>JBBPDC010000002.1:2154360-2185596 GCA_037974485.1 Hemigrammopetersius urotaenia
TCCTTTCACTTAAGGAAACAAGTAAAGTTAAGCAGTGAACAGTTATGGACACTCATAGTATTGTCCTGTTGAACTGACTACAAACGGCGCTACCAGAGAAATATTACTAAACAGGCTCCGGTTGCTACTCGCTAACAAGCAGCGCCGTGTAGCTGCGCCTGGGTCCTAATGCCCACCTGCTACCTACAGCAGCTTCAACAGACAGTACATCATTTTAATTCAATAATGATAGCTAGACTTATTAGTTTTCAATTCATAGTCTTGTTTCTATTTGTAAAGTGCGTATCTGCACTCAGTGATATATTGTATGAAATGTTTGGATATATAATTTAAAAATAGTAGAATAATTTATAAATAGAATAATGACTATATATTTAGGGTGCCTTGGGATCATTTTTGGAGGGGGAGCTTCAGACCCCCCAAAATAGACCTAACGACGCCCACGCTGTGAAATTACCACATCAAACGTGACGTGCTAACATGGATGCAGCTATGAAGTCGCCGGGTTTGCTTCATGGAAAATGTATTTTTAAGAAGCTTCCCAATGGAAACCTCGACAAGACTAAGGTTGTTTGCATCTTGTGCAATACGGAGTTAGTTTACTGTAGGAGTTGAGAAACCCGTTCTCAGAGACTTACTTTTAGTCATTATTTATATTATTAGCTTGCATATTCTGAATTCAAATGAGCCATTTTAATCTAGATTAATCTAGATTAATTCCAAGATTACAGTGAGATTAATCTAGATTAAAAAAATTAATCTATGCCCAGCACTTATATACATATTAATGGTTTCAAGCAAATTTAAACCATTTTAAAACTGACCACACAGCCCGACAGTTCATGGTCAGTTTGATCATCAGAAGGCAATGCAGCTCAATAGTTCATCTTATGATAATATTATAGTTAGCACAGTGAAAGGTCAAACCGCAGCACACGTCTAAGCTTTCATGGCCCCACGCTGAAGCTTCAGCGCTCACTCTTACATAGCTGCAGGGTGCAAATTCTATAAAGAGGCAGAGGGAGGGAGTGGGGCTTGCGGCACACAGGGACCTCATTTCTCTTTGACCCTTGTTTGAGACTTCATTAAACTTGGGGGTGTGTGTGCACTAGGCACTCTGAGAACAGCCAGGACAGCAGAATGGAGCTATAAGTGTTGCATTTGGCACCAAGTGAATATCAGAGTGATTAGCTGGGATTAGATGATGATCACCAACTTCTTAGCACGCAGCAAAAAAGGTCATAGTGGATTCATTTTACCAGATGACACCAAAACCACAATGTATAGTCAAATCAAGACCTACATATCATAATGTGTACTAAATAAAGTTGAATAGGCTAATCATATAATTTTTGTGCATGGTAGTGCATTGAATACACCAAAATGCCATAAACTATATTCATATGAAACACTAGAAAATGGACCTTGCAAACGGACCAATGATAAAACCCAGAGGCACACCAAAGTTTTGTTTGTGGGTCTTTCTTTTTCATGGTTCACATTTTTCAAATTATAATATAAAAGACTCAAGGACGTTTAGACAATATAAGGACACTTCTGGGAGTTTATTGTTCTCAGACTTTTTGTGGTCATGATAATATATACTTGGTCAATCTCACCTATTACACAAAGGAAAACAAGACTATTATCTATAACAGCCAATATGTGGGTGTGCATGATCACAATCTTTTGTGGCTTGACCATTGTGACTTTTGGGTTTCTAATAAACTAAACAATGTGCCATTTGTTATTTCTTACGTCAATATTTATCATTCCATTTATAACAGCTACATATTTATAGGTCTTTATTATAAAATTGAGACACTAGAATACCTTAAATGAAACAATGAGTCATTTATCGTTTCTTCTTATTATTATGTGCCTTTTAGCTATTATGTTTGTCCATAGTCATCCTTTTTTGTCCAGAAGATTTCCTTCCCTGTCAAGCTTGACTCTGATCTGTGTTTCTACTCAACTTCATCATCATAGCTGGGCATCATAGTCCATGCCATACATAGATAGGACATGCCTGTACCCAGAGGAAACGCCTACACCTGACCCAGCACACCCCACTAAATGACCTCATCCCACACCACTTGGCACGTGCTTCCCCATTAGTCAGCCTAGCAGTTAATGACAGCCCCTATGGGCACTGTTACTTAATCATTTTATATTTAACCACCCCGTCAAACACTCACCAAAGAGCACTTGACGTTGTGGGCTGCTTGACACATCCTGAAAAAAACATGCATATAAAAAAATAATTACCACATGAAGACGACTGCAAGTAGGTGTTCAGATACTGTACCAAGACTTTTTAAAGCATTTTATGTAAAAGTGCCAATTTGCATAGCCCTGTTGACCCCTTTTAGACGTCATTCAGTGCTGCTTATTGGAATGAAAGATTCTCACTTTGAGGACCAGAGGCTGCTGTCAACACCTACTCAACACTCACTGCAATTTCCTTTCTAAAGGGTTAATTGGTCGTTCAAAGCACATGGCGGTAAACTAAAGAGCGGGGAACAATATTTTTTAATTTTGGCCTTTATTCAGAATGCACTTTGGCTGGGTTTCCAGCATGTCAGAAAGGCTAAGCTCTGGGTGCAGGCTAGGCAGGACGCACCAGAGATTTGTTTCAAAGGCTCGAGCAGGTTAAATGATAGTTAAGGCCAAACATGCTTTCACAGCAGTGATATTTAACACAGAGCACATGTTTCTAGGGTCCCGGGTGTGGAAGGTAATTGCTTTACGGCAGTTAAGCGGCAAATTATAGTCGCATGAAAACATTCATCAAAGTAATTCAGGTAGCCTCAAACACTGTCTTAGAGGGTGAACTCCGCTCCTTGATAAAATCTGTCAATTACTGCTTTACTTTGCTTCTCCCATAAACCATCTACTTGGCGCCACAACTGGTGCGAACACGACAATTAATGTGCTTAGGGAGAACTTTGTGCTTAAAGAAAAGTTTAAGCACAAAGATGAGTATTAAACTAAAATTATTAAATCACAAATAATGTAATTAATAAAGTATAATGGTGTACTTTTGCATTTCAGCCTAAAATGTACCAGTCAGTCTTACCATCCACCTTAAAAGTTGCAGAAATAGAGGCAACACAAATATATTTAGATATTAAATACAACTCCACAGTTACATCTACAATGAAATTCATATGGAGTTGATTATAAGCTGGAAAGCCATAAACCGTATGTCTGCAGGGCGCCAAACGGTTAGAGCAACTCCGCATATGAGCTTTAGTTTCAGCTGGTAATTGGAGGTCCCTCACTGTGACTGCACACTTCTCTGCGAACCCCAGACCCCATCTTATTTGCTTTTATGGATCCCCAGTGCCAGCTTTGGTGATGCATGTTGAAGGTGCTGATTTTGGGGGTACAGCAGATTTACAGCCACGCTGCAGCAAATTTGGTGGTTCACTGGCATCAACTGAGAGGTCATTGATTTGCGCTTGTTTTCTTTTCTAATCAGTCGTCAACAAGGCAAACCTTTTAAGACTGGGTGCTTAACCTCTCCTCAATTACTGCAGCTGGTAAAGTGCCGTTTACCACCATAAATAAATATTAATGGAAAAGACTATAGAGACAAACTCGCTGGCACCATGGAAAACCAATTATTCTTTTTTTATTTGCATTCCAAAATCATGATTTTTCATGTTTGACAAGTCTCTAGTGTCAATTAAAATTACAATGTATTGGGTGGACATATAATTCCCATTCAGCGAAAATGTTTATGTAGAACTCAAACCTAACTGGCCATAATTTATACTGTAGAATTTTGAAAGGACACTCAAAGCAAGTTTACAAAGTATTAAATAGCCAAAGGTGTGTAGATATCGAATTCGACATTTTCTGATTGGTGCCTGCTGCTATTTAAATCTCACTCAACAGGGACATAAAATCAAGCACATCTCTGCTGATGAACACTGGCAGTAGAAAGGGCTGTACTTGAGAGATCAATGATTTTAAAGCTGGCACTGCCATGGAACCTTTCCCTGTCCAACAAATAATTTTATCAAATGCTAGAGCTGCCCCTGTAAGTGTTGTTTATTCAAAGTGGAAACATCTAAGAGAAGAAACAGCTCAGTTGTGAAGCAGTTGGCCACATCAGTTTAAAAGGAAAACTTTTGAATGTAGCCTGACACTATAGTGCCAAAGTAACTTTGGAAATAGAAACAGATCAAAAGTGTAAATGGTTGGGTTTCCATGACTTTTTGTAAAAATTCAGAACCAGCACAAATATGTTGTCTGGGGTAAAGAATCATCTAGCATCCTCACAAATTAATCTGGGTTTGGCAGATACCAAGAGAATGCTAACTATGGAGTTTGGAAGTGGAGGAATAATGGGCTGGAGCATTTTCATGGTTTAGATTAGATCCTTAGTTCTAGTCAAAGGAGTTCTTAATGCTGCAACAGAGAGAATAGCATTCCAACTTTGATTCCAAATATGCTGCAACAGTTTGGTGAAGGTCAACCAATAAGATATGGCTCGATTTGGAAGAACTTGATTTGGCCTGTACATAGTCCTCAAGCCCAGTCACAGTCATCTTTGAGGTGAATGTGGGTCTCACTAAGTAGGTTTCACACTGTACATTTTATTTCTGTGATTATTACAGAATAACAGGAGAGATGCGTCACTGTCTTTTTTGTGGAGTGCTCCAGGCGTTACGAACGAAAGAAGTTCAACTTAAAGCAACTATCAAGCCTACAATGGTTCAATTCCTGTGTTGACCAATCAGATCAAAGGAAAGCCGGGCCTTCTGTATAAACTGCAATGCACGAAAGTCGTAGATACTAAATGAGTCGATATAAGTAGAAGTTAACAGAACTAGTTACTGGTACTTTGTGCCCATACATATAACAATAGCACAGCTGATTGACAGATATGACACTGTTTCTAAGATGCAACCAGGAGCAGTATCCTAAATATGCAGCATACAGCAGCCCTAATTCTTTTCTCAGTGGATGCAGGAATCTATGACAGAATATTACAAAATGAACTGGAAAGCCTTTCCAGATGAGATGATGTGTTATAGTAGCAAACTCCATTTAAATGCCCATGGTTTTAAAATGTTTTGAGTGTGATTTGTGGGTGTCCACATACATTTGGGCAAACAGGACAACAATAAAGAACATTACCAATCATGTTCTCCATCTGATCCATCCTTGGTCCATAAATATTTCTACTGTATCATAATTAATGACCTGAAGCCCCCATAGTCGAAGCATAGAAAAGGCTCAATTATGTGAAACACACAGGCTACTTCTTGCATTAGAAACAAGCAAGGTGACCAAGTCAACCTAGGAATCCCTTGAATCTGAGTTTCTTAGCAGCAAGATCAGAGCTTAAGGGCTTATAGCAGATGAGCACGCTTGCACTGTATATCTGGCATGTGTTCAAACAATCATGACTCGCAGCGGGCGCAGACTCATGCTGAATCCTGTATCAGCACAGAAAATGAAGCACACCTCCATCGCTGGTAGATTCCTACAGACCTCCAGTCAACCACTGAGTGATAAAGTGCACTTTGGGGCGGAAATTGTCCTCTAATTTTGAGAGCAAAGATAACTTGTCCATGCAGCCCCCTGTTGCTTGACATAATAAAGGATATCTACATAAGTCTGACAAATATTATTTGACATAAGATTCCATTTCTTACAAACCAGGACAGTCACAATATGTCATTGCATATGTAACAGATCATAACTGAACTCAGACTCAACTCTGTATGTATCCCTATCCTGTGTCCTTTATTGCAGGAGGTCATACGTATGTTAAATATCACATCCAACACTTTATAAACTAGAATTTACACTAAAAAAATATTTTATTATTCTCTCACTCACATACACTTCATCCATGCCAAAATGTTTCCAGTTGTTTTAATGTTGTAATGAAATCTACATTAGTAAAGCTTACATTATGGTATTTTACAATCAGATGATTGTCCTCCTATACAAAGTATTTAAAGAGCAGGCTAGTCAAAAGCTGAACAAATGCATGTGTAAGTACAGCCAAGACTAACCAGCATCACAGCTCGTACAGAAAAATATAAACACAAACATTTAGGAAGGGTTAGACATGATCTTGACAGCTTCCTGCTCAGTTTCAGGAACGTCAACCAGATAATGAAAAAACGGCCGTCCATGAAGACAGACTTCTTGTTTATCTTCAAGCTCTTGTTTCATTCGTGACAGCGTGTTTGTGACGTCGTCTCGGGACAAACTTAACGGCAACTGCCTTGCCAGCCTCACAGCTTCTCCCTTGGGAAGAAAGAGAGAAAGAGAGTTTATGGGTTAACCAGAGTGTTAAAGGAGAAGTTTGGTGTGAAATGGACCTGGGCTGTATTGAAACATGAGTCAGAACTTTTGTCGAGTAACCCACCTTCATTCACCCCCCGCATTACGAAACACAGTGCTTGTAGCCGATGCTAACCTCAAGGCTCTACTAGCCTGATAATGCCAGTGCAGATAACTCGCTATTTTTACACCATTAACAGGCTCAAAGTAGCGCCACACTTCATTTCTAGAATTCTGAGGGCCCTGACATTTAAAAAGAGAACTTTGAAAGTGCCCGGGTAGTTTATTAAAAAGACGTGCTGTACGAAATCACGCACTACCGTCAGTGCACTGCTGTGGGTCAGTGCTGTCCTAGACGGACTAGCGTTTGCTCGCGATTCTCCAGCCGCCAAAATATCTACTGGTTTTACCTCAGTGTACATCAGTAAAATAATTTTATTAACGTTTCTTACATTTATACCAACCAGCTGCCTCCGCTTGGGCTTGTATTCCACTGTTTGCTGCCGTTATCCAACTCGAAAACAAGTCCCGCCCCCGCCGCTACGTGTTTTCAAAATGGCCCCCATTTACTGCGCAAAGTGTGCATCGTTCTGCACTGCGTTTTCTGGCCGATTTCAGTGCAGCATCCAGGTTCTTTCAGTGCACTGAGTTTTAGCTCGGTTTTCAGTGTGAGCGCACTACGCCCTAAAATCGCGCACTAAAAGTGCTCAAGTGCGCGATTTCTGACAAGGAATCTTCCGAAATGAAGGCCCGATAAGTTGACTGACAGCACAAACGAAACTACAGCTGATTAGTCACATGAATACTCCCAATAGTTGTAGACTGGAGTTGGTGCAATAGGACTTGACAAATCCACGCATTTCCACAGAATTCATTTTGCAATCTGTTGCCCTATCCTACCTGTTTGTTCACGCTCATCCGTCGACTTATCGTGCCTTAATTTAAAGATGGCAGCAACCGGCAAATTCCCTGAAGGAACTGTCTAGAAAGCTTTAAATATACCAAAAACTATGCAAAACAGTTTCCCAGACAGGGATTAAGACTAGTCCTAGACTATATTTCTTATTCAATGGAAAGTCTCCATTCATGATACTGTTTAGTGCAGGTCTAGGCTTAATCCCTATCTGGGAAACTGCTCCAAAATATTTAGTCTAAGAGGTTCGTACCTCTAAACATTTGGGGTTACATTTGTCAGAGGGAGTCAGAGTTTCAATTAGGCACCAGGAATGAGGGGCTGTAGTGTTTCTCTCAAGATTGTTCTTCTATTTAAGATTCAAGCAATTCAGTGCTTCAGCAGATGCACGTAAGATGACCCTGCAAGTCAGTTAACTCAATTAGAGCGTGTGAGCGCGCGAGAAGTGTGAGAAGACTAAGGCACACAGTTTGCAGAATGGTGGGGTATGAGCTATTAACCTTGTAGCTCTGAGGCAAATTTCAGACAGAATACGTGTCTTGGCTTATTTACTCTATTTTGAGAAAAGTGTTTTTAAATAAATTGCTGAATGGTCACTTTAATAATGCATTTCCACACTGCAAAGCAGCGTCAAAAGCATTCAGAGGGCACATTTTCATTTGCAAACTTCAACCTCAGCAAGGCGTTTCCCACCTGTAGGTAGTTTGAGACTTTGAGAGGCCTGCACTGATGAACTGCCTGAGCGTCCCTGTCCTTCACGGCCGTCAGGATCTCCCTCAGGTCCACGATGCCGTAGAAAGGCATGCAGTCAGCCATACCTGTCACTTCAACACACTTCCCAATGGGGGAGGAATCTGGCCAAAGAAAGCAGAGAGCAAGGATTAATATACTCTAGGTACAACCTTCTCCAGGAAAGAATAATAAATAAATATTTTGATTTACACTCTGGTCGGAGACCAAGCCAAACGGGCAGGGCACCAAATTAAGCACTTAATGACTATTACAACGTCACCGCTGACTGGAAAGAATCACGAACGAGGAGGAAGTTTTCAGCAGATGATTTAGAGATGATTTCTTTACCCCAGAAACATCGCAAAGACAGCGATCCGCACTAGCGTAAATGCACGGAAAGGATATCAAGGAATAAAACCACCATCTCTTGTGGCATGTATCTCGGTCTGGCTAAGTCAGATACAAAGTAAGGTCTAAAACACATGGAGCAAGTAATGAGCTGTAAATGCAAAAAGAAAACTGTTTAATTTTAGACATAAGCTGACCAACAGTTTGCTGTTCCTAACACACCAGGTTAGAGCTAAAATTTGGAATTGTCTGTTACAAAACACTGGTCTAAAGAATGATTTCTTTCACAAACTTTTCTTTAGAAGCACATATTGAAACTCTTTTGGCCCAAAGGTGCTTTAAACATTTGAAAGGTTTGAGTGCTGAGACCAAAACATGATCGAAAGTGTAAACTTTAGCATTGTTTTCAATGTAGTACTGTCACTCATGCTGCCACAATGATTTCTGATATAGTTTTTTCCTCATTAAAATGTTAGGCTATGGCAAACCAACAACACTGACATTGTTACTTGAACACAAGAGATGGAGAGCTAGCTGTTCAGAACATTTAATTAGAAGTCACACACTAACAAATACAGTTTGTTACCAAACAGTTTGGAAAGGCAGAGTAATCTGGTGCAGAGCCTATCCAGCAGCTTGGCTCTTTTTTAAGAATTCCCCTCGTTTGAAAAGGGCAGACTCCACTGAAGTGCAAACCCACTGAGTTGGGCACAGGCTTTGGCAGGTGGCCAACGTAAACCAAAATGACCCATACCAGCACCAAGACAGCACACAAACCGGCAGGGCTAGGCATTCACGGCTCATGGCCGCTCCACAACAACAAGGCGAAATAAGGTCAAACGAACCACGAACAAGAGGAGGGATTTTCTCTGGTGCGAGGACAACAGTTTAGAGGTGTATGGCAAAGAAAAAAAAATAATTCAAGAGCAGTGTCCAACCCACAGGATAAATTCTTGGCTTCATTATGGGGCCAATTATCAAAATATGCAATGACATAACTCATGATTAAAATCACTGGCTTCCTACAGCAGTCAGGCATAACAAACGAGTCAAAATGTTACAAAAGTAAAACAACAAATTACCACTTTTTAAACCACTGAGTGAATAAATGAATGAAGTATGTATTTGTATTTGCACTGCCAGCCTTTCCTGGCTATTATTTTTGATCAGTTTAATATGCACATAGTGGTGTGATTATGAGTCAAAATCAAGCACTTTAGTTACGTGTTTAGTTCACAAGTCTGTGTCACTTGATGGGAATTAAGAAATAAACACATCAACAGAAATGACAACATGGGACATTTCTTTCATTTTTCCTTAATCCAAGACCGACAGAAATAATTGACCATAATCCTGTTATTCATGCCGTTATGTTTGACATTTCTAAATCATTTGTGAACTATGGCATTAATGATGTCCAATGGGCTCAACCTTTGTTAAACCAAATCAAATGGACAATCCTTGAGACCTTTAAACAGCATGACCTTAGGAATAATAAAGGCCCGTTTTCTGGATCAAGCAGGGAAACTATGTGCACCCATATCTCTCGCACTATATGATAGAACAAGGGCAAAGGGGACCATTAAATAACATTTTAATGGCCATCGAGTGAGCCTCTATTAAATGACGGCTAAAGCATGAATGGGAAGGAGCCTGCCTTTGAGAGCAAGCCTCTTCTTTAACAAGCATGCTTTGTTAAGTGTGCTTACATTGAGGCACGGTGAAAAAGAAAAAGCTGACAGAGCACTTTCCATATGCGCAGTTACTTCTAAAAGTGACTGAACCCTAAGAATGAGTGACGGCATCCACCCTGCACTGCAGGCATGAATTTGAAAAAACTTGTCAATCAACATTATGTAACTTTTCCCCCCTGTTTAGTTAACTGTAGAACTAGAAGTAGCAGAAGATATTTTCTCTACTGTACAACAGTGACACCAATCTAATCCCAAAAAGTAGCCAAATACCACTCAATATACCATTGGATCTAGGCTAACTGGAAAGAGAGAAGTTAAATATGATGTTTTTACTGTGTCTTCCAAGAACTGAAAATGTGGCTAATTGTTTTTTTGACCACCTCTATCCACAGACGGCATGGCTTGAATTCAAACCAGAATTGCAGCTTTAGGGCAATAAAAAAAAGTGTCTTTGCCTAATTTCCCTTCTGAGCATTAAACACTTGAGTATATTGATTACATTGATATTTGGAAAGGTTGTCTTTTGTTAACCCATTAGACTCTAACCCTCTGATTTAGAACCAGAATTATAGAACACACTCGTGGAGAAAAATTACCATTACATGAAGATGGACATGATTTTAGACTATAAACCCAGGTAGCATCAGCTAAAGGCTGAACACTGCCGGATTCCAAACTGTGGTTTATGCAAGATAAGTTAGTAAAAGATACAAAGAAACATTAAAAATGCAAAACATATTTTAATAAAGAAATATGCAAATTCATGGCTTTCATTCTTCCTGCACAAAAGTCCTAATGCATGGCTGAATGCCTTAACAGAGGTGTTAAACTCCAGTCCTGGAGGGCCGTAGTCCAGCATGTTTTGGTGATTCACCTGCTCAGAAACACCTGGTTCACCTCGCCAGTTAATTGCCAGGTTTAGTTAATGTGTTTGAGTAGGAGAACCATCAAACTGTGCTGGACACCGGCCCTCCAGGTCTGCAGCTTGACACCCCTAGTCTATAGCGAACTGCTCCAAGACCTGTTGTGGAGTGTTACCTGGAATGAGTCTGATCTGAAATCCATTGGCCACCAGCCTGGGATCCGTGAAGCAGATTTCACCGGTTAAATGTGGACTGCCTTTCTCCATACTCATAAGAACATCCATATACTCAGGGCCACCGAGAACCCTGAACGGGAAAAGGCATGAAAATCAGTTAATAGAGCTGAAGATTGAAGATATGAAGAATATGGAAAAATGTCACTGAGCTGAAATCAACATTTTTGCTTCGATCCAAAACTGTCATTAGGTGAGAAAATGAAGCGATACACTACCCATCTGTTAACTGTATAGGGGTCTGCAGGCTCGCTGCTGGAAGTATATTATTCTGCAGAAGTCTCTTAAACAGCAAGGCTTCCTCCACCCGAAATGGATTTAACAACATAAGCTTTCTACCACATAAAACGGCCCAGGCGCAGTGAGAAGCCAAGCGGTTTACAAGCCTGAGGCCCTGTGTGCTCGAGCCGCTCGGGTAGGAGGGGAGCTTGAGCTTAAGCTTGTGCCTGAGGGCATCTATGCTGAACGGGAGAGGCCGGGACAGCTTCGAGGGGTTCCTCTTGCTAGGAGGCTGAGAAGAAAAGAGTTTATCCAGGATCTGCTGGTTGGAGAGGGGGGCTTTGCGCTTCAAGCCCTGCGGCCTGTTCATAGAGGCGTCAGCACGCTTCTGCTGTAGATCGCCTGATGATGCTCGCTCCTTCTTCTCATTGTAGGATTCGAGGGACTTTTGGGCCTTCTCCTCATACCTGTAGCAGGACATCCCCCGAAAAAAGATTAACACCCCACAAGATACTGTGACATAGTCTTATCTATATAAAATGACAAAAATATATTCCTTGGGCAACTATCTTAGCTATAATACATAAACCACAGAAAATCAAACCACAAAAGCAAGACTATGAAAGATTTCTTAACAACTCATCTTAAGGCAAGAAATAGTGGTACATAAACAGATACATAAATCTGTTGTGATTTATGTATCTGCACAACAATAAAGGGTGAGACCTACAATACTACATTTTGGGTATAATTATCCTCATTACAGTGGCAGGAAAAGAAGCCAAACATTAGTTTAAGCCCAGAAGAAGCAAACTTTGGAAACCAAACGCATCTTGGATAACCAGGTATGGATAACTTTTTTCCCCACAAGCTATGCTCCCACTTATCGAGAGGAGGATGTGAGAAGAAGTAAAGACAAACTCAAAGAACTTCAAAGACCATAATTTCAGAACTTCACTCCCATGACCAGTAGTTTTTGGAAAAGTTTGGAAACAGCAAGACACAAAATGAAGGCCTGAACTTTCCAAATTGTCTTTTAAACTACGTTTATGTTTATGTAAACTACAAATGTAATCATGTGATGTGGTAATTCAAACAAACAAGAAAATCACCTGACACCCTCCGTCAAATGAGGGGGTGGGTCACTGCCTGGGTGCTGTTTTGCTGCCAAAATCTTTGAATAATGAATTCCACTAAACACCAGATTGTAGCCCAAAAGCTCCCTGCTTCTGACAGAAGACTGAGACTTGGCCATTGGTAGACCTTTCAGCAAGATATCAACTTCAAAATCAAATCCACACAAATATATCCACTATTTCTAATAGCCAATAGAACTAATAAATAAAGATTTAGCATCTGGTCTCCAGATCTAAACCCAAACTACAGCCTATTTGTGTACTGAGGAATGCAGTCTACAGGCAAAGAAAAATATAACATTTGAAACATTCTGCACAAGGGGATGGGCCAAGATCCCTCAACAAGAGTTCTCCAGCCTTGTTAAGCCTTACAGAACGCAGCTCAGTGCTGTTACCCTTGTAAGGGGACAATTTTAGTCTAAAATAAAACACTTATTGAATGGCATGCGGTTTATTTATTTTATGTATGAATACTTAAAGATAATTCAGTTACATTTGGTTTTTAAATATATGTTGCAGTAAGCATCTACATGCAATCACATAGTAGATTTACTTTGCAAGCAAGGTTAAAAACCAAGATATAAGCTTTTTATTCCCAATTTATTATTCTCAGTTGACATTTGAAACCTTCATTTCACTTCCTCTTGTGAATCTACGTAACTCAGAGGAATAGAGGAATTACTGTATATACAATTGCAGAGAAAAAAAACCCCACCTGTGAGGAAATGGGGACTGAAGAGAGAGAAAGTCACTAAAGAGAAAACCCAGGCCTATTAAAACATGCAGCGCTGCCGTTTCACTGAAGACCCTTTTCCATTAACAACTGTACCAACTAGGCATTGTAGCATTTGGCTGTGAAACAAAAAGCACTGTAAACATAGTCTGGCTCAAAATGCCCACACTCACATGAGGTACTCTAATAAAATGATATACATGCTACTAATAGAACATGGAACCTTGGAACATAAATGCTTACAGTTTATATCAATACAATATTAGCTAATAAATTTTTTTTTACTTCTGTGACCCACTTGGTAATTCAAACTGTGATCTAATGAGGAGTTCAGGTGAAGATAAAAATGGTAGGTAAAAAAGGTCATATATGAAAGTCATATATGGCAAGGCGGCTGATTTCCTCAAACTAAACAAAGAACTTTGTTATGATAGATATTGTCTGCTATCAAATCACTCATTCATTTAATGTCAGAAGAGTGAATGGTTTGAAGAAACACACCGGTAGTCGTTTGGAAATTGAATAAGACGTTAGAAAGTGATGCCAAAAATGCTGTTGGAGACCGTTCTGTGAGTATTTCCCTCTATTTTGAGATGCTTTCTCCAAGTCTCTACAGTGTGGTCCAGTCTGAAGTCTCGAAATTCTGTCTGGCTATGAGGAGAACGTTTCTAAAAGCAAATGTAGAATAAAAATGATTTTAGCCTCATCATGCTCACGTATGGTCTATTTTAATAATTAATTTGGGTGAACTGAAGCCCACAGTTTATATTTAGAACTTAATGTGGTACAACACTCTAATAAAATCAAGCATGTTATAGCATCAGATTTCTGTTGAGATATCATTACTGTGGGTAGCAGGCGTGCTGAAAATTCATAACTGCAATAATAATGAGTAATACATTAATGTATCTCAGCCATAATAAATGTATCAACGCAGATACATTTGAGGGGCTGTGTCCAAGCAGATACATTTGAGGGGCTGTGTCCTTGTTGCTTCTCTCACCGCCCCGATATGCACCTCTGTGGGCACACACGTGTGATAAAGTACACGAGGGCAACGCAGTTTGCATTTCAGGAATTGCATTTCATAGCGACGATCAAATGCACGTAAACTGTGCAATAAGCATTGGACGCTCGCTTGGCATGGGTGCCTTGGATGTGAACCAAGTTTGTATAGAGGGGCTGGAAGAGAGCCAGTTTTTTTTATTGCCCTATCTGACCACTGCAACTAAAATGTTATGTGTGCGCGTTGGGGGGAGGGGGGGCTTCTCAAGCCATGAACCCTTGCACCCCTGAACATCTATGGTAATAATCTCAAATCCCTTAGCACAGCAGGCCCATATGTGATGCACCCATGCAACATGACTTCATGTAAATGCGATTCTTAGAAGTCTGTGCCACTTAACGGTGGCAGGAAAATGAGCCAAGCATTAGCTCAGGCTCATTTCTTACTGAAGAACGCAGTAACGCGCAACATTAAACAGATGTCTTTTTCCATACACCCTTCCATACCTTACACAGCACTGCCACTGGCAATGCTGATACACATTTTCCATCCATTTAATTATGATAATTTGGATTAATTTTTTTTTTTTCTTCGAAAGGGGGTATGGGGGCGACTGCTTTCTGAGAGGACTAATGGTCTTGTTTCACAATGCCTGTTTGCTCTTTTCGTTTAAGTGTAGTTTGAGGGCTATGAAGATCAAAAGATATCAGGGTTTATGTACACTTTTACTGGTCTGTAAAAGATCATTTGGATGTTGTAATATACTAATGACTCTAGAGAGCTATTTATGGCTTTTTTGTCCATTAGTTATCACATTATAATTAGACTAGTCTTTAACAACGACAAAGAAAGGAAAATGTAAGGTACTCGCTAAAGACCCGAAAACTCACTGTAACATATTGCCCGATTTAGTTTAAAAATGTAATAAAAAAAAAACCTCAGGTTTTCACTTCATCTCGTCAGGAATGAGCTTCCACATATTTAACATTATGACCCATTGAAGATCCCGCAGTGTTAAAAATATGCCATGGCATTCTTCGGAATCCAGAATACCTCTTTTACAGCGGAAAATAGTACTGACCACCGTACCAAGAAATCAAACACAGTTGTCTGGAAAACACAAACATAGTCCATATCAACCACGCGTCCTTTGGACGGCAACGTGTACAAGTCAAGCAGACTTTCCACGCCATATTTTATACATGCAAGTGGCAGGTCTATTCCCTCACCCCCCCTTTTTTCCCTAAACCAAGAGAGTGAATCACAACAACTGGAAACTGTTGCTTAGGGAGTGAAATCTGGAAACTTACTTCTTTCTTCCTTCCTCCCCGAGGCTTTCCCATCTCTCTTTCACAGCAGCAGTGACATCCTGCAGACTGGCTCGTGGGTTCTCCTGGAGGACGGACGATCTGGTGTCCTGCTCAAACAGAGCGAAGGCGGACAGGGGCTGACGCACTGAGCGGCTGCTGAGCAGATCGTAAGCAGTCAGCTTGGCCATTTTCTCCATTATCACGTTTGAGGGTCTCTTGGAGGGACTGTTGCTCTTACTTTTGGGGTCCTGCACGCCATTGTCATCTCTCTGGGCTTCTGGCAAATGGAGCTTCACAGGCTCAAGACACTGTCCTGTGGTTTGATCTGTGAAAGCTCTGCCCATGGCCCAGCTTTCAGCAGAGACCGTGTTCCCCTGGCCTAGATCAGCGTCATCTTTTGAGGTGCTGGGCGAGCTCTGATCTGGGGCGACCGTAGAGCTCAGTGCATCGTTCTCAGCAAACAACGAGAAATTAACACCGTCAAAATCACTCGAGCTCTTGTTGATTATCCAGTCCTCCGATGAGGAAGAAGAGCTTGTGTTCGCAGTACTGGGTAAGGATGCCTCACTGATTTGGTCCTTAGTATCAGTGGTGGAATGGTTTAGTGTCACAGGTGGTGCCATCACGCGGCTGTCCAGGCTGGGCTCGGCTGCAACACCTTCAGATACTCGGAGGGGCTCCTTCCTGCTTTCAGCTGCAGGTAACTGGTGATTCTGAGCAGCCGCAGAAGGTCCTTCTCCCATTGTTTGTTTGTCATTGCCGACGGAATAAGAACCGTACAAAGAAATCAATACCGATTCCACTGCTAACAGCACTGCATCCTGGAAGGAGCGGCACAGAAAAACAGTCGATCAGTACAAAGCATCAGAATTACATCATTTTATCCAGAACATAATGAATACCTTGTCCTGTAGCATCACTTGGGTTTTGTCAGGAGTTAGATTAACGTCCACACTCGAGGCAGGAACAATGACGTTCATCATTAGGATGGGAAAGCGGCGGCTGGCTGATTCGTTATTAGAATGTGCCGCATTAGCGTAGTACTGCTTGACAAGCTGCGGGGTAAAGCAGTTAAAACATTACTTAGTGTTATTACTTAGTGGGGACTTTCACTAACTGTAGGTTCAGGCAAGCCGAAAATTTTTAAAAAAAAATCAGTCACATAATTTAATTTTGAAAACACTGAACACCCAGGTAAAATGACATGTATACATACTCTACATATATATTTGTTAAATTCAGATATAATCAAAAACTGTTCATTAAGTGTTTTCTCTATAGAACAATCCCCAGATCTTGTGTGTTGTTCTCAGCAAATGAATCCCACTGACGGTTAGATTCCGATGTTATAGTAAGTTTTCTGAAGGTTTTTTGACGATACATAACAGTATAAAATAGGACTACAACTTTATCTCTCAGACTGTAAAGCAAGTCTGGTACATTCAAACATGTGAGCAAACCTTTAGGATATCTTTGTGATGCACTGGCCGACTGTTCACAAAAATGAAAGTCTTGTCCGTGGTGTTGGAGCTTGTTGAGTTGAGATCAGAGTTTGGTTTCGGAAAGTATCCCTCAACGGCAATCTGATCAAAAGGGAGAAAACCGACCAATCAAATTACCCCAAAACTATAGGCCAAAGTATATTAATAATATTCTCATCAATTTAAAGCGTTCCAGTGAAGGCTGGAGCCAGCAGGAGGTGCTAATAAGCACCTGTAGCTCGAGGCCAGTAAGTTCTCTACATTTATTTTTCAAATAAATAATGATAATAATATAGTTATAAATTGAAAAAGAAGCTGCGTGCCATTTTAGCAACCCTCGCTAAAGAAACATTCAATTTTAAGAATCCACTTTAAGCACATTTCAATACCTAACCTTTCTTGAGTCTCTCCCCTCTTGACCCTTACCATTCTCGTAAATTGTCAGTGCACATTAAGGCCTGCATGAGCTTTTTCCAAACAAACAAAATGACACCCTGTTGAGCCTCTGACCCCATCTTAGTGCCTAATTACGATTCCACTGGCCAGTCAGAACACATTTGTCATCTCGTAACTAGGCGTTTGTCAGGCTCCTACAAGCTGTAATGAAAACAGCACTCTTGGCACAACCCAGGCATACACCAGGAAAGTGTTGAGATTAGAAACGGTTCCAAATGACTCCTATATTGGGACGCAAGAGCGCAGTGTTATGAATTAACAATCGCAGCTGTTGGCTCGCGAGAGGCCTTTTTAATTGGCGTCCCAATATAGTTCAAACTATAATTGCTGGTATTGTGACTTCCACAATAAGCGCGTCTGTTACATATACTTTGCCATTACAACATTTGTCGATTATTGTGGCACAGGTGACCCTGTCCCTTGGGCTTGGCGTACTAAATGGAAGCCTTTATTCCAGGATAACAGGATGTAGCCCATGCTGCCAAAACAGTCATTGGCCATGAAATTCAATTCATGTCATTGAGAAACCACAATGAAACAGAACAAAAAGCCTAATTCCTCAATCCAAACTGACCTTAGATCATACAAAACAATTGTCAACATGACCCGAGCAGGTGAATGGTTTGGAAAGAAGGGGACTTGAAAAAAAAGGATGCATTACAGTATATGGCAAAGGGCAAATTAGGAAAGGTCACAACTGTATGTATGTGTAACCAGCTGAACTAAACTTCAATTTGCTGCTTTACTATCTAAATCTTTTTTTTAACTATTTTTAGATACTAATATAAAATAATGTGTTACTAATGTTACTAATATGGAACATGGATATGCAATCAGATTCTGCCAGTAGTAGTAAGAGCCAGAGTCGGTCAACTCTGTGTGATTTTATGCACCAAAAACAGTCGGCTTTACATGACAACCTTGCACAAGTCCCCAGTATTAATATATGCTGTTTCTTATTGTGGCTTTAATATGTATATGTAAATGACCTCAATTCTGACTGCCTGACTTTCAAAATATAATATCACAAAATAATATATCGCGATGCTAAAACACCAGAGAAATATTAACACAGCTTTAAGAACAGCCATTCTATAAATTATAGATTTAAAGATATAATTTATTATAGATATTAAATGATGACCTACGATGCATTCATTGTATTGCATAAGAATCCAAAAATGCAATAATTTGAATATACCTTTCAAAGAGCTTTCGAGAGCTTTTCACTGTGGACATAAGCATGTCAAAGCCGTGAGGTGTTGAAATCTCATTAAACAAAACTTGCTCTCACTTTCTCGTATATTACTCTGGTATAATCATGCCAAGTAATTGCTATGAATGGAATCTTTCCACTTAACTTATATAAGGCTTCCTATGCTGCACAACATTGCTTCCAGTGTGACTTCACACGTCATTTCTACAAGGTGGATGGTTTGGGGCGCAGGGGTGGAATGATTTCGCTTATGATCTTGGCACTGGGTCCAGCCTGATAGGTGAATGCCTCCTGGGTTAACAATTACTGAAACAGACACTGTTCACTAAGCAGTAAGCAAAGCAAACAACAAATTTGTATTTCCATGTGCATTTTCAGCAATTCCAAAAAAGACTTATAAATAATACATGGTGAATAAAGATGTTCACTCATCTTGGACAGGGCTTAATGCTAGCCAACGCAGAGTCATGTGCTGCATGCTCTGCGATTTGACAGGCAAAAGATATAAAACAATCAAATAAGGGATTCTTATAGGGATAGGGACTTTTGCAACTCATTGCGCATGACAAGGTGGTATCAATCTCATCAGAAATATGACACTAGTCATATTTGTCTGTTATGTCCGTATATCTTATAATAGCCAGGTTTGAATCACTGTCCTGCAGCATGGCCAAGCTTTAGGTTTTGATTTAATATTTAATGTCTCCTACTACTTGGTGGACTCCATGATAACCATGCGTACAAAAAAGCTGTCCACCATACTGGTGATCCACCACCATACTTTACAGCGGGGTGAGGCACTTTCCTGCATTGCTATTTTTTGTGTCTACATGGAACATAGCTCTTCATGGTGTTTGTTGCCAAAAAGCAAAATTTTGGTGTCATCTGACCACAGAACACACTCTTACTGAAAGTTCTGCTTGAGGTCCTGGTCCTGGACAGTAAAGACTTTCTTCTGGCACCCTTCCAACTAGTGACTACAATCACCCAGCTGTACTCTTTCTTTGCTCAATCAAACCATCCTCCTGACTGTGATCAATGCAGACCTGCGATTTCCTCCAGACAGTTTCAGTTAAACTATCTAATTATTGCTCAGATAGTGAAAATGCTCAGTAACCTTTTGTTATTTATACCCAATTGAAATGAGAAGTCAGACAATTCTAATGTTCCTAACCATACAGACTAATTTATATCATAAGATGATATAAAAGGGAATATACTGCAGATAGAATTTACTCATGAGATTTTCTAGGAACATTTGTGACCGACTTTATTTCATGATCAGATTTAGGTTTCCTCGTTCAATAAGTTCACTTCAATTAAATGTTCAATATTTGAATGAAAGATCAAAAGGATAAGACGTAAAACATGCTTTTAAAGCCCGGTTTGCTGAAGTTAACTATAGACAGTATTTGTGGAGGGCACTCTTCTCATGTGGGAGCTTTTCTTCTCTTGGTTATTCCAAAAAATGTCCTCTTAGGCATCTTGCTACAAATTGATTTTCTCCTGCCATGTAACTGTAATGTGATTTTTGTGCATACGACTGTATGTTAATCGCAAAAAGATGTTTTTTCTTTTACAGCAGCTTCCTATTGTCAGATCAGCCGCCGAGATTAAGCAAACAACTCAATCCAAAGTGTTTAAGTAGTCTTTTTAAAATTTCCTCCCATCTTCATGATGTCATGAGAACAGGGTTGCTCATTACCCAAACCAGGTTAAAAAAAAACTCTGGGTCTAGAGCAGCTTTAGAGGCGAGTCAGCATATTTAAAGTAGAAGTATTCACAGGTACATTTTAGATTTTGTCTCTTTAAATCATTGATCAGTAGCAATTCAGAAACTGACCAATTCATCTACTACACTGTTTACACGTGCACACACGTATACATACATACAAAGTATAATATAAAGACACAAATATAATATAAACACTCAAACCTTTTAATTCTAGTGTTTTTATTATATAGTTTTATTATATTAGAGTTTTCATTCTATTGGTTATGCTGCTTCTTCTATCTCTTGTTCTGTCCACAATGCAAATTTCCCACCTGTGGGAATAATAAAGGTTTATATTATCTTTTAAATGTACTTGTTTCTGGCTATCTGTGATATCCCCTCCTTGCCTCCATGTTTTGAAAGATCAATAGATATACAGTACCATTCAAAAATTTGGACACACCTTCTCGTTCAATGATTTCCTTTGTTTTTATTATTGGCTACATTGTATGTTAATATTGAAAACATCACCTATTGCTCTGATCACAGCTTTGCTTTTCAATATTAATCTACAATGTAGAAAGTAATGAAAACAAAGAAAAAAACAATGAATGAGATGCGTGTCCAAAACTGGTAGCGTATAAATTATGGTTCACGATGCTCTGATGACTTCCCAGGTAGTGAACAAAACAGGACACCTCTCCTGAAAAACTGTTCCTTTGGAGATGTGACGTTCTTTTACGCCACGCATGATATGAAAGTAGGGCACCATGTGTGAACCAACAATAGCTCCCTCTCCAACAGAGCAAGGATATGCATTCTGTCCAAATGCCCAAATGCTGGAATTGGTGTCACTGTGTTCCACACATAAATGACCCTGACATCGTCCAAGATGTGAATGCAAGAACAAGACATCATGAAGGGAAGGCGTTTGCTGAAGCTTGGGAAGACGGTACGCAGTTACTGGCAACAGGAAACGAGAGGTAGGAAAGGTCACAGGCTTATATAATGACCTGGCTTTTCAAAACAACCTTAACAAAAAAGTTTAAAAATCGGCCTAAGAACTGCGCTCCACATCTGTCAGGCAGGATTAGCAGAGGGAGCAGATTACACCTGCTGTTACCAAGCAGAAACCAGGTCTCCCCAGTTACCAGCAACTTTTCTCAAGGAGAAAAACATCAAAATTTCAGCAATAGTTTGTACATGAGAGAGTGTGTGTGTGTGTGTGTGTGTGTGTGTGTGTGTTTGAGGGACAGATGAAGAGAAAGACGGTGTAAACAGGTGGTGGTGGGGAAGCTGGTCTGAAATCAAAGGTTGTCGGAATAATAAGGAATGTGTATGCCACACAGCCTGCCATGTGAGCGAATGCTTTCTCCTTGCCTTCGCTGCCCTGTGAAAGCATAATTGGTGCCAGCGCAGTAGGGGAGTGGCTCTGGGCCAGCACAGCCCAGCTATGTCCCTCTGAGGCGTTCCCTTCGCATGCTCTGCTTTATATCACTCCTGCGTGTATCGCAAGATTCTGATGCTTGTGTGAAAAACGTGCAGGTGCAACACAATCCTTGGCTGGCTGTTGTGGGTGAAATGGCACATTCTGGTAACACACATCTCATTTGCTATACGCTACTTTTTTTTTCAAATTCAATACTGCACATATATCAGCCTCTCTCTTCTCTCTCTCGTATCTCTTCTCTACCTCTGTCTCTCTCTGGTCCTGGGCAAGTCATATGTGAGGTGTTTAAAACTATTTGTCTGGGTGATAAGTACAGTTGTAGGGAAAGGTTTGAACATCCCCAGTCAAAGTACACACAGTTGATTTTCATACTGAAAATGAATGCACATCCTATAACAGCATTTTTCTGCAAACTTTATAACTTGATTTCTATTTATTTACTTAGCTTACAATATTTGCTTACTTTGAAACATAAAATATGCCACATTTTTTCAGCACAGGTCACATTTTCTATTATATTCTTTCCCTAATATATTAAATTTAGCAAACAAACAGTAATTGTGCAATAACATGTGCAAAGGAGAACTCTCTGAAGAGGATGTGCACGTTTAACAAAACATCGATTTGATCAGGGCACTCGCTTATGCTTGTTAAAAAATACATCACATTACAATAAATACAAACAAGCATCTATACTACAAGGTGGATGGTTTGGGGCGCAGGGGTGGAATGATTTCACCATATTCACTGCTCAGATTATTTCACTATATTTACTTTGATTCCCCTCAACTTGATGAGGCTCCAGTTACCTCGTGAATTTGCTCAGTTCCACCAACAAATCTAAATGACCTTAAAGAAGAGTGGATTAGGCAAAAAAAAATTCCCTACACTGCTTGGCCTCAGACTCTTAAAAGCTCTGTATGGTACTGAGTCTTCACCCTCAAACTGGCCATATGGGACAGAAAATCAGGCATGAACAAAGTTCAGCTTCTGCCCACAGGCAAAAGCATGGGCTTTTTATTGAAGGGGCTACCTGGGCAGAATGCTGAGTCATTCATGCAAAAATTCATTGCTGTGGAATGCACAAGCAAAGAGAAGAAAAACAGTTCTCCCAGGACGGGAGAGCCATACGGAGCGAAACTGTTACACCAGTCCCTGGACCCTGCAGCTCAGCGGGAGCCCAGCGATGTTTTAAAGCGAAATTCAGCACAACATGACATGTCAAGGCTTCACTGTTGATTCATTTGGAAGTGGGGCCGTGGGGAGAGGCAATATTCTGAGTAATTTGCTGATAGTCCAAACATTTGCCTTTCCCCTCGCAGAGCTGGGATGAAAATTTAGTGTAAGGGTGTGAGAACATTACTCAGCTTTTTCTTTTTTATGGATGGAAAAAAAAATATGACTTTGCAAAATAATAGTGAAACAACAGTCTTCCCCCATCTCAAAGCTTCTGAACCCTCATGCTAGCTGTGCACTGGAACCCCATCGCTCTCGCTGGAAACCATAACTTTGGCCATGTTTTCTCAGAGCATCACTGACCTCTGGTTGCTCCTGGCGATGCTGGACAGGCAGCAGGTTGGCTGTGGAGGCTGCTCCGAGCACGGCCATGAGCGCTGCCCGGTGATCTGACACCCTGGACTTCTGCCAGACCGTGGCCTGAAACAACACAGTAAAACGGGTCAAGCTATTTTCTCCCATCCTAAAATAAGACCACCTGTGGTATAACGTGCTTACACACACATTAGCCACCAATAAGAGCCTTTCAATCAGCAATTAACCCCGCCGGATACCAAGAAATCCAAAACTGAGGCTTCCCTGTCGAGGGAAGAATTGCAAAGGCACAAAGAAAATGTGGGCTGCCAGCTCAGGTCTTACAGTGCGTGCATTCTTCAGCAACTTCACCGAAATCATCTTTTGTGTCTGCATGCTTCACTTATTATATAGAGATGACTGCAATCAGAGGTATGCGCTGTAAAACAGGAAAGCTTCTGGTTAGGCTGCATCACACATCATGAGATACACTACGAAACACTATGAAAGAGTTCCAAGACCACGCCATTAATCACTCTAATTGCTGCAAGTGCCATTTCTGCACAAGCAGGGCCGTTACATTAGAAATGGACACATATTTTCACACCCCTGCGTTTGCCTGTCGTTGGCACTTCCACTAGCAAGTATATATATCCAAGGTGTTGATTTCTAGGGTGCATTCAGTCCACAGCACGCAGCTCTGCTATGAAATACACAATTTAGTGAGAGTAAAAGGATCCCTCTAGTAAACAGCTCAATAAAGTGCAAAGTTTGTGACACAAGATATGACTGAAAGTGCTGATGGGGTGAAACTACTGCATGCACCTTCCACACACAATCTCCAGAATTAATTTAACAAAAAAAGTTGACTGCAGACCCAGCTTGTGCCCCCTTAAAATTGTCCTCATCTCTAATTGGGGCCACCTGTTATGTGGACTACATGCGCCTCCATGGCTTGTGAATCTCATAAGACAAATCTGCTATTGCAATCAAGTCAGCAAACCTCACACCCACTCTGCTAGTTACATAAAGCTTATATGACAACCCTAGGCCTTTAGCCATAGCCTTATATGATTAGGCTCGGTGGTTAATCTAGCTGCTGCAATTTCAAGTTCAAGAAGAGATGATCCCTTAGCATAAACACAGGATCAGCTTTAAGGGCTGAGATGTAAACAAAGTCATTCAGAATGGTTAGACGTGAAAGTCTCACTGTAGATTTATTGCCGAAAAAGACCAATGAAACTATACAAGTTTTATACATGATACTGGTTATGGTACAATGGAGAAAAAGCTGATAAATAAAAGATTTTAGGGAGTCTGTGGCGCTTAAGAATGCCTTTCTTTACCAGTAATGCATTCAAAAAATACATTTTTGGCAGAAATCTTCACAAAACTGTCGCAAAACAATGTCTCAGGCATCACTTTTCAATAAATTAATGAAAATTTCCCCTTTAAACAGCATGTCGTCCGTGGTCCATATATTACGCACCATACAGATGCTAGAAATACATTCCGTAAACTGTTACATAGATGCAATGCAAAACATGTCTGGGCACCAGACTTCAGCTTTTGCTTTCCAGGAAAGCCATGATTGGTGGCGGAAAAATTCCCTCCGACCGACTGCGCTGTCAGAATTTATTTCCTTTGCAGGCCATAGATCTCTGACCGCTAACAGGGTCTGACTTTTTAAATCAAACCAATACCATATTTATGACCTCTTCAACCAGTAGGAGAAACCATCAGGAATACACTAATTTAAAAACATGAACCCTAAAGTGAACATCCCAATTATATAAATGGGTGCTATGATAAAAAAGCTGAACATTATCAGGCTAATAACTTGATAATGTTCAATAAAACCAGGGTTGCATACGGCTGTGGAAGCGACAGTGCGGGTTATTTGCTGATATATGAGGCCACCCTGTGGCCAGGCGTCTTGCTGCATGCAAAACATATAATGAAAGAATAAAAAACACAATAGCATTTGTTACACATCAGGGACATGATACTTAAATAAGGATACAGACACTATATGGACAAATGTACTGGGACACATTGAATAATTACTGAATTCAGGTTGGGCCCTAACTTCCAATCTTAGAGCTTCAGCAGACCAAGATTTTTCAGAAAATCCCATGCTTCCAGTTTGGGAAGAACCTTTTTATTCCAGCACACTTGTGCCCCAGTGCACAAAGGAACCTCCATAAAGAGTTCAGTGTGGAAGAACTTGACTGGCCGCACAGTGCCAGAACACCTTTGGGACGAACTGGAACGGAGATTGTGAGCCAGACCTTCTTGTCCAACATCAGTGTCTGACCTCATAAGTACTCTACAGAATGAATGGACAAAGATTTTACAGAAACTCCAAAATCTTGTGGAAAGCCTTCCAAGAGGAGTGGAAGCTGTTATAGTTGCTAAGGGGAGACCATCTCCATATTAAACTCTGTATTTGAACGCAATGGTATTAAAGTCCCTATTGGTGTAACAGTCCCAATACTTTTGTCCATATAGTGTACATATGTAAGCCTTTAAACAATCTTTGGCTTAAACCTATATAAAAACTTAAATTAAGGTTAGTGACAGCTAAAGGCAGGCAAACCAGCATAAGAACAAACACTAGACATATAACACTGGACCAAAGAGTTTAAAGTTTTGGGTTGTGAGAGCTTTCATTTAGTCAACTAGGGAATAAACAACCCTGTAAATACCACATTTACTTCCATTAACACTCCGTTTCCTTCCTTCTAGAACAATGACTCTTTTTTTGAAGTTGTGTTGTTCAGTCATACACTGCCGTGTATGCTCCACTGTGGATCCAGTGGATGTGATGTGAAAACGTGTTTAAACCTAATGACATTCGTGTCACATGTTCTCAAAATAAAGCTGAAAAACAATAGGGACACTCAACAGCAACCAGTTATTAATGTCTACAATGAACAGGAAACAGAGGGAGTCTGGTTTTCATGTTCAAACCTTATTGTGAGTGAAGATGATCCTCAGCTCTGGTTTGATAACGGCGTAAGCCATCAGCAAATCCTGCACCTTCTTCACTTCCTCTTTGCACTTCTTAGAGTTGGAGTAAAACTGTCTCCTCACAGGAAGGTTCTTGAACAGTTTGAGTGAGCACACAGTAGTACCTGTGTAAAGGTATTATTTTATTATTAAATTATTATTAAAATTATTTAAATAACAGCAAAATCTATTGTGTGAAATTTGTATTGAGAAATGCTTACCTTGGCCAAGATGTGAAGGCCTTTGTGAGACAACATGCCCATTGAGATCCAGTGTATACTGAGTACTGACATCATCATCAGCTGTTTTGGTGGTAACAGTTACCTGGGTGATTAGAGCAAATAAATGAACAAATGAACAAATGAATGAATTAATGGTTACTTGGTTAAAAGTTATAGTTAAGCTTGATTAGTTTTACCTTACTGTAGTCATTTTTAGTCTTTTAAATGCTTAAAATGAGATTCATGTGGCCCAGTATGAATCTGCAATGTGTGAAATGTGACATTTTATGACAGTAATATTTGAGGCTGTATTGTGTAGTTTTTACAGTCTGGCAGTAATAACTGTGGTATGATTTTAATCCAGTATGAATCTGTAGTGTGTTGTTTTTATAGTCTGACTAATGATTAAAGATTGTAACCCAGAGATCCCTCAGGAACAGCAGGCCTGTTCAAATCAACTTCAGGTTAATGGAATTACAGAATCTGTTCGTGAAGGTAGCTCTGGTATAATGCTGACATGAGCAATAGAGCTAAGGCATTTCAGTGTGGACTTTCTATTTTATCTGAAACTAATCACATCTTCCATAGGCCATTACATCTATACCAATAGATATAATACTTACATAATAATTATAAAATACATAACTTGAATTATTAAAGTGAAGGAGACCATGATTCCTGAGTACTACTATTCTAAAAGAACATCTCACAAACTTTCAGGTTCTTATTTTGACTGTCCTGTCTGATCAGTTTTCGTCTCTTGAAAAAAAAATTACCCAAGGAAACTTAGAATTGAGTGTGTTTTAGTAAACTCTGATTTCAGTAAATATAATCGGTGAAAACAGTCTAGAACTGGCCACCTCTCGGTCGCTCTCCAGAGCCCCTCCCTCAGAGTGTTTTCCCCACCCACTTGTGGGCGGAGACTATCCTGAAAGTTCTCCCAGATTCATAGATCTTGTGTTTTTTCTGTTTGACCAAAAAAAAAAAAAAAGTTTTTGTTCCTTATATGTGCTCACTCTCATACTTACAAACCCGACAGAAAAAAATCACAATAGACTGAAGTTGTGACTGCTGAACAAGGGGTTACTGTACACAACATTAGATTAAGAAAAACACAAAAGAAAACACTGGCACCTCAGAAATGGCACAGATGGACGCAAGCGCTTCTCCTCTGAAGCCATAGGTCTCCAGGCGCTCCAGGTCTTCATGGCAGGAAATTTTAGAGGTGTAGTGTTTTACTGCCATAACAGGAGCATCAACAGCCTTGATTCCACAGCCATTATCTCGCACCTCGATCCGATCCAAACCATAATTCTCCTACAGTTAAGACAGCATTAAGACATGCAGGGCTGTGGATGTATTTTCATGTACATTATAAATTTTGCACATTTACCAGTTTAACTTCAAGACTTGAGGCGCCAGCATCAATTGAATTCTCGATCAGCTCCTTAACAACATTTAGTACAGACGTGATCACTTGGGAGCTGCAGAGCAGCCGCACAGTCGACGGTGGGAGCGCCTTCATTGTCTTTTTGTCTGTTGAGTCAGAGAGAAATCAAACAATTAACGTATATACGAATTCTGCCCTGTTACATGCGCTGTTCTGTTACAATTGTACACTTCAAATCTTGTTTACATGGATATACTTTTACATTTCTTTTAATTAGTTTAATTTACATTTTGTAAATATATTGCACAGTCTCATTCAAGGCACATTTCACTAAAGGTATTTGCATAACTGTGTATGTGACAATTAAAACATTTTGACTGGGAATAATGCAGTAGCTTCAGCATTGTTTCATTTTGCTCTAATACATAATTCAAATTAAGAGCCCGACCTATATTATCGGCCGATATTAGTCATTTTCCAAACTATCTGTATCGGCATTTATAGAGGCCGATAAATGAATATTTCAAAAATGAAATAAAAACGGACGAAACACCCTTCAACCATGTCATGAGTGTTGGCATTGTATAGTTTGTCCACCAGAGGGCACTCTACACTGTCCCTGTTGGCAACACTCGTGTATAACGCGCCACACATCCTGCAACCTGCTGATCCAGCCAGAGTCGGGCAGAGAGAACCAGTTATCCGCGAGTGAGATCATCGGTGAAGTGTGTTCAACAACTAATGTTAGGGAAATCTGTTAATGTTTTGTTGCGTGTTTCTGAAATTAAAAAATATATATATATATAATATATATATCGGCCGATATATCGGAATATTGGATTTTAAAACCAACAAATATTTGTATCGTTAACGGCCTTCAAAATCCTTTATCAGTCGGGCTCTAATTCAAATCACCAGCCAGCTGATAGAAGAGGGATGTCCTGGCACACATGTATTTGATATTTTTCTTGTACAAATCTGCCACTGCTGAAGCTGAGTCTACTTATTGTCATTAACAGCGGCCAGTAAGTCTTATGCCCTTCTGGAATACAATCAATGCTCTAGCAAATCTGCATTTGAAACATTGTTCAATTATAAGCATTTTTAAAACAATTATTTGATGATACAATATGAATCCGATGTGAGTATTGTGCATTTATGGTGATAATTCTGAAAGATGTATTGTATAAGATATAGTGTATGTGTTGTACTGATGCATGCAATTTATTGTATGCGTTGGACTACAGTAGCAAATTGTCCCAAATGGGGCATTATAAATAAGTAATAAGAACGGCTCATCGATAGCTAAGGTTGTGGGTGCTGTTTCTCATTGGTGCATTTTGGTGTTCATTACAATAATGAGAGTTTATGTTGGATATGTACACTACATGGCTAAAAGTATTGGGACGTGCTTGTTTTTTTAGGGTTTGGGCTAGGCCACTTACTTCCAGTGAAGGGCAATCTTAATGCTTCAGCAGACCAACACATTCTAGACAACACAATGCTGACAACTTTGTGGAAACAGTTTGGGGAAGAACCTTTTCTATTCCAGCATGACTGTGTCTTAGTGCACAAAGCGAGCTCCATAAAGACATGCTGGATGAGTTTGGTGTGCAAGAACTTGACTGACCTGCACAGAGCCCTGACCTCAACCCCATCCAGCACCTTTGGATGAACTGTAATGGAGATTGCTAACCAGTTCCTGACCACATAAATGCTCTACAGAATGAATGGGCACAAATTCCCACAGAAACACTCCAAAGAAGAGTGGAAGCTGTTAAAACTGCAAAGGGGGGACCAACTCCATGTTAAAGTATAGGTATTTAACGCAGGTGTGATGTCATTAAAGTCCTTGTTGGTGTAATGGTCAGGCGTCCCAATACATTTGTCTATATAGTGTACATGGATAATGATTCAGGAATCTAATTAATCTCCGCATCTCAGTGCTGAGGAACATTTAACCGCTAGTAGTTTTAGGAAACGTCCTGTATGTTTATTCTATCCAGGCAATAGTGTACAGGATGGTTGCAGAAATGAATAACAAATCAAAGAACGACAGGACGTGTTATTGATCAATTCAGCATGAAGAAACAAGTGTTATCAGCGACAAACTGTCACCAAGCTGAACTAAAGCCAGTAAATTATAATAAAATAAACAGTGATCAGCTTCAAACACAGATATTACAAGCTCTACTGCCGCACCCAACAATAAGATACTCACGGGCAGATCTCGACGAGTGTTTTATATAAACTAACGAAATCAATCACATACTGCTGTTGTTCTCCCCCAAGAACACTCATTCACACTCATACACACTCATACACGCGCATACATACACACACACACACACACTCTCTGCTGGAGCGGAAACACAATCCGGCGCCTTTTTTACGTCAGCTTTTTTCTCTACGCTGATTGGCTGCTTGGATCGCGCGCTACAATAGCAATAAAATAATAATAATAATACTGTTTATTATTATTAGTAGTAGTAGTAGTAGTAGTAGTTTTAGTTGTTGTTGATGTTGTTGTGTTTATTATTATTAGTAGTATTAGTAGTAGTAGTAGTAGCAGTAGTAGTTATTGTTTATTATCATTATTATTATTATTAGTAGTAGTAGTAGTAGTTTTAGTTGTTGTTGATGTTGTTGTGTTTATTATTATTATTAGTAGCAGTAGTAGTTATTGTTTATTATCATTATTATTAGTAGGGGGAGGAGGAGGAGGTGTCGTATTACTTTCTATTTTATCTAGTGTATCTGCTGTGAGCCCTTTATTGTTTGCTATGGAGATGGACAGGTTTACAGACGAGATTGGACTGGAATTCAAGTGAAAGCAGAAAGCAGGTTGAAAGCAGGTTTAGGGAGGACCCTGGAGAAATGGAGATATACTCTGGAAGGGAGAGGAATGAAGGTCAGTAGAACCAAGACAGAATGAGAGGATGGAAGGTGGAATGGTAAGGATGCAGGGAGGTAACTGGCAAAGGTGACGGCGTTCAAATACTTGGGCTCAACAGTACAGTACACAGTCCAGAGGAATGGGAAGAATGAAAGAGAGATGAAGAAGAGAGTGCGGGCCCGGTGGAATGGGTGGAGAACAATGTCAGGAGTTATCTGTTTGGTAGAATTGGTGGAGAAGAGCTGCAGGAGTGATTTATGTGGTGGAATGGGTGGAGAATAGCTGCAGGAGTGAAAGTGAAGCTGTAGAAGACAGTAGTGAGACCAGCTGTGTTGTCTGGTTTGATGGTTTGGAGACAGTGAAGCAGAGCT
>JBBPDC010000002.1:2189240-2203422 GCA_037974485.1 Hemigrammopetersius urotaenia
TATATATATAATTATACACACACACACACAAAAACACTGGGCATCTATGGATATTCTTTATGGTTTTATCATATTTTCTGTATTTACTTTAAAGACATTATGCCGTTCTTCTCTCTGTTCTATCCTCAGGAAGTCAAGATGAATGTCGGCGTCGCTCACAGCGAGGTGAACCCCAACACTCGGGTTATGAACAGTCGGGGGATCTGGCTGACGTATGCTTTAGGTGTGGGAATGCTTCACATTGTGCTGCTGAGCATTCCTTTCTTCAGCGTTCCTGTTGTGTGGACCCTCACAAATGTCATTCACAATTTTGTAAGTCTTCCCTATGAAATAAGCCATTGTGTCACTAGCACCCTTTCCCATGTGGTGCACATTACTCTATAAAGTGTCCTTGAGTAGGCAGTGTTTTCCACTCTGTACTGCCTGTGTTGTGGTGCCCTGCATTCAGTCGTGTGCAAACAATTGGCACTTCCTCAATATGAGCACCACATTATGTGATGACTCCCCTGAACAAAGAAGCAAGGTCACCAGCATGACCTCATTTACCAAGTTAAAACGGTTTTGCACATGGTAGCACATGCACTGCACCACCGTGATAAGAGAAGCTGTTCAAGTGATCACTTCTGCCTATTTTTAGCTATTTTTTTGTGTTAGGAGTTAAGCAAATGCCGTTTAGAGCTTAAATAAAACTAGAACTAAGGCTCCATTTGGAACAGTCTTGCTTTCTTTTGCTTTAGCATCTTAAAGGGAAAACACCATTCTTACCTTTTTCTTCAGCCTGATGAATTAGGATCGATTTGAAAACCATTTGTGTCTCTCTGTAGGGTATGTATGTGTTCATGCATGCAGTAAAAGGGACACCGTTTGAGACTCCAGACCAGGGCAAAGCCAGACTCCTCACACACTGGGAACAGCTGGACTACGGCGTGCAATTCACATCCTCCAGAAAGTTCTTCACAATCTCACCAATCATTTTGTAGGTTTTTACTGTTTCACTAAACAGCTGTCTTTGATGAATGTACATGGCTGAATGTAGTCATTTGCTTAACGTGTTTTATGCTATTATATTTCCATGTTTATCTGTATTCTATTCTGTACTGTTCAATGTTGTGTATTCTACATACTTGTTTTGGCTTTTTTCCAGATACTTCCTGGCAAGCTTCTACACGAAATACGACACTGCTCATTTTGTGATAAACACCGCCTCCCTCCTGAGTGTGCTTATCCCGAAATTGCCACAGCTCCATGGAGTGCGAATCCTTGGAATCAACAAGTATTAAGCTCACAGTTCAGAGGGAACCACACTGAGACCAACTTTCCAATGAGACTGGGTCTCGGCTCTTACAATAAGTAGCCCTCTGTGCTTCGTGATGCAGTTTTGTACAGTGTGTATAATTTAGTGTTTTTGTCTTTGCTTAGATGCACCTGAGGTTATTACAGGCGTATGTGATCATGCCTTGAGCATTAACTTAAGTAAATATTTAAAGATTCCCATGTCCCCTGGGTCCTAATGAATCTGGGCTGGCCCAGATTTCGAAGTTTCTTTTGCTTTTTTTTTTGGGTTTGTTTTGTTTGTCGGCACTCACTACACTGTGAGGAAGTAATACTCCACATTTCTAAACACAATTACAAAAAGCTGTTTTTAAAACCATTTCTTTGAAAGAATTGGACCCTGTACCCTTTTTTTTCCTCCCCCTTTCTCCTTTGTTAATTTCTGTGCTTTACAAAACGTTAAAGATGTCTTGCATGATTTTTCTGGAAAAAAAAAGTTTGTTGGAGCAAGTATTTTGATAGTATACAGTGATGTCTCAAGTGACAAGAAAACATCCATTAATGCGGCTTTAGTGTTTACTTATACGAGTCTGATATGTTTATTATGTACTCATTCATTAAAGTGTGCTTGTTTAGGACACCTGTGAATCGCCATTACTTTCTGGCTTCTGCTAATTCATAGTATTGTTGGAGTTCAGAAGAACCCTGTATGCAGTACAGGCCCATTAAACCATCTCCTCTTGCTCATCTGTGGTGGTTTCTCTTGCAGAACTGTCAGCACTGAAATGAACTGACAGTATTTGTCAAAGATGTTCAATGGAACAGTTAATGTAAAACATTTTATTAAACTGTCAGAATACATGTGCACTTAAGCACCTGTAACATTGAACAGATGTAAAATCAGAATTTGTTCATATCTGTTAGTATTTAAAATGACTTCTCTGAGATGTTTTGTGAATATGGTCCCAATTGTGCTGTACATTTGGTTGGAGTGGTTGCATACAGTCATTTTATAGACTGCCATTTTATTTATATATATAATGGAATTCTTAAAGGGGACTGAAAATTAGATATTGTTAAAATATATGAGGGCATCTCCCAAGTAGTGTATGTGGGGAAACCTAGTAGAGATGAAATATTTTAAGATGGTTAAATTAACTCAATATAAAATACTGCTTTTGGGGAAATCATTAAAAGAACATTACTTCATTTCCAGCAGTTCCTCGCAAGCCTTTAGCATCACTCCTTTATAAACTTCGAAGTGATGATTCAAATCTTTTTGGCAGTGAATTTTATACTTGGTTCCTAAGGCACCATCTGCAGAAGCTGTTCCATAGAAAACCCTGTTGATCCTTGAGTGCACTAATGCCATGGCACACATCACACATGGCTCCCTGGTGACATACAGGTCGTATCCAGTGCAAATGTACGGTTGTCCATTTTCCTTTGTGTTATCAGGGCTGCGGTGGTTTTCCAATGCTGACATGTCACTGTGACCTGTTGTGGTGACCTGTGGGTCAGAGACATTGTATCTGCATGCAGGGTACTTCTCATACTGGTAGGCACCTCCGCCTTGCGAATACGCCACAAGGTCAATGGACACCATCACAGCATGATGAAGTGAATGGGAGCCGCATCTACAGTCATGGCCCACAGCAACGATTTGGCCAGACTGTGGGTCAACAATCACTGCACCTACAGGATCCATCCCTAACGCAAGCCCTGACCTGGCTGCCTGTATCGCAGTTGTCATATATTCTTGCATTTTAGCCTTTTCAGTAGAAGTGAACAGCTGTCCTCTCAAGGCAAAAGTGACTTGCTTGTCTTCATGGAAAGATGTAGGCCAGTGCTTGCTTGCTTGCTCAAACTGGGGTCTGGTAAGTGGAGGTCTCGCTGGAATTTGGACGAGAAACGGTTCACCCAAACCACTGGAGTCAAAGCTCTTGAAGCACAGCAGGTCAGCAAGACTAGGCCTTTTGCATTCCACTTCACTAGCCAGACACACAATGACCTCCAGCGGATGAGGTGCGTTCTTGTCTTTGCAAGCCCTCACCCTCTTTATATGCTGAAGATCTGGTAGAGGATAGATCACGGCCAGCTCTTTGACCAAACGTGATGTTTCTTTCTTCTCAGTAATGGGGGCAGCATAAGCATCCAACAGCTTACTCTCTTGACACTGTTCGTCTGAGAGAACAGGGAGGACATCCCACGCATCCGTGTCATACTCCATTCCTTTTCTCCGTTTAGTCTCGGGCTCCATTTTAAGTCACTGAGGAAAGCAGCACCTCAATCATCTCACAAGGTCATCTGTGAAGAGCAGTCACAAGCAGCAGAGGTGCCTAAACCTGCAGTCAAATTAAAGTATTGTTACTTTAATGGAAAAATTCCTCAAGTAGGAGTTGTTACTGAAGAACAGGCAGAGTGGAAAATGTGTTAGATCATAAAGAAAAAGTGAAGTGTCGAGTTCCCTACAGAAGTGCGTCCATGATTATACAAACTTATGTCTAGACTCCTTTATTCTCTTTTGATGCCCAACACAGAACAGAAAAGGAAGGCAAGAAAACTTAAGTGAAAAAGAAAAAAGTACTAAGCTGAGTAAAACTAAACTAAAGTAATGAGTTCCCTATTGAAGTGCAGTGTCCGTACTTAGGTATCAGAATTTATGGCAACTTATTTTTAGGTCCTGTTCTTCTCATCTACTAAGAAATGTCAAGAGAAATGCATAGCAGAACAGAAAAGGGAAAACCCAAAGTAAAAATAAAAAAGTCTACGTATAAGAGCAGTTGTACTGAGCAAATGGTTGATTTCCTCAATAAAATAAAATTGAGGGGCCCAAAAAAGGCCCAGATACACAATTACACACAGAATACAGTAAATGGAAATGAGCAACAATGTTTGGACAAAAGTATTGGGACACTGGACCAATACACCAGCAGGGACTTTAATGACATTGCATTAAAATACATTCACTGACGTTGGACGAGAAGGCCTGGCTCGCAATCTCTGTTCCAGTTCATCCCAAAGGTGTTAAATGTCTTTATGGACCTGGGTCACAACCATGCTGGAATAGAAAAGGTTCTTCTCCAAAATGTGTCCACATAGCTGGAAGCATGGCGTTATCCAAAATGTCCTGGTACGCTGTAGCATTGAAATTACCCTTCATTGGAAGTAAGGGGGCTATCCCAAACCCAGAAAAAACAGTGGCATCCCAATACTTTTGTCCATATAATGCACGTCCAACAAAACCTCGATAGTCGGTTAAGCACAGGTCGACCTCTAGGAGTTCTCTTGTCTGTTACGTTGCTAAATCCCAAATATCCTAGAACTTTAATCGATTTGTTTTTTTGTTCTGCTTTTTTACACAGAAACCCACACCACGTTTTTCCTGCAAAGAAGCGACAAAATACAAACATTACCTCGAAGCTGCCAACACACTGTCTGACGCGTGTTTAAAATAATCTATTAAAACAAAAAGCCACAGCAAATAAATAATAAAGCACTAAAATAAACTACAGCAATATAACTGAAAAATACTCTTTCAGAAAGAAAACACACGTGTGGTCCCCAATATTTTCCATCCGTCTCAAAACAACGTGCCTGATAGAAGGTTCTCATGCCACGTGCGATGGGTGTATACCATTTAAAATATGAAACCGACAAGTTTTGATTTTAGCTCCGTGACTATGAATTTGTTATGTATATACTATAATTTTAGATGGATTGAATACTAAGTATGTTCTTTAGTGGAACCTTGCTCTTCGTGTTACTACCGGATGTGTTTTGGTGCTGCAACAAACGTTCCAGCATGGGTGATCTGAAATGAAACGACAAATATGTAGAGATTGTACTGTTTAGTTGAGATATTTGTATTAATTATGAGTTACTGCATGTTCTGGTCAGACAAACTAAGTGCCAGTTTTCTCTGAGAGCAGGCTAGTCTGGTGAAATGAGTTTTTTAGGAGTCTGCCCTGTGATTATGGCCAGATTTGCTTATGGTGTGTTTTCCAGATCCACTGCCTGCAGCTTCCAGAGGCTCCTGTCACACAGAGCAGCTGCTCAGACAGGGCCCAGGCTGGTCCTGGGTATAGAGACCAGCTGTGATGAGACAGGAGCTGCTGTACTGGACGAGACTGGGAGAATCCTTGGGGAGGCTCTACACTCTCAGAAAGAAGTTCACTTAAAGTAAATAAATCCTTCTCGCCGCATCTGCGATACTGCACTATAAGGACAAAAGTATTGTGACAATTGCACCAGCAGGAATTCTGTCATTGCATTAAATTATATAGACTTTAATGTAATGTTGCCCCCCACCCCCTTTCCACTCTTTTTGGAAGGCTTTCCACTAGATTTTGGAGTTTCTGTGGGAATTTGTGTACTTCACTGGAAGTAAGGGGCCTAGCCCAAACACTGAGTAACAGGTGTGTCCCAATATTTTCGTCCATATAATGTATGCCCAAAATTATCCACACAGCCTCCCTGAGTCAGTTCAGCTACATTTAGATGCACCCTTTGCTTGCACAAAGCCTGTATGACCTCCATAGAAAAGCATTGACATTAGAATGAGAAGCACATGAGCCTGAAATTAACATGTCCAGTCAACTAGTGCAGTATAAAGTCCCCCTGCATTAAACAGTGGAGTAAAGAAATGCATTTTCTCAAGATATTAAGCTGAATTGAATATCGAATGAGATTAGCATTGGGTTGGAGTGGCGTTTGTGATCCAGCACATATCATCCAACATCAGTACATCATCTCACCCAGGACTGAACTTGGGCCCCCCTGATAACTCATCACTGTCTTCTCAGAAAAGTAAGGGAGGGGATACTCTATTAGAACCCTACACTTTTTTGGACATAAAGTGTATATTCGAAATACATGATACGATTTCATTGGCTTGTATGGGTTTCATTTTTGTGCTATTGGGCTGATAGTATGTGTCATGCAGTCTGTTCAGTGGTGTTAGTTAAAGGATTATCAGTCATATGATCTGAGTATGTCTGAGCATTTTTGGGGGCGTGGTAGTCATGGTCATCTAAAATGTTGTTTTCTGTATTTAGTCTTATTCATAGCAGTGTCACAAGAATGTCTGGTAAAAAAGGGTGGGTAAGGAGAAGTGTTTTCATTTTGACATCATTATTTCTAAACCATTGTGTTTAATTTGCAAATTCCAATTGCAAATTCTGCTTCTAACACCCATGTTAAAAGTGTATTCATGATTGGTGTGTATTCTGTTTAAATTCACAGTAAGGCTGCTTGATGAGCTATACATTTATCACAAGCCTGTGGGCATCCTGTTAATTATTTGGAGAATTTTAGGCTACTGTCCGCACCCAAAGGCGTAGGGTCCTTTCTAATGGCTTGTTCATGGTTCTCCTTCAGAACAGGTGGGATTATCCCAACAGTCGCCCAGCGTCTCCATAAGGAAAACATCTCCAGTGTGGTCCAGGAAGCCTTAGACATGAGTGGGGTCGCACCCAGGGAACTATCGGCTGTGGCCACAACAGTGAAACCTGGTCTGGCGCTGAGCCTAGGCATGGGCTTGCAGTTCAGTCTGAATTTTGTAAGACTTCACGAAAAGCCTTTCATCCCCATTCATCACATGGAGGCCCACGCCTTGACTGTGAGGATGTTGCAGCCGGTGGTGTTTCCCTTCCTGGTGCTCCTTGTGTCTGGAGGTCATTCTCTGCTTGCACTTGCAAAAGGAATTGATGACTTTTTACTTTTAGGCCAATCATTGGATGAAGCCCCAGGAGAGACTTTGGACAAGGTATCAAATATGTGACACACCTCATGGACCTAAACAAGTAATGGTTTCTGTTTTAAAATAGATGGTTATGCCTGAAGGTAGTAAATATTTGTAATCTGATTGTGCAGGTGGCAAGGAGACTGTCTCTTACTAAGCATCCAAAGTGTTCCAGTCTTAGTGGTGGGCAAGCAATTGAGCTTTTAGCGAAGGAAGGTGACAGACTGAAGTTCCTCTTCAGAACGCCAATGGGAAAGCACTGTGACTGCAATTTCTCATTCGCTGGCCTGCGAAACCATGTGACAATGCTTATAAACAAAAAAGAGAAGGAGGAAGGCAATTATTTTTGATTTATTTTGGGAGTTGTGTTGTGGGGGGATTCATCAACTGGCTGTTAAATTATTATTTATTTTTTTTCTCTCCTCGCAGGCATCCAGCAAGGGCAGTTGTTATCATGTGTGGAGGACATTGCTGCTGCCACGCAGCACACTGTTGCCTCACATATAACCAAGCGCACACATCGGGCCATTTTGTTCTGTAAGGCCAAAGGTCTTCTACCACAAAGCAACCCAACTCTGGTAAGTTCACCGCACCACAGGCCTTCAGTGTGGCATTTAGCGTGAAAATCAACTCCAGGCTGGCTTAATGAATTTGGCTCACTGAATCTGGCACACACAGCACCCTTTACCTAATGGGCATTTGGCAAATAGTCCTGTTATTTCCTCTCTCCTTGGTGCACAACGCCCCCTCCAGGTTGTGTCTGGAGGGGTAGCTAGCAATGGGTACATCCGGGAAGCGCTGAGAATTGTCACAGATGCCACTGGATTGCGCTTATTATGTCCTCCACCAAAGTTTTGCACAGATAATGGAGTCATGATTGCATGGTATGGAAAGAACATTCTCTCCCATGGTTATTTACTCTACATAAGCACTTAATGCACCAGGTTCTGTTAAACACTCACTTTTGCACTTAGGAACGGCGTAGAAAGGCTGAAGGAAGGAAAGGGGATTTTATCTCATACTGAGGAAGTCCGCTATGAACCAAAGTGAGTCAAAACCCTATTTACTACTCTTTGAATAATTAGGGCACACTATTATATATATCTTTTTGACCCTCATTTTTTTCTAGGGCTCCACTTGGCAGGGATATATCTACAGAGGTGAGAGAGGCTGCAATCAAGATTCCTCAGTTAAAAATAAAGAAAAATTATGACATTTTGATAGTTCCTGTGAACGTCTTTGATAATAAATGAATAAATGTAAAAAGCGCTCTTTAAAGAGAATTATCTGTGTATTTTTTCCAGTATTGCTTTACTGAATGTACAGTCATTTATCATCTCGTTTCACTAACATTTGGAGCATAGAGCGTAATTCTAGCCGTTCACTGAGGTGTCTGTCAGTCAGCTGTCAGTCAGATTGTGAACTTAGGGCAGTCAGGGGGCTTCATCCAGGCGCTGGGCCTCTTGGCTAGGCTGGGAACTGGAGGGTGATTTTTCAGCATATCGGACTGTTGGCACAAATGTTCTGCTCCTGTGACTGTGGTGATGCAGCACTGGGGCCGACCTGGTTCTGTCAAAGTTATTTCTAAAACCTGGAGGTCTGTGCATCCTTCTCTTCGAGACACCTGGATGGCGACAAGAGAGGACATGTTTAAAGCTTCTCAGAGTTATCCCAGACTCTCTCATCAGAAATCCCCAGCATATAAAAAGGTGCAAAGACACTGAGGACATTGTTCTTGATTTAGGTTGATCTTGCAATTACGCACCTGTACTGGAGCGCTGCCGGACAGGTGGGCCTCCGTTTCGCTCCAAACTGCAGAAATGTGCAAGAGAATGGGATTATATATATTTGAATTGTACCATTTAAGTTCGATCATGCTTCACTGTAACATGCCAGTAAACCCACAAAGGCAATGTGACAGCTTTAGTGTATCAAATAAATAACATATAATATATTAAACTACCTATTACTGAGAGATACCTGAGTGATGGTAGGCCCACTGTCTTCTGTCTTTTGAACTCGGATGTAAATCTGTTCGATATCTTGGCGTCCTCAGGTAGGTGGTCCATCAGCAGTTTGTACGTAAGAGGAGTGTTCCTGCATTCTACCAACAGAAGCCGATACGCCTGTCTGTTAAAGCTCAGGTAACCGAGAGCGCTGGCGCAGGCTGTTTGTACCTGGTTAAAGGTGAATGAAGACCACAGCTCAAAACCAGTATGAACAACTAAATCAAACGCCCCTTTTTATTCTTTTAATCTGTTCTATACTCGCACCAGGTTATTTGTGTCAGTGATGTCTTATGCACCATAAAAAGTGTAAATGGGTTAAAAAAACATTCAGTGCTGGGCTTCAGTCAATTCAAGTTTCTGTCTTCATGAGGTTGTGAAATATTGTGGTGACTCAGTTGTCAAAAAGTGTAAATCATGCTGAACAAAAGGTCAGTTTTAGAGACTATTTTTAAACATCAGCAATAGAAACCAGCCACTGTGTGTGTGTGTGTCCATACACAACATTCGCAGGTACCAGCAGGAGTTAAGTAAAGGTGTAGAAGATGGTAGTGAGACCAGCTGTGTTGTCTGGTTTTATGGTTGGAAATAGTGGCACTGAGGAAAAGACAGGAGGCAGAGCAGCAGGTGGCAGAGTTGTAAATGTTACGATTTGCACCGGGAGTGGTAAGGATGAACAGGATCACAAATGAGTTTATTAAAGGGACAGAGCGAGCTGGACCTTTTGGAGAAAAAGTCAAGAGAGGCGAGACTGTTGGTTTGGTCATGTGATGAGAGACTGAGGGCATTGGGAGGAGGATGCTGAGGAGAGACTCTGAGTGTGTTGGGAGGAGAATGTTGAGGAGAGATTGAGTGTGTTGGGAGGAGGATGCTGAGGATGGAGCTGCAGGAAAGAGCAAAAGAGGAAGGTCTAGTAGGAGGAATGAAGTGAGGGAGGACATGCAGGTAGTTGGTGTGAGAGAGGAAGATGCAGAGCACAGAAGAAATGGAGCCGACTGGTTTGACTCCTAATCGGAAGCAGCCAAAAGTAGAAGAGGAAGAAGGTAATGTGTACCTCTTTATCCTTAGAGTGCAGGTGGGCAGTGAGATGTCCTACTGCTCCCATGGTCATGATGGCGTCAGGAACACCAGCTCTGGTGTGAGCCAGGCTTGCCAGTAGCTGAGCTGGATATAGTGTTTTGCAGAATAGTGAAAAGAAACAGTGTAGTGTAAATAACCAGTGTTGCAAAACTGGTAACTATATGAATACAAAATTTTAACTCGATGTTTCTAACATACCTGTAATGACCACCGTGGAGGACTTTTTTGACTGCAGTAATGTGACCAGAACAGTGATCCCTCTTGCAGTGAGTGTCACTTTGTCAGATTTAGTGATCACTTTTGCTAGCACAACTATCTAGTAAACATCAATGCATACATAATCAACACGCAGTTCATTTAAATAACTACTGAAACATTACAGTAGCATTGAAAACTATACCAGAACTTAACAAAGTGCTCATGTTTTCCAGTATACCTGAAATGCAGCCTTGGCTTTCTCTGTCTCATCGTCTGAGTGGAAAAAGTGCTCATAGACTTGCACTGGAATGCCACCTCTTCGTTTAATTGCTGCCTGTTGAGTTGGGTTATTGTACGCAAACAAGGCCAATGCATGTCCTGCCTCCAGGCGGATGTTCTATTACAAAATCATGCAAAATAGTAATATAAAACCATAATGAATACTGACCAGGCTTAATTCAATCAACACTGCGGTCAAAATGGACAATTAATAGAAGATAAATAGGGGGACACTATAGGAAAAAAACACTACAGCCAGAGTTTTTCTCAGCAGACACTGTGAGGGCCAGATGCTCTCCTAAAATAAAATACAATTAATATTGTATCTTAAGTAATAAATTATTATTTGATATATTGATTTTCCTTCCAAATATATGTTATTTTGTAGCCTTTGTCAATGTTAACAGACTCATATGTTAACAGACTGAAACTTAGATATTGATCTAAACTTAGATATTGGTCGAAACAAACTGATATTTCACAGTAAATACATGGATAATCACAAACTCAAAATTAGTCCACTGTCGCCGAAGCATCCGTTTCGACTTCCTTATATACACACACATATCTGGCTTAACTCGGTACAGCTGAAAGTCATTTCCTTGCACGTGCTAAACTTAGTGACCCTGGAAATGCGCGTGCCATGACCGGCACGATTACTGACAGATTGAAGGGTTGTTTCGTTTGACTTATAAAAAAATAAACGTAGGAACATACTTTTCTCTCCTCACTAGGCTATTCAAGATTCAGAAATATCAGAGAAATTTTTATATAAGGGAGAACTCCCACTCTGAGAACACTTCCGCGGGTGAGTGCAGAATTTAGCTCCATAGACGTCCATTCATTTTCCATTGAGGGGCCGGAAGGAAAGCTCTGGCGGACCGCTAGTTGACGATCACTGCTATAGACTAAATTTAAGCTACATTATAATCAGGGAAGGAGTTACTTGATCTGGGGATTGCAGAAGATCAACAATGACATTGTAGGAGAAGTCTTCATGTTGCCAGAAGGATTTCTGGAGCTCCTGGTTCCCCATCAAGATGCAAGCCAGAGTCTGAGCGACCTGAACCTGTTGCAAATAATGAAACATTACAATGTCCTCAGTCATGAACATACCTGTGATCTTCTAAACAGAAATAGCTTATTAATGAAAGTAGACATAAGTGCAGTATTTACCTTAACCTGCACAGATCTGTGGCTGTTAAGAAGCTCTAACAGAGTCGGAACGGCTTTTTCCTCGTAAATAACTGTTTGACTTATTACATTATTAGTGTGAGCCACCCCTGCAAAAAAACACATTTAAAAACAAAACACATTCAATTTGTGATTAAGATCCAATAATTCTGATAATTAATATTTTAATTAGTCAATTTAAAAACTATATTAGTCCATATAAAAACTATATAAAAACTATATAATATATATGTAAAGCACAGTGCAAAAGTCTTGAGCCACCCCTTATTTCTTTATATTTAGCTGGGAATCACCTCACTGGAGTGAAAATACTCTATTATGTCAATCTTGTACTAATGTAGTAAAACAATGGGTTGTTTTAGTACATTAAATGCTGTGACAGGCTGCTAAATGTCTAATGATACAAGTGGCATAGATAAAAGAGTTCCAACCACTTAACATTCAGCACCACTAGTACACTGATCACAGCCTGATTATATGGAATCATCTGCTCCTGGTTCTTCACTGGTTCAGGACTTCAGTTAGAGGCTCTTTGTTCTGCTTGAATGATTCATACGTAGGTCACTGTGTTTCTTAACAAATAAGAACATTCCTCTGAAACTGGTCAGGTTCTGGGAGAGAGAGACAGAGGTACAGCTGGGGAAGGCTGTGTGCAGTTGCTATACACTCTTATTAGGGTCTATATAATCGGTCCAAATCTTTCTCAAGTACGATATGATTCATTAAGATAATAAAATATCGTCACTATTGGTTCCGACACTGTGGGCCTATTTCTATTACCAATGCACAGTGTACGGAGGGCCCTGATGACGCTGAGAAGAGTTCTCTCTGAAGTCCGGGACCCGCGCAGCAGCCGCACCAGTGGTGGCACCCCATTTTCCATACAAAGGCCTTTCTGATGGGTACAGCTGTCCCAGCTGAGGGCTATCACTGCCTGGCAACCTGCAAATAAAATAAGCAGACCAGTCTGTCGTCTTCAGGTGGGAAAAGGTCTGGACGGCCCGTTCCAAACACTGTATTTCACAAATCTAATGTGAGGACAACTCAACCTGAAAAGAGCCTAGAGGGAGTCAGAGGAGCAGCTGCTAGACAGAAGCTTTTAAACAGACCTATCACAGTCGAGCGCCAGACAGAAGGACAAGAGGAAGCACTCCTGGCATGAAAAGCCTAGTCGTAGAATCATTGCCTGCAATCATGTCATATGCATAGAGGACACTAATGGCAAAACCAAGAGGCGAGAGTGCATCTTTTTGTAAGAGGAGTGTTATGGGGGAATCCCAGTGGAGGTGAAGCATTCCTGAGCGCATGCCTGCCTGCCTTATTATGAGTCTAGCAGAAAGGTAGTGTCTCGAGACAGGAAGCACTGGCCGCCTACCCGCTGGACCTGAGCCTTCTCACAGTAGCAGAGAGAAACCTCGAGCAGGCAGCCATCCAGCGCGCCATCAATCAACCTTTAGCGCAGCTTATCCAGTGGCTGTCAACACCATGTCATTGAGTGCTGGTTTTACTGCGTTTGGTGCTTCATTTTGTTAATCTCACGAGATCCCTCCCCCTTTCCTCTGCTGGATGACAGCTTCACTGGGAAAGTTTGACTTTACATTTATGAGCACCCCAGATGCTGACAATGAGAAGAGCTGCCCGGGGTGACTTCCTTTTTTTTCTTCTTTTTGGAACAGTGAATGCTGTAACGAACTTACCTACGTATTGCATTTTGTCCGAGCTTGACAGGAGCATGTCCAGGGTTAAATTGTAGCCGATGAGCTTGGCCATGTGCTTCTGCTGCTTAAGCGTGTGCCCTGCCAACGCCCAAAGAGCCGTGGCCCCCTGCTCCCTGACCTCCTGCTGGAATACCTGAAGAACATAAGACAGACGCACACACCAGAGCAAAAAAAACTGCATTAACACACAGAACCAACTGACTGAATGCTGCTCTGATCTAAAGACGTATGTTTACATGTTTAAGATTTTACAACAAATACGAATAGAGAGGTTGATACCTATATATGAATGTATTTTAAAAATGTTACTTTATAAATGCAAAAAACATCTCCAATAGGATAACTTTACAAAAAAAGGCAAAAACACGCCAAGTAATTCGGAGGCTGTCACGGTCCCCTCCTGTCTATGTGTTGAGGATCTGACAGAACTACTTGAAACCTCCATACTTCAGTTGACGTGCTTTTGTTTACACTCAAAAAACAGGCAAACATAAAGAGACTCGTGAGCCCATCAAATAACAGGAAATCAAAACCTAGGCTCGGAATACGAGGGTCGGATACACAGCAGGAGATGGGTTGACACATAAGGTCAGTGATGTTCAATACAGCACACCTTTAATACAAGACAGGACAAGACATGGACCAACCAGGGACACAGGGTGATTAACCGGGGATAGACAACAGGTGACAGG
>JBBPDC010000002.1:2211610-2239279 GCA_037974485.1 Hemigrammopetersius urotaenia
AAATATAAAATATATCAAACAAAAACATGCCAGACGGAGCGGCGTCAGACTCGCCTGCGTTCCCGTAACCTAGCAATTTTCTTGTAGCCATTGCCTGACTTGTGAAGGTCGACACACATCTGCCGTACTTGAATGGTGTGTTCATTTGTCTTTCCCATGTTGAAGAGTGGATAAGAGAAATGGCCTCTGTTTCACATCATATTTATACCACAATAATTGTGGAACAGGTGATTGTATGAAAAGTAATTATTTCTTAGTCAGGGATTTTTCCCCTTAAAATTCCCTTGAAGTTGAAGGTTACGTTTTTCTACAATTTTCAGTGTGAGAGTATGCTTCTGCAATAAAATTGACTTTATTTTAAGGCTTTTAACACATCTTAACCAGGGGTGCCAATAATTATGGAGGGCAGTGTAAAAAAGAGTAAATAATAAGTCTTAAGATTAATAACTGAATAATATGCCTGATAATAGCCACCAGGCTCACATTCTTTACCAAAGACATAAATATTACTTACACAATTTTACCCCAGATCAGCAAATGTTCAAATGTTATTATTATAGCCATGTGTCCTAAACCATATCAACGTTTTGACCCAACCTGAAGGCATTAATGAAGACCTGGATGTGATCTGAGATGGCATGTAAATGTTTTTTGCTATTTGGGTGACTATTAGATTTTTTTGTTGTTGAACTATTACTTTAAGAACATCTCAGCCAGTGTTTTTTTTCTGTTATTACTATATAATAAGCCATTTAAAGGGTTAACGTGTTATAAAGGAATTCTACAAAGAAATATTCTACACATTTTTTTCTACAGATCTTTCTTTCTACAAATCTAATTTCAGGATAATTTAATCAATAATATGTAAACAAAGTAATGTTAAAGAAACTTTACAGTGATGAATGGAACCAGAATGCCTAAAACTTAAATATTGCCACAGTATTTACAATCTGTGTCTTCTGTGTTTTATATTTAATGCTACTAGTGGTAAATCAGTTTTCCTTGGGGAATACTCAGGGGCACATTTTACTACACTTTGTACTTGTATAACCGTGCATATGACGACTAAAAAATGTAAAATCTTGAATGCAAATAATCTGATCTTAGAACTACATTTGTAAACTTTCCTTTCAAAAACAACTCTGTTTTTCCTGCTATTACTATATAATAAATCTCTCATTTTATAGGGTCAAGGTGTTAAAAGCAAGTTCTTCTAATGTTTTTCAACTTTCTGGATGATTTAATCACTAAGATGTGAACAACATCACTGTTTTCCTGTAACTTTTGTGTAATAGACTTCTGTGAGTGAGCTTTTAGAGGCATTAAACTTTTCGGGTCATCTGATTTCTATCAGCACCACTGTGAACATTTTACTTCGACTCAGTAGTTTCTCTAGAAAGGCCCCTTCTCCATCAGGGCATCATAAACGTTTAGCTACGCAAAAGTCAGAGTTATTCTCCTTTTTAAAAAGGAGGGAGCGCTGCCAGCCTCACCCGCTGTCAGGAATTCTTCCAATACATCTTTCTTCGTTTGAGGAACTCCGTTTGCGTCCACACCCATGCTGGACCTCCACAACTCGGAGAAGCGGATGCGCTTTTCCCTTGGCATATGAGCACCGTGCCAGAGGGCCTTCATGGTGTAATCTATGTTGATCAATATCTGGCCCACCCTGGTGTCACAGTAGGCTGGAGACAGCTGGCAGGAGGTGCTCTGGTCATGGTTGGGCTCAAGGCTGATGAGTGGCACCTGGTTGAAGCAGTATATGCCCACGGTGAGCTCCCTGACAATCTGGTGGACAACCTTGTAGTCGAGTGGCACATTTGGGTCACAAGGTGCCAGGATGATGGCGTTGGAGTGTGAGAAGTTCCTCATGTGCCTGATGAGTCCAGGTGGGACCTCCACAGGTAGGCTCAGGTCTTCAGCACTCAACAGCCAGCTGCATCCAGTCTGACTGAGGAGCTCCCGGACCTCCCTCCAGTCGTACTTTTCAAAGAAGACCCTGGCGTTCCTCTGAGAGGTCAGAAGATCCAGGGCTTTGGTGCTACGCTCTTGGCCAAATGAAGCCAAAAATCTGGCTGGTGTTGGGGGGTTGAAGTGCAGCCTCATGCGGACCACTGCCAGGTGACTCTCCATTTGGTCCCAAAATAATGTACACAGTAGAACTGTGACTTCCGAACAATCTGAGTTCGGGTGTTTTAAAGCCCTGGCTTTAAAATAAACGGCCTCACAGATCGTGAGGTTTAATTATGAAAAATAAACCCAGCGTGGTTTGAGGCGACGTTGCTATTGGCAACCAATGACGCGCTTTTTAAAGATTTCACAAGTGCGTTATTGGACGTTGACCACCAGAGGGCGCTGAGGACACATTTCCACCTAGGGTCTGCACCATTTGACATACTTGCTTTCTGCAAATTACGAAACACTAGGTACTTAAAATGTGCTTAACTCTACCTTAATTTACCCCTGAAAATACACCAAACCTCTTCAGTTGAATTAAGCGGCCATTAATCTGTGAACTCACCTCTTAATTTTACATTAAAAGTGGATTTAAGGCATGAGTGTGAAACCCCTTAATCTTAAACAGAAACGATTTATTCAGCAGATTCTATTATTTAAGGGGCAAATTTGAGAATGTAAAATTCAGTAGTTTTACCCCTTAATTAGCCTTAATCTGTTTCCCTTAATTTTCCTTAATTTGCTGGAAATTAAGGTACAATGTAAGGTAATTTTAAGGTGTAAAATTAAGGGGTTTGGTTTCATAGTGACACATGGCACTGTGTTGGATAGTTGCCCGTATTGTTGAATACAGGGTGTTTACAGTGGCAGGTGAGGAGCTGTGTAACAGTTTAGAGTGTTTATGTAGTTTGATTCAGAGAAAGGCAGTAGTTCAGTTAGGGCTACTATTGTTCTTTTCTTATTATCAAATACTTTTATTGGAGAGAACAAATGTGGTGAACAAACATAGCTGCATCATACATTCAAGACAGCTTTACTCTTCTTTATATTCAAGAATTAACAAGAAAAGAAAAGAAAAGAAAGAACAACAACAAGACAAAACAAAAAGTAACTATTAACACTCCCCTTTGGCGACCTCTAGCTCATGTCTCCCCATACGGATCTCTTCAAAAATAATACATATTAATAAAGAGAAATAAAATAATATCAGTCAGGGTCTAACCAGTTTGAAGGCTTCATCCCCCAATATTGTTCTTTATGTCTCTGTGTCTGTGCAGGCGTTGCATTAACAAATTCCTCCAGGATCAATAAAGTTTTTCGATTCTGGTTACACTAAGCCCTTCACCATTGAAAGTCTAGGGAGTAGGGATTAGGGGTCGAGGGTGTAGGGCATATCACTGTTGAGTGGAGCATACACACTATGTGACGTGTAACTGGGACCAAAGTGCAGACGAGGATATGGAGCTCCACTAAACATCAAGGCTACAGCACGGGAATAAAGTGAATGTTACTATAAAACAGCAATGTTGAGGGACCTCTTTAAAGCGTGCAGGTACAACGTTACAGTACAATAATACTAGTAATAATAAAATACGAGGAAATAGCACTGTCAGTGTCATGAAAGCTGTGGTTTTAGCAGCAGGATATGGAACAAGACTGCAGAGGGACATTGAGAAGGATGTATCTGGAGAGTTCAGGCACCTGGAGGGCATTGCCAAGCCTTTGCTCCCTGTAGGCCAGTGTGCCCTTCTCTCCCACTGGCTGCAGGCCCTGACTCAGACTGCCTGTGTGGATGCAGTGCTGGTGGTGGTGAGTTTCTGATCCCAGTGCTCTGGTCTAATTCTGTTTAATCACTGCTGAAATAATCTAATAATGGACATCTAAAATGTACTTGTCTTCCACAGACCAACGCCCTTTACCATGAAGCTTTCCAGAAGTGGGCTCAGGAGTTCCCCTCTGTTAAAGTACTCAGTGATGGGACCTGGAAGAATGAGGTACAGTAAAGTGGCCCCTTATGTGAACACACAACACAATGTGAAATACTGTCTGTCTGTGTATTTAACCACTACCATATATTTGTCAAATTATTCCAGTATTCTACTCTATATTCTGTTTTCCATTTTCTAGACATTGTTCCAGAAGTGATACAGGATCACATTCCTCTGCATGTTGTATAATTATGACAAATGAACATCTTGAATGGAAGCAGTTGAGTTCAGCATGTAGTCTTTTGCTTTCTAATGAATGTGACTTCCACCAATGCTGCCCCCACCCAGTCGTCTTCTTGGAGACCCCCATGGCCCAACTGTGGACCGAGCTGATCTGACTGGAGGTTCCTAAGAGCTAGACTGGGAACCACAAATCTGTCCCACAGCTGCAGATGTTTACAGACTTCCCAGTTCATGCAATTTATTTCCTAAAAAAATAATGTGAATAATTTTTTTGTAATTTTATGGAACCTTGCAAAATCCCACTGAACTCTACTCAAAAAACTTTTCTACTTATAATTTCTTACTTGTAAAAGTTTGTCCTCAGACCTCAGTTTCACTATTTTTGTAAACTAAATCTAAATTTGGGGCTGAAAAGAAAACGTTTTAAGTAGAGGTGGGCATAGATTAATTTTTTTTTAACGCAGTTAATCTAATAATCTCATTGGAATCTTGGCGTTAACGGCGATAACCCACCCCCCCACACCCGACAGAGAGACCGAGACAAGTTTAAAACGTGCGCGAACCGGACAAGTCACTGAAATATCAAGGTGAAATTCATCATAGCTTGCGTAGTATAGACCCAGCTCCCCAGCTGTCCGGGAGGGGGTAGGGATTTAACGGCGATATTTTTTTTATCGCGCGATAAGAATCTCATGCAGTTAACGGCCCAGCACTAGTTTTAAGACATTTTTTAAGACGTTTTAAACGTTTTTTGACTGTATATTTTTCACAATAAGGATGATTTTAATTTCTATGAAACTTTTGTATGAGAAAGTGTTTAGTTGCAGATACAGAAAAATAAAGATGTTTTATTGCTGTCACTTAATGATTGTTTGAAAGTAGCTCGGTTTTCTACTTTGCACTGGCTGTAAAATCACATTGAGTATATATTTGTACTGTGCTGCCTAAGGTTGTCTCCTTTCATGGCGAAAAACATTATTACATTTCTTTTTGAAATTTCAAATTCATGTTTTGTTTTTCTTTTCTCAGGAGCGACTCGGTGCAGTGTCTTGTCTCCAGCTGGCAGTGAAGCACTTTGGGGTGGATGATCACATCATGGTGATCGGAGGGTAGGTCGTCTGTGTCTGTGCAGCCATAAAATAAGCAGTTTCCTCTTCAGTGTTTTCATATGATAACCCTTTCACTTCTACTCAAGCATGTATCTGTGAAGAAATGTAATTCATTTTTTGGTGCCATTTGCCCAAACCTTTGCTGTAGTAACAAAAGTTTCTTTCCACAGTGACACGTTGTTCAAGGAAGACTTCAGTCTGCGGGCTCTTGCAGGACACTTCGCTGAGGTGCAGGTGAAGGATAAAGACAGCAGCTTGGTGTTGTCCTATCAGTGCAAGGATGAGGGTGAGTGTGATGTACCTGTAACTATCACAGGTTTCTTGATATGATTCCATTAACTAAGGGAAACAAAGACATTTTTTCTTGTTTTTATATCAAAACCTCTAGATTCATTTAGCTTTAACATTCAGCTTCATGCTCATGTATGTCTTCCTTAGGACAGCACATGTATCAGGTTCTTTCTACTTAATGATTTGTCTGCTTTCGTTTCTAAACTCTTGTTAAATGCATGCAGTGAATCTCTTTCAGCCCCAAACATCTGCACAAACATCTGTTTCAGTGCTAATGTCACAACAAGAGGACATGGGACCTTTAGTTTTATTCACTGTCACTAATATTTCTGTGTTCTTATCTTCAAAATGAACCAAACTGGCAATAAAAGTAATAATAATAATAATATGCTCATTTGGATTAAGAAGGTCCTGGGTGGCTCCAAACTGAAGCTGATGTAGGCATGAAAGAAGTCCACTGTTTAAGAGTTGGTTCACTCCTTTGCATCTTCAGAAACGTCAAAGTACGGCATCCTGGAGGTGGACGAGGACCTCAGGGTACGATGTATGAGAGAGAAACCTCTCCCAGCTGAGACGGACTCACGCAGCGCTGTATGTACACATCTGCACATACGTCACACTCACTGCTGCATGGTGTAAGCAAAGTCAACATTTTTTAATTCATCACTGTTTCTTTCCAGTGTCCCTGTTTTTACTTGTTTTCAAGAACAACACTCCCCCTCTTGGATGCTTTCCTGAAGGAAAAGGAGGTACCAGAGTTCTATCATTAAGAGAAAAAGCTTTTGACACTGTTGACAGTGAAAGCATTGTTGAGTTTATATGCACACCACACTGTTCAGGGAAATTACAAAACACAAATAAATTGAAATACAAGTACATTAAGAATCCAGTTACCTGGAAGTGTAGTAGTCAGTGGGAGGTGTAGGTTCAGTAGTAAGGATGGTGAAATACTATTTTTTCTTTCCAATATGCTGAAATGGAAATAAACAAGAGAGTCTCAAACTATTAAGATTTCCCAAGCAGCTGCCTGAGGGTTTTCTCTGTGTGGAGTCTGAATGTTCTGCCAGTGGGTTTCTGAACTCTGGTCTCCTCCCAAAGACATGGGCATCAGTTGGATTGGAGATGCTAATTTACCCTTAGGTGTGAATGTGTGTGTGTGTATAGCCTGCAATGGATTGTCAGCCCATCAAGGGTGATTCCGTACTTTCTCTCATCCCTCTCTTAGGCAGCTCCAATTGAAGAGAGAGATGCTCCAGGAACGTTTCTTTCTTGGCTTATATTCAGGTAGGGGTTATGTCATTTCTTATCAAAATGTTTAATAGAATGCGTTATTACATTAACGTATACACCAAGTATGTATGCAAGATATATGTTGAATCATACACTATACAAAAATACATCTTATCTGCTTGTATTTCATTTCAGGAGGGCCGTGTATGCCCACAGGATATCAGGACGTTTTGATGTGGGAAACCTTCCTTCTTACATTGAATGTGACAGATACTTCAAAGAGCAACTTAAAACCCCAGAGCTTTATTTAATATAGCATTAAAAACACCAGAACACAGCAGCAAAGTGGTGTGTTTTTTTGAGCTGGGTACTGCATGGAAGCAAAGCATGATGATTAAAGCATGATGGGCAGAGACAGGTCTGCTTTCTCCCACACAGGAAGATTGTTTAAAAAGCTGACCACCTCCTTATCCAAATAGGGAGCTAACTAGCTGATTACAGACAGAACCAGGGAAACAAAAAAAAAATCCACATCATGGAACACGAAATTTTCTTTGTTTTTTGAGATGAGGATGATGTACAAAAACACTTATCGTTTCAAAACATGCCACTCGCTCCAGTCCATATGCAAAGTTCGCTGCCCATTTTTCTGATGTCACATATTTTCAGTGTGCCAGTGTATTATGTCAGTGTAGTTTAAGTGTACAGCTGTTTAGCTGCACCCATATTGCAAGGACTGAAAGGAACTGCACAGAACAGGGCAGTCAATCAGAACAGAGTTTATTTACATAGAACAGTCTTAAAGACACTGTAACCAAACAGTCTGTTTATTTAATCTGAAGGATAAACAGCTGTTGGAAAATGGGCATGTTAAAACTACACAGATGTCATAACTCCACCACCGGGGAAGAAAATAAAAGGCAAGGAAAATGTAGGATATGGGCACTTTGACATATTGTCACTTTTTGTGCAATGAATGTTTTTTTTTTTGTTTTTTTTAAATGCAGCTTTGTCATGTAAGCAGCCTCTTGCACTTATCTGATGCCTTTTCATGATTGTTCTCCATCTTGGCTATTCGGGAGCCGAACTGCATGGCTCTCTTGGGCAGGACAGCGGAGGGACCCAGGCCCAGCTCCACAGCAGCCAGCCTCAACAGCAGCTTCTCCCCAAGCCCCCTGGGCAGAGACAGGTCTGCTTTCTCCCACACCGGAAGACTGTTTAGGAAGCCCACCACATCCTCATCCAAATAGGGGAACCTGAATACAGACAAAATCCTTCATTACATTTAAATACACAGCAATAAAATTGAATTAAACTGAACTACTAGAACAATTAAGAAAATAATTAATGTGTATATGCCTGTTTTCACAAACTTATGCTTAGCCTGATTAAAACATACAATTAATTGGAGCCATTTCAATAAAAGATTCTCACTTTGGTGCTTTGTGCAGCACCATACCTGTGATGAAATCTTCGCAACACCAAAACAGGCAAAGTGGCTCATATTTTTGTAAGGGAGTAAGAGGCATCTGTCATTTTAAAACTTTTAATCAGAAATAGATATTTAAATTGATGGAAAACCCACATGTGGATAAATGCTGTGCGTTCTAAAGGGTCATGTATTGGCATGAGGTAAGACTGTGATGGTGTGCAAAGTTATAAAAGGACAAGTTTTTCACACAACTCTTTTAAACATCTTTGTTCCAACCAGACTAACCAAGAGCTTTTGTAAACATGAGAAGATCTGTCTCCACATAAGGATGTAACAATGCATTGAAATCCCACGATACTGCAATGCTAAGGTCAAAATATGCTGATGACATTCAGTGGAACTGTGTTGTTTACAGTGTTCAACCAGGGCCAATCAACAACTCAGTCTGATACACTGTCTCACATCATACCCCCCAACCCACCTTCCAGCTCTAGATTCTTAGTAAACTGGGCCACAACTGAACAGTCATTATTTTTATTCATTTAAATTTCTTTCTGAATACTGCGAGTATCAAACTGTGAACTCAGGAATCTGAATCCTGGACCTGAATCGTTACATACAGCCCTACATCATCTACTGAACAGAATCATGAGTTGACTGTATTGTAACCTCTTTCAAGCATTTTCTTGTTATGATCAAATGCCCACACAGAATATTACAATATATTCCACAGAGTAATGATTATATTTACAAAGGTTTTGTTTATTTTAGGGTTCATATTTGTGAGTATAACTATATACAGTCTACAGAATATATCCTGTAGAGAAAATAAATTAGCAAGTAAGTAAATAAAAAGATTGTATCAACCAACCCTCCCACAAATATTGCTAAAAAATTGTTTGTAGTACAGGTTTAGTCAACATAAATCAGGTTAGTAAAATGATTTTTTCTGGTGTAACATTTACCTGGCCTCTTTTCCATGATCTCCAATGATGCGATCATCTCGTCCAAGGTTCCTGGAGGATATTCTGCCCAGCTCCATGGCCAGCTCTTTCACCAAGCCCTCGAGACCAGAGTTCTTAAACCGCACTCGATGTCTGGAATAACCAGCCAGCTGCTCATCTGCTCCAATCCCTGTTAGAACCACCTTCCAAAAGACAAATTAAAAAACAGAAAAAAGAAAGTCCAGACAAGACAGATTAGCCACAGACCAACCAAATACACACTAAATCTTAGAGTCTCACATAAAAGCTAAAAAGTAAGAAGTGCTAATGGCTACCTTAGCTCTCGAAGTGTGCTGGCTCTGTTCTGCTCCCTGTGATATGACGCCAGTTCCTCTAGCAGCAAACCACACAGCACACCCAATGCTGTCATCCAGAACTGTGTCTAAGGGATGCACCAAATGGCAGATGTGCTTTTCCCTCATTTCCTTAAGCTCCTCTTGAGTCACATTGATCTCGACAAAGTTCCACGTTCGTGCTGGACTGATATTTTGGAGCTCCTGTAGTCCAGCCCTGCCAGTGATTCTGTCTGGAACATCGAAGCAGTTTGACTTCAGTTGATCTGTTTGTGAAAGGTCAACCTTATCAAGCTCTTTAATGCTTTTTTGTCCTTTTTTTCGAGACCCAAGATTCCCCTTGGTTTCTTGAAGTTTAAAAGCAACATTGAGAAGGTCGATTGGCCTGTCAGGAGGTATGTGGCGATCAGCGAGAACAGCCAAAATCATTGAGTCAATTCCTCCAGAAAAGAGTACTGCGACTTGTGCTTCATCGTTTGGCTTTTCTGTTACATCGGGCTGACAAGGCAAGCACTGCACCCTTCTCCGGACAGCCTCCCCGAGCACATCTATTAATCTGCAAACCGTCGCTCTCTTTTCTGTGCTTGTAAGAAATTCCCTCAGGTCGTCAGGAGAAGTTTGAGAAGAACTCCGACTTGGTTCTCCATTACATGCTACTGTGGTTGTGGAGGTGTTCATTGGAGAAACTGGAAAAGTGAGAAAAAGTCCAGAATCGTTCATGTCCAAGGAGACTGAACTGGGCAGCCCTTCACAGCTGAAGCCATTTGGTGGCTCAGCACCAAGGTAAACCCATGGATAGACCTCAATCTTCAAATGGGGAGAGAATGAGAAACTCTTCAAATCCAACCTGTAAACACCCACCGCTGGTACCTCCTGCCAGTGGGACGAATCAGGATCTGGAGGGCAAGAGGACACAGAGGTCAGCGTGAAGGAGCTCTCCTCTGACCCACAGCCCCAAAGGAGGCTCCTTCTCCCAAAGAAGTCCCTCCCAAACCAGATACAGTGTTCAGCTTTTCTGTAATAAATAAAGGCCCAAGGTCCTTTAACTTTGGACAAGACAGACAACACATCTGAAGCACATCTGCACTTTGAGAGATGGTGGAGAATCACTTTGGTGTCGTTTTCTTCAGTTCCCACAGTCAAACCATCAAACACCTCACCATTCCAGAGCAGAATATTTCCATCTTCGTCTCGGAGAGGCTGAGGAGTCAAGACTCCCCTCATATGGAGGACATGGGCAGAAAACAGGCAGCTGTATCCTGGATCCGAGACCGTTTCTGTAAGGTCCTGGCTACAGTCGGGGCCTCTCTTACGAAGCTTTTCACGCACATGTTTTTGAAGCACAAGTTCAGACGGAGTCAAATTCACCACACAGCAGATCCCACACATCTTCCTTGAGAAACAGTCTCAGCTTTACGAATCTTGGTAGTCTTTCTTCATTTTGTCCAGTTCTCCTGCAAGAAAGTAACATCAAACATACCATTACACTTCACCCAGGATAGCACAGGACTAAAACTGAACAAAAGTCTTACTTTTACAGGAGCTCAACGTCTCGCCTTTGTCTGCGAGGAAGAATATGTTGCTGTTGGGCTGCTGGAGGTAGACCTTCTGAAAAGAAAATGTGAAAGACACGATATTATATCACACTATACTATACTATAACTATAATTATGACACTGTGACAATGTTTGGCCAGAAATAAATGTCATTACAAACCAAATATACATATTGAGAAAATCTTTGATCAGAAGAAAATGTTATTCAGAAGCTAGTGTACATCATGGGACAATGTTTGGTCAGAAAAAAAAAAAAATATTAAAAAGCAAACATACATTTAGAGACAATGTCTGGTCAGAACAAATTGTCATTAAGAAGCTACTATACCTTTGATTTAGTGCACTGATATAAAATGAGTTTTGTGTGGCTTTACTTACCCTGTTTTTCTTCAGATTCGACAGTTCATCGATCAAAACCTTTTGCTCCTTGATCTGCAAAAATAAAATGTTAAAGTCTGTAAAAGATCCCAGCAGGTCTTTAAAAAACACTTCTAAGTACTTCATTCAGCTATTTTAAGATGCACCCATTGCACACACAGGTTTTATGAAGACCACTGGGTACTACCAGAAGGCTGCAGGTCTCCCTCTCAATCATACTCTTCATTTCAGAAGAAATATTGGCTGAGCAGGTCTCTAGAAACATTTTGAGTCATGTAAGACAAGAGTCTGTTCTCAGATGCAAACTAAGCCAAACTTATCCTACATAACATTCCATTTGCACAATGTACATATTGCTGCTACATTTGTTTATATACATTTTTCAGCCTACATATAATTTCACTTAACTGGTGGTGCTCCTTGTTTAAGTTACTTACTTTAGATTTGTGTTTCAGAAAATTTCAGATTTATATATTTTTAAAAGTTTTAAATTTTACTTACATCTATACTTATATTTACTTGTACTAATTTCTTTATTTTATTTGGGTTTCAGAAAATGTACTTTGTTTTAATGTTTGCACAGACAGAAAGGAGCGGTTCAGGATACATCACTGTGTGTTGTACTTGTATGACTATGCATGTGACAAATAAAGAATCTTGAATCTTGACATAAGAATTTCTACAGGTAATTCTAAATTGAGTCCATGATGAGGTTTAATGTTTCCTTTAAAATACACTCAATATTTTTAATAACAAATACATTTACAGTATGTACACTCCTCAGTTATAAAAGCTACCTCATAATTAGATCACCAGTCAACTAGTACTGAAACAGTTAACGAGTGCATTTAAGTTCAAGGACAGTCTAGAATTTGACTCTGCATCACCACACAATTAATTGGATGTCAGACATGCAGCGTTAGAGAGTTTTTCATATAATAAGAGAAACTGGTTTATTTTAAATGTTTTCATGTACAGATGTTTACTCAACAGCTTTCCAAATGTTTTAAATCTGCTGGCAGCTCTCATTTACTCCTGACGTCATTAACCCGACCTGTCTGTTGAGCTCCCTCCTGGCGCTGTCCTCCTCCTCCTGAACACAGTCCTCAGTGTCTCTGTTCTGTGAAGACATGGTTTAAAGAGAAAATAAATTAAATCATGTTCAGGATCGTCTAACCCACACGCTCTCCACACACACTCGGGAGTGTCGCACGACAGTGACGCACCTATTCATCGGATGAACTACAAGAGTACAGTGACCTCTAGTGATGACATAGGACTGTGCATCAAGATGCAAACAATAACAATAATAAAAACAATAGTAATTATTATTGGATTAATTATTATTTTAATTGTTATTGTTACTGTTATTATTATTATGATTATGATGATTATTATTATTATTATTAATAGTAGTATAAGTAGTTGTTGTAGCAGTAGTAGTAGTAGTATTGCACATGATATAATATATAATAATATTAATAAATTATATAATTGTCAAAACTGTATACTTGTTTTTAGTTAAATATTATAATTTAAAGCTTTTATTATTATGGTTGTTGTTGTTACTGGGATTAATATAATAAAAAATAACAACAACAACAACAACAATAATAATAAAAATAAGTATAACAAAAAGTATAATAATAATAATGATTATTATTACAATTTTTATTGTTGTTGTGATTATTACTGGGTTAGTAATATAATTAAATTACAATCATCATTATTATAGCTGGAATAATTATTACATGTATTATTAATATGCTTAATTTATCTATCAACTTCCTCAAGCTTAATCTATTACCCTCATCATTAGAATCATCATAATCATAAAATGTAGGACAAGGGCAATCGATGTGTGGCTGCAGTCCAGCTCAGTCTCCTGTGTTCCTGCTCAAACACGCCAACCTGGCAAATTAACAGATTAATCAGGAACTGAACAGACTACAGCCTCACAGGAGTGGAACTGAACCCACGTGACAATATTTCTGAATGAGTGAAAATCCTTTCCTGGCTGAAGTGCATGACTGGACAAAGTAGAGGTACTCCTGATAAAATATGCTACTAAAAAGTATTTTATATTAAGATACAAATGTTTTCACTGGACAGTTATATATATATAATAGAAAATATTATATATATTAGTGATGGCTTTTTATGGCTGTTTTTAGTGTGAATGTTTACATTTATGTCTACTTGAACACTGCCCACACACTGCAATACTTGCACAAATCACTACAAACCTTCTTTTCTCTTTGTAGTCTTCAGTCTATAGTATTTAATATAGACTGAAGACTACTAATTTAATTTAAATGTTATATTGTACACAACTTTGTAGTGTGGCTATAGCTATATTTTTGTAATGACTGTGACATTTTTTAATACTACACAACATTATATATAAATATTTTATATATATTTTATATATATATATATATATAATATTTAAATGATAATCCTTTGTACAATATTGTATTGTTACAGCCCCCCTGTTGTGCCCCCATAGTATTTTTATTTTTGTATTTGTACATTCAGAGATATATTTATATAAAAGTCCTGACCGCTCTATATGACCAAGCAACCAGTTAGTGCCTTCCAGATTTGCAAAATAAAACTTGAACCAAGAGGTAATAAAATGAATGGGATGTTTGGACTCATTCACACACACTTGAGGACACTCACGTCTCCTCTTAAGCAGGTCACTTGCATACAAAAGATCCATTTACTCAGTGTGAACAGGCACGTGTGTGTGTGTGTGTGTGTGTGTGTGTGTGTGTGTGTGTGTGTTTTTTTAATGCTAGTTCCTTCCACTCCTCTATTTTGTGAAATTCTACATTCTCAACATTCATAATAACTGAAACAGGCGTTTACTGATTCATGGTGTTTGTCTGTGTGGTCTGTTCTGCGCTGCACTACAGCCCTGTTGATCTTGGTCACTCTTAATGGGTTTAGTGGCTGACCACATGACCTGTGTTTGCTCGTGCTCTGCAGCCTCCAGAGTCACAAACACTTTGTTTGGCTACCTCAGTCACGGCCGCCGCAGCACCATGAACTCCGTCAATTTCTCTGTTGACTCTGCACACCTGTGCAATCCTGTCCACATTCCAGAGTTTTGCTTAAATCAAGGGATGACTGGATTATTTTAGGTCATGCACGACCTACAAATAAATAGACACAAACATACATCACCTGAAAAAAAGTATTGGGACGCCTGACCATTACACTAACAGGGACTTTAATGACACTGCATTCAAATACATGGACTTTTCAATGGAGTTGGACCCCTTTGCAGCTATAACAGCTTACACTCCACAGTCGAGCATTTATGAGGTCAGGCACTGATGTTGGATGAGAAGGCCTGGCTCACAATCTCCATTCCAGTTCATCCCAAAGGTGCTGGATGGGATTAAGGCCCAGGCTCTGTGCAGGCGAGTCAAGTTCTTCCACCCTGAACTCCTCCAGCATGTCTTTATGGAGCTCGCTTTGTGTACTGGGTCACAGTCATGCTGGAATAGAAAAGGTTCTTCCCCAAACTGCATTCACAAAGTTGGAATCATGGTGTCCAAAATGTCTTGGTTTGCTGCAGCATTAAGATTAAGCACTTCATTGGAAGTAAGGGACCTGACTCAAACTGGGACTGTGTCCCAGTCCTTTTTTCCATATAGTGTACATACATGCATAAAGCCTGATAGACCAGGGATCTGTGTCAGTGATATGAGATGTGAAGAACAAAATGCAGTAATGAGATCAGCATCATCAGAGTGAAAGCAGCAGGTTTGCCTCTGTGTTTTTAAACCCTGTGCTCCACGGCAGGCTCAGGCAAGCAGATTCCATGAAACAAGAACAAATGACATATGATCCAGGAGGTCACATGCCAACAAAAAAGGTACCAGGATCTTAACCACTGAGGCTGGAGAGCAACAAACAGCACAGTCACTGTGCCTGAGTAATTTGTTTTTATTTTTCCTCCCTGTATTTTTAGTGCTCAGAGAGCAGAATGCGTTCAAATGACCCACTCTTTTTCATCTAAAGCCACAGCATTAGGTGTCATTGCTCTTAAAGGCAAACAACAAATGCTCATGACCACCGCACACAATGAGGTATACTGACAGAGTGATTTCTTTTTGTTTAGTGGTACAAGAAAGGGTAATCGCCTAAACCACAGGCCACAAAATAACACCTCAAATTTCCACCTCATAGTGACATGGGATGACATGGGGATAATCAAATTAAAGAAGGTGATCATGATTTGTTAGCTTGCCTCTGTCACATAGAAATTAAAAAAACTCATGTCTGTCCAATTACAGTGTCAAGAGCTTTGATTTCCATCAGTGAAATACCATTACATATTACATACATATTACAGTATATGGACAAAAGTGACCATTGCACCAACAGCACCCATAACGACATTGCATTCAAATACAGAGACTTTAAAGGGGACATACTATACCTCTTTTTAAATGTTATAATAGGTCTATGGGTTATACAAAACATGATCATTCTTTGCACAAAATCCCTCTCACATAAAGAGACCTCACAAGCTCTATTCTTGAGTTTCAATCCTTTCAAAATGAGCCATTTCAGGGCTCTGTCACTTTTATGCAAATAAGCTGTTGCTGGCCACACCCCACCCATCCCATGCTAGTGCCGCACGTCTACCACACGAGAAAAAGTTCAAAAACCAAGGCACTATCCAACCCAGAGCAAGAAGAACACAACATTTCATCTGTGACTTGCCTTTGCCTGTAGCCATAGCGCTCATAAAACCAGCAGAAAAAATGTTGGATTCTCAACTAAGCTAGTGGGGACTCGACAGACGGGGGTGGTTCTTTGCAAATTTCCTTATCCTGCTGTCAGAATAATGGAGCTGTCCAAACAGCACAGAGAAGCCTATAATTCCTGACACCAAATTCTTTCAATTGACTTACTTTTCATGTTTGGAGTGTTTATACGAACACCAGAGACCCAAATGGAAATTCAAAAAGATGCAAAAAGTGAGCTTTGCATTGTATGTCCCCTTCAATATGGAGTTGGTCCCTCTTTGCAGCTATAACAGCTTCCACTTATCTTGTATAGCTTTCCCCAACACTTATTAATCCCGCAGGTGGTTCATCCCAAAGCTTGCTTTGTGCACAGTCATGGTGGAATAGAAAAGCACCTTCCCCAAACCAGTGTTGGAAGCATGGTGTTGGAAGCATGGCCAATCAATATGTTCTGTAATTAGGGAATGATGGACTGTTGTTTCTATTACTTAGTTAAGTGGGGCTTGCCATAATGTGGAGTTTAACCGTAGTGGAACAGGATCACTAACTGTGCACCAACCCGACTGTCACAACTGATGATCCCACATTAAGAAAGCAATAAATAAAGAAGGCAATAAATTCCATGAATGAACTCTAGACGAAGAACACCTGTTAATTAAACACCATTCCAGGTCTCTGATTTATCTGATTGAAAAAATGCCAAGAGTGTGCAAAGCTGTGATCAGAGCAATGGGTGATGTTTTCATTATAAATCTACAATACAGTCAATATTAAAAACATAGGAAATCGCTGAATGAGAAGGTGTGTCCAAATATATTTATGGAACTGCAGAGGAGCTCCATCCAGTACCTTCGGGAATCAACTGGAATGGTGTTTGTGATCCAGAACTAACCAGAATAAGAATCAGAAAACTATTGATTCCACAGGACACTGGTTATGTTACAACTGCACATACGCAAGAACACATAGAGGCAAGAACAACATAAAATATAATAGAAATTAAAAATAAAGCTCTGCAGAATGTTCTCTGAAAATGCTAAGTATTACATACACTATGCACTATGCATAAAGCACAAAATGCTGGAGATCTGTAAGAAAAGTGGATATATATGAAATGGATGAATAATAAAATTAGTGCAGAATAATTTACTATTTAACACAAATAATTGTTTGGAGTCGTTCTCTATACTGAGCCATTTATTGCATGCATAAGCGACATAAGTAGTAATATTTCACATGATAAGACTATTGCACGTAATCCAACATCAGATAAACAGGCGTCTACAAACTTTTGGACACATAGTGAATGTCACGTGAATTCTGTTTCCTGATTTCAGAATAGTCAGCATAAACCGTTCAAAACACATTCACTTCTCCAAGGCCTTGCTGAGTCAGCAGAGTCAGTGTTAGGTATTCAGCATATAGTTCAGTGTATCTTTCAGGATCCAACCAGTTATACTTTGGGAGAAGTGATAAAATAGCAATAGATAAAAACAGGGAAAAAAATGGGGAAACGTCCCCCTTAACAGCTTTTTGTGTTATGTGGGTCCTCTGCCATGACTATGCATCTCAAATAATCCTTACATCTCAGTGCTTTTAACAAAATGTTAGCAAGAGTAAATGCTGTGAGAGACCTAAAAAGACGAGATCTGGACACGAATCCAAGGAATCGAAGCCAAGCTGTTAGGAAATGGCTGTAAGTGGTCCAAGAATTTATTAAAGAGCTGCTCACAACTACGAGCTCTGCAGCCAAATGTGTCTGAAAATAAAAAGCCTGGCGTATGGATGGATGGGAACAAAAAACTCTCATGTTACAGCTTTCTGCATGAAGAAGACAATGATAAGCAAAGTGTTTGAGTTTTTCAGTCATATTTACTGTGAGAAAGTGTGTCTGAAAGTGCTGACATTGCAAAAACTTTGTAAACTCCTTGAAAACAATACAGAAGCCCCCTTAGTTTATTCTTTCCGAGCCATTGATTTCATTTACATAATTTAGAGACTGTGGCCTTGTGCCAACATGGTTTAAAGTTTCTGATCATACCAGGGCTTTCACCCTATACATGAAACAGTCAGAATAAGAAAAACTCCATGTTTCATGTCCATGCCTATGCGGTGAATGCTTCCTATCTGGAACTACAAGTATGAAGTCTGAGACTGTGAAGCTGAAAATGCTGATTCATGAATAGCTAAACCCACTTCCACAGTCAAATTCGTAAGATATGACTGTCAAAATCCTCTCTGCCTCTGTTAAGTATAACCTCAGCTCTTTCAGCCAGCGGTCTGAGGTTTACGAGGCTGATAAGCAACTGTGTTTCCAGGTAGAGAATCAATAAAAGAGTAGGGCAGGGGTACTGTGCTTTCCCAAGGACTGTGTAGCATTGAGCTTATTTCATTTATAAGTTAGCCTTAGCTCTACAAATGTTTTTCCATTGTGCCTTTATAGTTTTCCCACTAAATGTACTAAGGGAGGTCACAAACAGAGAGAGGGGGAGCATTTCATCCCCAAAATGCATGAAATCATATCCAGTATCATATTCAGAGTCTTGTGGCTCTCAGGCTGACCCACTTAACTTCCATTTCAGCCCACAGGCCTAAATGAATGACCTTTCACCTACTAAGTCATCACTGAAAATGACAGAACACACACAGAAAGAGGGTCTTTTTTCTCTTTTTTTATTTTTTTGAAAATAAAGAAACTCCTTAGTAACACTTCAGTAATGTTTACAGAATTTACAGTCTAGTAGATTCAGAGAATATGTTTATTACAGGAAACAACAGGATTACAGGTTATTATAGTGGTATCACACAGTACTATATAAATCATATAATTTCCTACAGCATTACAACGGATCATTTTGTAAGGTTATCAGTGGCATTAAGTGAAAAGAGTATTCTTCGTGTCAAGCTCGCACACGTAAGTCACGGCGACACAGGACTTTAAGTGGGTTGTAAGCTTGCAGCAGGTACACAGGTAAGGTAGCAGGTGACATCACTGGAACAAACCCACACATTCTTGTGGCTGCCCAGGCCTGAGGCTGAGGCACGATGACCTCAGCGAATATGGGACTCTGATATAGGAATGTGAGTACACACCAGCTCTGTTTGCAAACAGCATCCTATTAAGGCCTTTGCTCAGTTACAACATTCAGGCCTGCAGTATTGATCTACTCCACTTGTCCAAGTCAATGCTGTACTATACAAACAAAAAACTCCAGTCGAATTCAGGTTTATTAGTCTGTGCCAAAATGTGGTCCTGGAGAGCCAGTGTCAGGTAAAGCGGCCCCTTACTGTCACACATGAACACACCACAGCATGCAGAGTGAAATTCTTTCTCTCCTTTAAAGCATTCACCAGGAAACGCAGTGGCACATAACCCGAGGGGCAGATCGGGACGGTACCTTTTTTGAAGTTACCTCAGGGGTGCCACTGGATGCCTTGGGACACAACCCCACAACTTTCTGATTGCAAGGGCATTAACTCATTAACCACCAGGCCACCAAAAGCAGTGGGCAGCCACATATGCAGCACCTGGGAGCAATGTGTGTGGAGCCACAAGAATGGTGGTACCTTGGATAAAGGTACGTCAGTGGTGCCTAGCTCCCCAAGACTAGCAGTCTAGCAGTCTTGGGACTGGAACGCACAACCTGGCTAATCGCAGGGGCGGCTCAATACCACCAAGACACCAGCTGCCCAGCAGAGGTCATTCCAATGCTCAAACTCACCTGTTATTTGCCAGGTAAAGTGAGTGTGTTTGAGGAGGGGTACCACCAAACGATACACAAGCTCAAAAAGCTTCAGGCCTACAGACCAGTGACTCTAAATCCCTCACTTAGTAAAGTGTCAATTTGTCATACACAAACAGCACAAAATTCTTTCTCTACATTTAACCCATTCATCCAAGTGAAACACCGAGCAACCAGGAACACAGTGCCTGGGGAGCGGCGTGTGGGGACAATGTATTGCTCATGGGTACCTCAGTGGTGCCACTAGGGCTCGAACTCACAAGCTTCTATTAGGAGTCTCTAAGAGTTTGAGGAAGAGCCTGGGGTCTGAAGCATACCATTGTCCAGAGTGTGACGTTATGAAACAACAGATAGAGAGGATGGGTGGGTTTGTATTATTTTTCTTTCTCACTTAAAAACAAAGCAGCCCAGTTTTCGTCTCAGAGTCACGTGACCATGTCAGTGTTAGCGGTGCGCATGCGTAGAGAGAGCTCTGCGTTCATAAACAGAGGGAGCTTCGCTCGGAGCGGGCAGACCGTCCGGAGCGGAGCAGGGAATTAACGGAGAAAAACCTCCTTTTTTCTCTTTTTTGTTTTTTAAAACAAACCCCAAAAAGGGGGTTATTTCTTTCCAACTTCAGCTACAGTGATAGCTAAGTTTGGAAGGGACAGAAGAGAAATTCGCTTTGTTTCCTAGGAAATATCTTTTGTGTCTTTGCTGAGGATTATTTTGGCTCCGAGGATCAGACATTATTCTTTACTGGGAAAAAAATAACAATATATATTATATACATAAATACGCAACATACTTGGACGACATGGAGAGCACAAACCCCAAGAAGAAGTGTTGTGGTGAGATATATATTCTAATGCAAAATTGAAACTGTATATTAATACTTTATTTCATGTTTGCAATTGAAATAAAGTAATTTTGACACACCTGTATTCCTTTTCCAGACACTGTTAGGGATTTTTTCACATCTGCAAAATTCCTCATCTACCTTGGACATGCCCTGTCCACCTGGGTAAGTCTGGTTTTAGTGTTGATATAACAAGTCTTCTATGCATAAGTGCGTTTCCCAGTTTGACCAGTTTTCACAGGTATTGTCAAAGTCACAGCTCCAGCTGATCGGTCTTCCAACTTTTGCTCTAACTGAGGCTGACTTTATGCCTCTGGAGCTGCCCTACATTCCTGCTGCACTGACTAAACTTGCACTTAACTAAAAACCTGAAAATCTTAAAGTATGCAGACAATTTCAGAAGCCTAACCAGTTTCCAGTGGTGCTCATAGTAAAATGACTGGTCACATGTCAGATGCTGACCGACAGATAATGACTGCACCTTCTAAGGTGCCTAGTTGTTAGGAAGTTTCCCCTGCAATCAAAAAGTTATAGCTTTGAATCCCAGGACTACTAGTGGCACCATTGAGGTACCCTGAGTAAGGTACCGTCCCCACACACTGCTCCCGCTGTGTTCCTGGCTGCCCGCTGCTTCACTTGGTGAATGGATTAAATGCAAAGAAGAATTACACGCTGTTCACTCTGTGTGTGCGTTCATGTATGACAAATGGACATTTTACACTGTTTTTACACTTTCAGGGGGACCGTATGTGGAACTTCGCCGTGGCCGTGTTTCTGGTGGAGCTGTATGGCAACAGTTTGCTTCTGACTGCCGTGTACGGCCTGGTGGTTGCCGGATCTGTCCTCTTATTAGGCGCCATAATAGGGGACTGGGTGGACAAAAACCCACGACTCAAAGGTGAAAACCTTACCATTCCTCTCATTCCACTCACCCACATCCACTTGTGCTTTATTCAGAAACAGAATCAGAAAACTTTATTGATCCTAGAGGAAATTGATTATGCTTTGACTGTGAAGACACACAGAGACAAGAACAATGCAAAAATGTAGTCAAAATAAATCGAAATATAAATAAAGAATGGCAAATGAAAGTAGAAAAGCTCATAGTGAAAACCCTGATAGTATTAATTGCAGTCCTAAAATGTGTTAGTAATGTTAATTGCGGCTAAAATCTTTCCTTTCATGACAGTGGCCCAGACCTCCCTCCTGGTCCAGAATTCTGCCGTTATCATGTGTGGGGTCCTACTGATGGTGGTTTTCCAGTTTAAAGAACAGCTCACCGTGCTCTACAGTGGATGGTTGCTCGTAAGTATTTGGCATATTCATAATAGTAAAATATTGTAGCCAGAGTGTATCAGGCTGCCAGTTTTGTGCCCCTGAGCTGTGAGACAATCATACAATCTCGCAACTAACAACTGTTTCTGGACTGTTTGGTGGTTAGCTCAAAGCTGTAAAATATGAAACATATTTCTCCCCCGAAGGGCCCTTTCTTTTAAAAGCAAGGTTTTGTCGCAGCAGAGAAGTTCTGTTCTGTGTTTAACCCTTTCCAGAGTGAAATATTCCTTTTTATGTATATACTAATGTGCACTGACAAAGGAAAACAACTTGCATGAATATGATGCATAGCAAGTACAACACATACACTTAGTTTAACTTGGAAAAATGTTTGTATTATTTAAGTTCCATAAGAACCACTATTTTAAAATAAAAACCTTTGAGAAGTTAATCCAAACATCACTTCATCCTTAGACGATGTGCTTGTTACCCAATTATTAAACTCAAATCTTATTTATATATATATATTTACAACTACATTGAATTATTTGGTAATTTTTACAAGAGGAATGTAATGCATGTCAGTTATGAGAGTCCCTGGGAGATTAAATTGTGAAATTATCATCAAATCTTGTTTTAATTGGTGAACAATCCTGTTTTCCTCTGCTTTTCATTACTTTTCTGTGTTACATTGGTCTTCAGTCACTGTTAAATGAAATCAGATGCTTTGTGGACTCTTGGAGAGCAGAGATATTTAGATCATTTAGAGAACGTTCTGGGATATTAGGAAATAGTTTGGCAGAATGGTTGCGGAGGGGTTCGATTCTGTTTTTTAAGGGCCTGTGCTGAAGACTGAGTCTTAGTGCCTCTCTGGATTTAACGGAACATGAGAGCTCTTGAGTGCGCTGTCAGCAGGGTGCGGGGTCTCGTGTGTAAAGGAGACGTGCTGGTGAGCTTGTGCAGCCTGTGTTCCAGTGTGGCTCAGCTGTAACTTGACAACACCAATAACAAAATGGTGTAGCCATATTTCTCACTGCTGGAGTATAGGAGGACTCAGAAGGCAGTGTGTAACCATGTTGTTGTTTTTGTTCTGCACTGAGCCCGATAAAGCGTGAAAGCATTCATCCCTCTAAATAGCCTCTTGCCTCGGTTGCAGGACAACCTCATAACCACTTTCTGACCGTGTGTTACTATTATTAGCTCTACCAGTAGTAGGTAACAGTGGCCAACCTTTTTCCATTACTGTCTGAATTTTATGGGTGTGCCTCTTCCCACATAACCTGAAAGCTGACGCCTGCTAACTGAGAGCATCCTGCTACGTGACAGCGACAAGTTCATGATTAATGCATAGTTTTGTTATGATTGAGCAAAACTGAGAAACAAAATGGGAGTTCTTTTATGGCATGAGATACAGTTCCGTGCAAAAGTATTTAGGTACCTTGTTTTTCTCAGCATGTGATGAAGTGTCTTTCTGCAACCGCATTTAACATTAGAATAAATGCAAACAAACAAGAAAGCAGTAAAACATATCAGGATTCGTTGTGTTTGTAAAGAAGTAGTTGATATTGTGTGAGCTGGTGAGGATCCAGATTCCTCCTCAGTGTTCACCTGACTGAGGTTTCTGATGTACAAGTAATACAAAGAACACATTGATATACAGTACTATACATAAAGTCACTATTTATTGTATGAGGTTATTTGTATTATTTATTAATGTGAAAAAAACAATCACTGCTCCTCTAAAGAGTATTTTAATTATAATTTTCACTGAGGGCCAGTATTTAAAGGCCACATAACAAATGCATAAACCTACAGAAAGATTTAGAAAGGCTTATTCCAAGTGCAGTGACATCAGAATTGACTCAAGCTTCCATTAGGACAACGTCCCTTATTGGAAATAGCCTTGTATAAGTGTTTTTCATGAAGCATTACAAAGGCTGGCCTTTGGTCAAGTGTTTTAGGCATTTTTTTCACTTTAAAGACCTTCGTTCAACCAGGAAATGTTTTGAGAAATAAAATGCAGTTTTAAAATGAAAAGGAACAGTGCAGCAGGTGTTTAATAACATGTTTGCTGCTTATACCTTACAGACCACGTGCTACATCATGGTGATCACCATCGCCAACATTGCGAACCTGGCCAGCACTGCTATGTCCATCACCATTCAGAGGGACTGGGTGGTCGTGGTGGCTGGAGATGACCGGAGCCGCCTGGCAGGTATGGTATCAGTAGCTTTTACAGGAAATATACTAGATAAACACGTGTCAAAGCAGGACCTTCTATCTGTGCAACTACTTTATAACTCTCGTTTCCTCCGGCTAATAAAACTGAGAGACAATAATCCAACATTTCCTGTTATTTAATCTGCTGAATGGCTAGGATGAAGGAACCAGCTGTAAAGTTCTACAGGCCCAGCAGGTGAACTAACTCCAGTCGTTCTTCTGCAGTGCTTATTGCCTCCAGGGAGAACTATTAACATGCCCCAGACAAACCCAGTAACCCTGCGGAGATTCAATTGTCCTGAAGTTTTATAGAGCCATAAGCAATCTAGGAATGTGCAGCTCACATGACCTATTCATGTACAGGTTTGTAGGCCTCAGGTACTTTTTTATTATTATTGCTCTTTTTTTCCTAGACATGAACGCCACAGTGAGAATAATCGACCAGCTAACCAACATTCTGGCTCCGATGCTTGTGGGCCAGATCATGGCCTTCGGTTCCCATTTCATGGGCTGCGGTTTCATCTCTGGCTGGAACCTCTGCTCCATGTGTCTGGAGTACTTCATCCTCTGGAAGGTCTACCAGAAGACTCCAGCGCTGGCCATCAAAGCAGGCCAGAAGGACATTGATGACCAGGAGTTGAAGCATCTGAACATTCAGAAAGGTGTCTTTCTTCTTCCTCTTCTTCTTCATATTCTTTCTCTTCTCTTTTTTACCATGCTGTTTTGCAAGCAGCTGATGAAGCAATTGCAGGATAACGCTTTGTTTTGAAACACTCATCATGACTCAGCAGACGTATTTTCCTTTGTGGCTTTCTAATACTCTCGCTTTTAGAGATATTAAGGGACGTGGGCATTTTATACTGTCCTATTGTTTACACTGTTTTCATCTTTTAGTTCTTAACGGTCTGTGTCTCACACTGTCCCTCTTTCATGTTAATAATAAGTAGATAATAGGGGGCTTATCCTAGATTTAACTTTCTAAAGTTTGACTAATGTGGCTCATGTGGTTTCACATGAATCAGTCACAAAATATCACTTTCTGTAATGAAAGACTTTAGTGACTCAGTTCTTTTTTAATCTTATTTTTTTATTGTTTGTTTTTCCTCACATGACAGAAAAGAGAAGGAAGTAATCTAGGCATACATGTTTTTCATGATACATTTTCTATTTTGCAATGTTTTAACAGCTTATTTGTATTCCTGAACATTTTGCCTTTTATTACATCTCAGAATTGGAGAATACAGAAGGCCCGGCTGAAGGTTCTCAGCTGATGAATGAAGGCGCTGTGGTGAAATCCGATAAGGAGAAGAACCCGGGCTGCTGCTACCAGATGGCTGAACCCCTCCGCACTTTCCGAAATGGCTGGGTGGCTTACTATAACCAGTCCATTTTCTTCGCTGGCATGTCCCTGGCCTTCCTCTACATGACTGTGCTGGGCTTCGACTGCATCACCACGGGCTACGCCTACACACAGGGCCTGAACGGCTCCATCCTCAGCCTCCTCATGGGCGCCTCGGCTGTGTCTGGGATCTGTGGAACAGTGGCCTTCACCTGGGTGCGGAAGAAGTGCGGTCTGATCCGGACTGGCTTCATCGCCGGATTGGCCCAGCTGTCCTGCCTGATTCTCTGTGTGGTGTCAGTGTTCGCCCCTGGTAGTCCCTTCGATCTCAGCGTCTCTCCCTTCCAGAGCATGGTCAGCCATCTGCTAGGCAACGACGTGCCCCTGCCTGAGGCTCCCACCATGGCCAGCTTAGTCACCACCAGCGCTCAGGGCCTGGTCAACATCTCCAGCATGCTGTCTGAAGAGGTCCCCTACACCGAGTCCTACCTGTCCGTCAGTCTACTTTTTGCTGGTGTTATTGCTGCTAGAGTTGGTAAGTGGATAAAAATTATATCTGAGACATGTTTGGTGTCATAATTTTTCATTTTTATGGACCAAACATCCAAATATTGGATCATTCTGATTCGTTTTAGCATAAAGAATAGTGTGTCAGTGTGTGGTTACCTGCATAACCAGGTCTATCTGAGATGACTTGACTACTTTCACTACTTGTACATTAGCCTTGTAGCTCCAGTGTGAAACCGAAGAAGCAACGTTAACACACTAGATGTGTCTCGGCTATATACTACATAAGGGCAAAACGGAAAATATTTTTTGCTGAACCACCACTTTATAAAACTGGCTTCTGCAGGTAGTTCTTTTTATCTTAATTACTGTATTATTGGAGGAAAGAAGCAGTAATTGGGTATTAGTACGACACGAAAGCTGTAAAGTCAACCTTTGATGCCAATCGGTCATCATGTCCTCTTGCTAATGTGTTTATGTGGCAGTAAAAGGAACTGCATGACACCCGGTGAATCATTTCCTGCTGCTCTCTTTTTCAGGTCTTTGGTCTTTTGACTTGACCGTGACCCAACTTATCCAGGAGAATGTTGCAGAAGCCGAGCGCGGGGTGATCAACGGCGTCCAGAACTCCATGAACTACCTCCTCGACCTCCTGCACTTTGTCATGGTCATCCTGGCGCCTAACCCAGAAGCTTTCGGCCTGCTGGTCATCATCTCTGTCTCCTTCGTCGCCATGGGGCACATGATGTACTTCAGGTTTGCCTTCAAAACCCTCAGGAGTCGGCTTTTCCTGTGCTGTTCGCCCGAGCAGAAATTGGACGCAGAGCCTCCCTCACTTGCTCTGTCTGTGTAAGCCATTAAAGAGACACTACCCCGTTACGATAACAGTCATACTACTCTCGTACTCAGAGGCACTGTGCAAAGGACATATATTGTACTAACATGCTTGCTGAGCCTGTGTATGCTCTCATTTAATCCAGGGCTTAGATCTCATTAGTCATAAGCTATGTAAGCCAAACAAGGCAGTCAGATGCATCCTGTGTAGCTTGTAGTTCAGATGAGAGGCCTAGTTTCCAGTCCTCTCTATACCAGCTTGCGTTTTGCATGCTTTATGTTTTTGAGGTGCTGCGGAAAGGAGGCAAAAAATGAAAACACAAAACCGCCTTCAGTCATTAGTTCTCCAGCAAGCCTGGCTGCTGTGCCGTGTGTGGTCCTACACCAAGTCTGGCTGCTGTAACTTGCATGTGACCTGTGTGACTGTATCACGCAGGGATATTTATTCAACCTTATTTTTGCCTGATTGTCTGTTTCTAGTTAATGCATACATAAATATGTAGATTTGCAGTAAGATGTTAGCAGTGTATTGTTACTTAATGGAAGTTCAATTTAAGCTTTGTTTGGTGTTGTTTTTATTTTTTGCAGAACAGGGGTGATGTCTCTTTAATAAGGCCACAGATGTTCAGGAATATCAAGGCTATTATGTGTATGTCAGCTTTGGTGGTGCTAATATGTTGTTGCAAAAGCTATGCACTCACACACACACACATATATATATATA
>JBBPDC010000002.1:2239902-2251045 GCA_037974485.1 Hemigrammopetersius urotaenia
ATATACCAATTTATATATATATTTACAATTTTGTACACATATCCAAAGTGGATTTCATCTTTCAGCAGGACAAAGTGAGGGAAAAACGAACGTTCTTCTGCCTTCATACATTCCAGATATTGGTATGAACTGATATTGTATAGCCGTTTCTCTTAATGTGAGGTCCCGGCGCACTTCAATCTTCACACCCCAAAAAAGGCATTTTTGTTTTGATTTGAGTTGATTCTGTTTTTTTCCTCCCATAAGATTGTTACACAAGCACTTTAAGTGATTTAGACTTTTATTACATAAGCCAACAATGCATCTTTCAGGCCTTCCAGATTTTTAAGTATGTTTTGCACAAGTTCCAATCATTGCCTTCTCACATCACCAGCAAAATGGTTGGAGTTAATGTTAGTGGTCCCGCATCAGCTACCCGACTGTCTAAGCTTTAACCCACTTCCCCTGAAACGTCTTCAAGAAACAAGATTTCGAGAAACGTCAGCTCATTTGTGAAAATCTCTCCCTCCCCCCCTTTTTTTTTGACTGATTAAGTCTTAGTCAGTGTTTCCACCTGGCAGATACAGCAGACCTGTAGCTCCAGACTTAGCCTGAGTACAAAGTAAACACTGCTACTTTTTTTTAGCTCATGTTTGGTGCGAGGTGTCATACAACCAGACAAACCAGAAAGTGCAGACTTGGTCTCAGTGCAGTTACCTTCCCTGTTGGAAACCGCAGCTGACAGTTACATGTGGGGAATTTTGTAATAGTTGTATAATGTTGAGGTTGGAGAGCAGCAAGAGTCGGCCATATGTCAGAACAGGGAGGGCATTATCCTGCCGCTGAGGCACAGTGCTGATTCAGCACTTTCCCGCTTAACTGCTTTGTTTTTTTTCTTTCTTTTGGACGAATGGCAGCTGGTCTTTACAGAAATGTAAGTGTCACGACCCACCGTTGGTCCTCAGCATTGTCATTTGCTCCAGTAAATGAAAAGTAAAGCATATAAGGCATTGATCACTTGAGCTCTTCTTGACAGATTGTTTCAGGACTCTTTCATTAGACTTGTAGGATTCTCTCCTTTTCTCTTGGTGAATATTTGTGAAAATGATTTGTCGTGTTGGTGTGTCTTGTGTTTGAATCTTTTTTTTTGTACATCTGTAAAGTTTTTTTTTATTCTAGTGTTCATTGTTTGTTTGAAATGACAGGCTTCTTGGCTTTGCTTTTCCTCCCACCTGTAATCCTTTAGTATTATAAAGAGATATCAATATGCTGCACAAAAGACAAAAATCCCGCAATGGTTAGGGTAATGTGACATACCCTAAAAAGCAATATTTGAACTCTCGATTCGTTGGCGCAGGGCTGGCTCCTTAATCTCTTTGCGCACAAACCTTACCTTGAACACTCCTCTTCTGTGGAGGGAGAGCAAACAGCCCAGGAATCATAGTGCACGCATTTGCTTTAAATTGAAATAAAGAAGCTTTCATCCAAATGGCATGTCTGTAATTTCTGCAGTTTAAATGAGGAGAAACAAGCCATCTGAACAGAGAGAGAGAGGAAGAGAAGTTTCCTGGAATGGTCCCAGCAGTCATTGTGTGTGGTCACATTCCTGTACAGGTCATTTTCTCTGGAGCCTTTTTCAAGCCAGCCTGTTTAATGGACTGGCTTTAATCTGGGCTTGACGAGGCCAGCGAATTAAGCCAAGGCAATGAAGAACTTTGCTGGACTTGTTAAGGGTTGTAACATGCCTCAATTTCTTTATATAATGCTGGCCTTGTCTTTGGGGGGGTGGCAATGATGGTGGTGTCATGGTGGGCCAAAACAATGTATACAAAGAATGAAGATGTTTAAAATGTACTATAATACACTCAATAATAAAGATGACATTTCACCAGACAGGAACCAAACCTGTCTTCCTGAAGAACCATATTTTATTTATTTACAAAAATGGTTTTTATTTACAAATATGGTTCTCCAGCCCATTACAGATTTTGAGTGTTTCTACAGCATTTAGGAACACATTGCATCCCTGAAAATATTTAAATTATTGGTCAGATAATTAGGCTACTAGGCAGTTGGTAGCCTAGTGGTTAGGGCATTCGCCCTGTGATCAGAAAGTCCAGGTTTGATTCCCAAGACCGCTAGGCACCTCTGAGGTACCCTGAGCAAGGTACCGCCCCCACACACTGCTCCCCGGGCGCTGCGTTCGTACCTGCCCCCTGCTTCACTCGGTGAATGGGTTAAATGCAGAGGAAGAATTTCATGCTGTTCACACTGTGTGTATATAAAACATCCTCACAGACCATAGATGGCCTGCAGCCTGCTACTATCCTTTCCATCTTTTAAGAACATCAGAGGCAAAGCCCTTCCTTCCTTTAGGCCTTACAGAGCTGAACGCAAGTGTCATCAAGGAACTGCTGGAACATGAGACGAACACACTCAGTCCAGCAAGGTCAAGGTCTAGTCAAATTAACTTGAGCTGGAGATAAATGTGGGTTAGAGATAAGATACATTCTTCATTTATCTCCATGACATTTCTTACACGGGGAAAATCGTCTGGGAACCCACGAGGAGATTAACATTATGTTAAACATTAGAATGATATAACAAATCATGGGTAACATTATTCAAGCACTTCGTCCTTTCTCAGGAGCAGGAACCGAAAGGCCAGCCTCTTTGACCCTTTTCAAAGGGGAATTCTGAATTTTCATTACTTCTGCATAACTAAACGGTGAAGATGTGTAAAAAAAAAAAAAAAGGTAATTGAGAGAGTTTTGGTTCTGGAGAAACTTGCCAAGTCAGAACTGTTTCAGCGGTGGCGACAGGAACCAGACATCCAACGAGTTTAATGCCCCTGAAAGATATGACAGGAAAAAATAAATGGACATGAATAGGCTACCCAGTGCCTGAGGAACTGTGATAAGCTAAGGGCCTAAGTAAGGGCAAGAGTGACATATTGGGTGTTGTAATAGTATCTAAATAAGACAGATTCAGCTTAATCACTATTTTACCTTCATTAACATAAACCCAGAAGACATGCAAGATCTCTGGTGGCTTGGGGTGGTAACTAAAATGTCCGAATTTGTTTGACATTGTGACCCCCGCTTCCTTTCAGTGCCAAAGAAATTTGGGAAGTTTCTCTAACAAGCAGCATTATACTGCACACCACCTTCCATTAGCAGAAGTCTAACAAGGACTTAAAGACTTTAGATTTCTCCTCTGGTTCTGAAGTCACTTTGGAAAAAAGCATCTGCAAAATGAATATAATGTAACAACTATGGATATGCTCCCAAGTCATCTTGAGCTCAGTCTCAAATTACTTTTAGTTTTCACAAAATAACACACAGAATCACAGGAATAAAGTAAATGCAGGCGATGACCTACATAGAGTCTCCATCACTCCTGTTCGAAGTTCACAGACGATTCAGGATGAACCCAGTGCCCTCCTGAGCCTGCACCAGTTAGAAGAGCTACTTAGTGTGTATGAGCTCTGCTGCCTGGCTTCAGATGCCAGCTGCACCGTAGGCTCCAGGGGACTTAGAAAACACAAATGTACTCAACAAGGGGTATTAAAACTCATGAGTTGTAATCAGCACTTGGAAATTAGTAGAGCAACACCCCCCAGTACAGTGTGAAACTATGGCAGGAAGCATGTTTTTTCATCTGACTTTGAACTTCCCACCCCAGCTGAGAAAGCGAAGAGAAATGCAACAACAGAAGTGCCTTACGGTCACACTTCTCTTAATCTGCTCGCCCCTGCTCCACCTCAAGAGTGGTAAACAGGATATTTGAAGGGCAAAAATGACTTCAAAGTACAGTTCTAACATTTCTTTGTGATTTGTAAAGAAATTTACAATGAAGCAAGTGGTATCACAAATCTTAACCTTGTCTGGAGAAATAGATGAAACTAAGGTCTCCATAAAAATGAAAAAATGATACAACAGACACATGCCAATTGGGCAAAACACAGATGACTGATTAAGATGATAATGAAAAATGATAATGAAACAGTTGTGGACTACTCGAGCACTGATGAACACCTTAAACACAAAATGACTTTCTTCAGAGCCAGATAGACATTTAGGAGTTTCACACATCTGATGTGTGTATATTTTCCAATCACTTTGTAGCATTTTAAGCCTCTCTGTTGTCTTTGTCAAAGAAACGTTTTACTGTGCCTAGCGCATTAACAGAAAAGATTAGTCAACATCAGAGGCACAAGTCAATGCCCCCAGACAGTAGTGGACAAGGAGCCTAGATAAAGGAGTTCCAACCACTCAGCATTCAGCCTGATTATCTTTTTCTGATGAATGATTCATACGTAGGTCACTGTGTGTCTTAAACAAAAACAGTTTTCTGAAACTGGTCAGGTTCAGGGACTGGACAAGAAATAAGTTTCTAAACATCCTTCAGGAAGCCTGGAGAACTGTTCCTCAAGATAACATTAAAAATACTGGAACCTTGGAAGCAAAATATGAAGAAATGAGGGGTAACTGAAGGCTTTTCTCCCTGCACATACATGAAAAAACATGCATGCACATAAAACACCATTTTTATGATTCCCTTCAACTTATGAACACATTTTTTAAGTCTAATGCCATAAGTATATATTTAATAAAACATTAAAATAATTCCCACAAATCCACATTTTTGTCCAAATAGTCTTTATAAGTTAACGCTGATACGTTTGCTTTTCTTACACAGACATTCATTCTGAGTTACAAATACTGCAGCTTATTTAAGCCCTAGAGCCCTTTATACATGGTTCAGGGCACTTTGAAACAAACACAAAAAATGATTAAAAATATTTGCTGCAATACAATATTTCTAGCATTCCACTCTCTAAGTGGCTTGCGGTTAAGGTAGATGGTAAAGGGTGATGAAGGGTGGAAAATATGGCTGCTCCAGACGGAAACTAGTAGGTAACGCCCCCCAGCATCATCTCTAACAGACAGAAAGGTAAATGCACTACAAGTCCAAAGGTTGCAGAGACCTGCTTATCCATTCTTTAATCCAAAATCAGGTTTATTCTCAAAAGGTTTGGCTTTCATTTGGTATAACAACTGCTACTCTAGCTCATCCCAAAGGTATTGGATGAAGCTTCGTCACGCCCAAGAAAGCAGTTTCACTGCTCAACAGCTGAACACTGGGGGGCTTTATACCCCTACAGCAGACCCTTAAGCATTGGGCATGATGACCATAGGCTCATGCATGACTGCTCCAGAGTGTCCCATTCTATTGGAAATGCTATTCCAAGTTGAAAATGTAACTCATCCCTGAAATAGCAGTGGGTGCACATTAAACTACCTGAATTTACGAGTTCCTGTTTTTTAGTGGAGGGCATTATGGTTTGAAAACCTGTTGTTGTAATGTTAAAATCTAGTCTACTGGAACAGCAATTTCCAACAGAACATTTTCTGTCTATTGTCCGATTCCCGAACGAGACTACATTGACGGCTAAGAGCTGGTGAGGCTCGTGACCCAGCTGAAGTCAGTCTTTCGCACTCTCCTCAGTTCCTTCTCCTCCGCTCTGGAGAGCTGCAGCGGCACCTCTTCCACAGAACCCTGTGTCCGAACTTCCTGCTGACGGTCACTGGTTTCCATTTCGTCCTCGGAATCATCTTCCTCTTTCTCACTTTCCTCATCTTGTTCGGAGGGCTCCTTCCCTTCTCTTGAGGAAAAATAGGATAGATTCAAGTGAGTAAACACGTAAACAAATCACAACAGATGATTAATCTTGTATACAAACAATTCACAAACATATCTAATGCCATAGAATAATACACAATATGGACAAAAGTATTGGGACACAGCAATTTTTCAGGGTTTGGGCTAGGCCCTTTTATTCCAGTGAAGGGCTTGATCTTAATGCTTTCAGCAGACTAAGACATTATGGACAAAGGCAACTTTGTGGACACAGGAAAAACCTTTTCTATTCCAGCATGACTGTGCTCCATAAAGACTACATGAGTTCGGTGTGGAAGAACTTGACTGGCCAAGACAGAGTCCTGACCTCAACCCCACCCAACACCTTTGGGATGAACTGGAATGGAGATTGTGATCCATCCCTTCTCATTCAACATCAGTGCCTGACCTTGTAAATGCTCTACAGAATGAATGGACAAATTCCCACAAACTCCAAAACCTTGTGGAAAGTCTTCAGAGAAGCATGGAAGGTGTTATAGCTGCAAAGAGGAACCAACTCTATATTAAAGTATCATTATTGGTGTAATGGTCGGGTGTTCCAGTACTTTGTCAATATAGTGCAAGCAAAATGCATATTTCCTCCTTTTTTACGTAGAACAGCCTGAAATGGGGAAGGAGTGCATACAAGAGCTAAGAACGAAAAACAAGAACGAGAAAAAAAAAAAAAAAAAAAAAAAAAACTCTGCAAACCGCGTGACTCAGCTAGTCTGACCCTGTCATGAAAAGAATCGCTTGATGGAAACGTGACACCTCATTTTCAAAAGTTCACAGAGTTTACAGATACTTCCAAGGTTAGTTCTAGCTTTGCAATGCACGCACTTATGAGGAAGAGATCCCGTACTAGATATGTAAAGTGGAAAACCTGCATTAGGCACAACCTCCTGCAAGGTGACTCAATACATATACAGCAAAGCCACATTTTAGGTGTGTTGGCTTCCATAAGAAACAAGTAGTTAGAATTCAATACTGAATGATGCCTCCCAAATTCAAATTATTATGTCCTGCCATTGACTCAATAACACTAAAGACATCTGAAAAAACGGAAGCCAAAAGAAGAATGGGTGCCACAAAATCAGCATAAAAGTTATTTGCTGTACCTGTTCTCAGTATTGGAGATCAGGAGGGAGTTGACGAACATGGAACACAGGAACGAGGCGGCGGGAAGTACATGCGCCGGAGTGTGCAGAAGCTGATCAGGCATGAGTGGAGAAAAACGAGTAAATCAATAAACAAAAACAAGCTTTTTTCCCCAAACTAAACAGTTTAACGTGAATGTGCCGTTCTGTTTCTTGGCTAGTTTACTTGCTTTGTTGAATTTGTAACATTTTATGACTGTTCTAAAGCTGGAGTGACCACTCTTGCCCGCCAAAAAATGCTGGAGTGCAGGCCTTCATTCCGACCAGGCAGAACACAATTAGTCAACGATTGAGACTAATTGATTGAACAAGTATAATTAGAAAACCTGGAGTGAAAACCTGCAGCTGCGCTGCACTTTTGAGAATAAGATTAGAACTCCATGGTCAAAGGTGATACAAGTATATAGTTACACCATATATGAATATCTAACAGCATATATGTGTTGTTTTGATTGTAATTTTGCAACTTTGATTCAAACCTATGTTGGATTTTCTATTGTGATAAAAATAAGCCCCACGTCACCCACACACTATTACACAAACAGATCACTTTTTAGCCACAGAGTCTCTCTGTACTCAGGAAAGAGCAGTAAGCAAATGGACCAAATACAATGTTTAATATCAGATTGATTCAGATTGATTAACAGGTTACTTTTCCTTTTAACGCTCAATGAAAAATAAATGAATCAATACATACATTTCCTTTTCACACCATCTAACATAATCAGAGCCACTGACCTCTTTGATGGCCACTGATGGCTGGGGTGGTTGGGCTCTGTCTGAGGCCTGATGTTCTACAGAGTTCTGCCTCTCCTCCTCCTCCTCCTGCTGCTGCTGCTTGCCTAGCAACAGGTAGAACGGCGTCACAGCAACACTTTCATCAACCAGAAGCTGCAAGAGAGCACATTTAAGTATTAAGACGACCCAGAGGAAATGAATGCATGGACAGTATTGATCAAAGGTAAAGTCTGACCTGTTTTCTTGAGTTCAATATTCTCTCATCCTCTGCTCTGGTGCTAAATGTCAACAACTCCTAAAAATAAGGGGGGAAAAAAATCTATTTTTGTGTGTACATATTTGCACAGGGTTTAGTAGGAAAAGGCAAACACACGCAACAGCCCATATATAACAAGGAATTAACATGCAAGATATTATTTAAAAAAAAAGAAAAAAAAGTACCATTTGCTCTGTGAAAAAGTAGAGACGGGATCTGTTCAACCACTGGAATCTCTCATCACAGCTGTCCAGAGGCTCTTCTCTCGGAGCGAAGACGCAGCGCTGCACTCTTCCCCTGCACACGGCCTTCTGGGTAAACAAAGGCCGGGGCTCGCTGGGTTTGAAAACAAACACTGCCAAAAGGAAAGACAGCGGCTTAATACCATTTTCCATGCATGCCTTTGTTCTTGATCTTCTTAAAAAGTGCACAGAGTTGCCAGTTTATTAGATATTATACCTTATACTAAAAAAATTCTTTTGCTGCCTACAAGCCCTCTCTACCACATCCACCAATTGAAACAGACCACTAAAAGGTCCACGCACCAGGGACTCTAGGTGGTGGACTATTCTCAGCAGCGCCAGCACGAGCTGGCAACCTCAAAAGGTTAGACAAATGGACAAGTCTGTATGCACATCTCATACACGTGGTTCCCAGTCCAAGAAAAGCCCTACACTGCCCCATACAGCATTTTCCTGATCCAACACACCTGATTAAACTCAGCTGAATCAATAGAGTTCAGTGAGCCTTTGCTGTTTTTTTACCAGGTGCAGAGGTGCACACTAGGAAAACAGTATCACAAATTACTGAGGGTTTCCAGAACTAGGATTGGGAACATGAAAATGATTGATACTGGAAATTGAGAAAGAACCGTTACAATAATACTTTCATTATGCTTAAAATGGGATGAAATTACACAGTGGAAAGGGATCATCAGCCAAACACTGCTGAGTATACTTACAGTCTGTGTTTCCAGAGTGAAGGCAAAACGCCACCACATTTTCAGATAGAGGGTCGGACCGAAGCAGGTGTACATCCATCGGCGTGCTCCATTCCACTATAAACAAGTGAAGCAACCGGTCAACAGAACAGTGCTGACAAAAAAAATAAATAAATACACCAACAAAACAGACAACCCAGACACAATCACGTTTAAGCCTAACACACAATGCGTCAAAACCTGTGACAGGTGACCATTATATACACCAACACCATCCAACACACCAGATAATAAGGCTGTTGGTTTTGTTGGGAATCACAGTTTGACTGGCTTAAAATTTACATCACAATTCTTACCAATCAATTTTCAACCGAACTTACCAGGAACAATTTGGATATATGCTAAATTCTATCATTAAACATTAAATAGGTAATGAAAATGAAAAATACGCAAAAAATTGAAAATTAAAAACATGTTTAAACAACTAGACCTGCGCCCTGAACCAACCAACTGTAATCAACTGATGTTGATCTTAACATAAAATTTTATGCAGCCCTAACACACACACACTAACACTGCAATGTTTCAGACCTGAACTCAGCCCTAACACACACACACACACGCACACTGTAGTGTTTCAGACCTGAACTCAGCCCTAACACACACACACTGCAGTGTTTCAGACCTGAACTCAGCTCTAACACACACACTGCAGTGTTTCAGACCTGAACTCAGCCCTAACACACACACTGCAGTGTTTCAGACCTGAACTCAGCCCTAACACACACACACACAGTGTTTCAGACCTGAACTCAGCCCTAACACACACACACACAGTGTTTCAGACTTGAACTCAGCCCCAACACGCACGCACGCACGCACGCACGCACGCACGCACGCACGCACGCACGCACGCACGCACGCACGCACGCACGCACACACACACACACACAGAGCAGTGTTTCAGACCTGAACTCAGGGACTCCCCAACATTCCACATTTTGCTCCATCCGTGTGAGTTGCTAATTGGCTTGGAGCAAAATATGGACCATCTGGGGGGGGTCCTGCAGGCCAAATTTAAGAACCACTAGATCATGAGTGGTACTGACATGAGCAGGTGAGGAGGTTCCAGCAGAGGAGATTTTGCGTGGTGGTGCCAAGCAGGTACTTGGAGCTGCTCAGTCGGCCAAAACGAAGGTCCCTAGAGGAATAAAAGCAGTCAGAGATCAGAGATCCAATCCTAGCCCACCCTACAGAGCCAGTCACACTTCACTGACATACTTCTCCAGATTAGCCTGCTAGAGGTTTTCAGAACACTGCTTTCCACATCAAACAATACATGCCATAAGTTACAAGCAGCGTTACAATCTCAACAATCCATTCATTGTATAAAAAGCAAAGATTTTTGTGCATTAATGAATCCTTTTACTTATTTTCTGCAGACAGCGGGTCAGTGTTATCCGCTAAAACTCTTAATGGCAGGCGGGTTTGATCTTAATCACACTCAAATACAGTAAGGGGTACTTTCTACAGCCCTAATTAACAAGCAGTTCATAGGTGGTCAGCAAAACGTCTATGACCAGAGCTGACTTCACAGGACTAATACAGTGATGTTTTAGAATCAGGACCTAATGAAAGACACACTAGCACTCTTATGCAGGTTTAATAATTACAGATTTAATCTTCTGTCTCATTCTGTTACATAATGCAAAAATCCAGCATGGTGTACTGAGTCCAGATAACCACATCCCCATAGTTTAGAATCTACTATTGGTGCAATTACAAAAATCCATCTGGGGATCTCAGATGTGCCAAGATTTAAAATCTCAACATTACACCATGTTCCTGTGGTGGTCTTCATCTGTAAACCAACTGTGACCCTGTATTTAAGCTCTCATTCGGTCAGATAAAGAGACAAAGGAGTCTGTATTTTTGCATATATATATATAGGCAAAAATAGGAGCAGCAATGATGCAGAAGTATTTAAAGCTAATCAAATCTTTGTGCTATTTTTGTGCGTGTTTTAATGTCAGTTTAACTGATTTACTGAAAGAAAACTGGATCAAATTAATTTCCACTGGTAACTGACAAACTATTAGTCAGAACTAATGTTGACCACTGAAACGGAAAAGTTGACTTTAGTTTTAGGGAGTGGTAGGAGCCTAGTGTTTGCCTGTGAACCAGATGACCAGATGAACCAGATGTCCTTAAGCAAGACACTTAATTCTCAGTTGCTCCAGGAAGCCTGTCCCTGTAACTAACGACTGTAAGACTGTCCCTGTAACTAATGACTGTAAGACTCTCTGTAACTAATGACTGTAAGACGGTCCCTGTAACTAATGACTGTAAGACTCTCTGTAACTAATGACTGAAAGACTGTCCCTGTAACTA
>JBBPDC010000002.1:2251145-2274548 GCA_037974485.1 Hemigrammopetersius urotaenia
AGTCTTACAGTCATTAGTTACAGGGACAGCCTTACAGTCATTAGTTACAGAGACAGTCTTACAGTCATTAGTTACAGGGACAGTCTTACAGTCATTAGTTAAATGAAAAAAAATTAGCCAAATGAAAATTGCACAGTTTTTACTTCTAGTTTAGAATTTATTTTTATCTGTTCATTCCATGTTTTTTGTACTGGAGTCACAATGTCTCGTCTCACTTTATATGTGTACGTAACTGAGATGACAATAACTTTGACTTTGATTTAACATCAGTGTAACTATTGGAGCTGGATCTTCAGCTTTTGCCATAAATACCAAAACATGATCAAAAAGAAGGAAAAAACACACCCCTGCAATAATGCTAAGTTCTGCTAGTGCACCTTTGGGGGATTATAGGGATTATAGTATTAATACCACTGCCTTCCATGCCATACACTGTCCTTCAGTCCTCTGCCTGGACATGCACACTACACTACACCTGTAAGAGTCCCTGGGCAAGACTCCTAACACATCATTTGCCCATATATGTAACAGACTGTTCACTCTGGAAAAGAGCATTTGCATAAATGTAAATTTTGTGGTATTTTATTGTGAAACGAATAGCCTCACACATGAACATTTTTGGACATCCTAGATAAACAGGGATGTCTGAAATACCCTGAAAGTTTAATTTGATAAGTATTTTAGTAATTTTCATTATATTAAATCATAAGAAGTGTTTTCAACAGGTTTTGATATTTTTTCATTTCCAGAAATGACAATAAACCCCAGAGAGATTCCCTCTGCTCAATATTCATCCAGAGTCTCTGTTTTCTCACAGGCTGCCAGCGAGGTGGGAACTGCTTTCTGGTTGTGGATTGACAGCATTCTGGACCTCATTAAACGATGCCTACTTAACCTATGGAATGACGGGTAAAAAAAAAAAACATTTTGAGAATCCTTTGTGTCCCCTCTCGGTAATAGAACAGAATGACTGGTCAGATTTACAGACAGTTCTGTAATGTTGGTCTCCACCTCTGTCTTGTTCTGTGCATGTGCAGGTGTATCCTGGGCTTTATTAATAAGGAGAAGGAGAAGAATTTGTTAAGTGATAAATGTTCAGGCACTTTTCTCCTGCGCTTCAGCGAGACGTGTAGGGAGGGAGGCATCACCATAACGTGGGTAGAGCAGTTGCCCAATGGTACGTGAGTGTCAGTACATACATGGGTGTTTTCAGGTGAAACCATATGTGCACTAATATACACTTTATAGCATTTGTGATACAGTGGAAAAATTGGTAGTGCAGATGGGACACTTACATCGCTAGTTATGCAATTTGAAAAAAACTTACTACAGTGACATTTTATACTTTGACCATTATTGTAGAGCTACTTGCCTGAAACGTGATGGTGGTAGTGGCCTAGTGGGTAAAACAACACTTGCCTGTGAACCTGCTAACCACAAAGTTGCAGGTTCAAAGCGGCACTTTCTACCATTGTACCATTTCTACCATACAGCATCTTGCACTGGTCTGACTTGTGTATACAGTGTGTATGACTGTCAATATGTATTAAACAGGCGAAGCCAAGACACACTCAGTGGAACCCTACACTAAAGCCGATCTCGTCAGTCTCTCTTTCCCTGATGTCATCCGGACCTACACGCTAATGGCTGGTAGGAACATTCCGGAAAGCCCTCTGCTCTACCTGTATCCGGACATCCCGAAGGACGTCGCCTTCGGATGCTACTACAGCACCCCACCTGATGGTAAATATTCCACAGCTGACGTCTTATAGAGAAGCTCTTGGGTCAAATCAATGCATGTGACCCTCCAGTTGGAAATGGCTTGTGTAGCCCTAACTGTGCTGTATTTGTATTTTTCAGTTGTTTGTATGTTTGAGTTGTTTAAGTACACTACATATATTCAGGCTTCCCTTCTAGTAGACGTGCAGGTGTGTAATCTCTGTAAAAAATAATAAACATTGCTAATAAAATGGGAGCAGCCACACATTAGCCTAGAATCAAAGCCATGAGTCAGCTGGTGGTCTAGCGGTTAGGGAGCTGGCCTTGTGATAAGAAGGTTGTGGGTGCCCGGGTGCTGAGATCCTGGCTGCCCACTGCTGCACTTGGTGAATGGATTAAACTTCACACTGTGTGCTGTTGTGTGTTCACGTATTACAAATTGTCACTTTACACTAAGAGTATAGGGGAGGTGAAGCCCATCATTTGATTATAGAGCAGAACTTCACTCTCTTCCATCCAGTACCTTGTGAGATGAGTTAGACTTCCTAATGCCCTAGTGCTTGAATGCAATCAAATCCTAACAGCAATGTTACAACATCTAGTGTAAATCCTTCCCATAAAAGTAGAGGCAGTTACTTCAGCAAAGGGGGGAAAAATTAATATTATTATCAGAATCAGATTATCGTTATGAGACATGAACCGAGACGAAATATGTGAAATATAAAGCCTAATATAAAAATCAGACAAAAACTGCAGAAAAATACTCTATGCTAGATACACAAATCCTGGGATATAAATACTATAGATAAATAGCTTCCAGTTAAGTGAATTATTAGTAACATAAATAGTGGTTAGGAGTGTGTTACTGCATGTTAAAAAGATGCTGGGATCGCAGGGCCAGCAGTAAGTTAGACATTGTCATTCAAGTATTTTTTTTTAAAATTCATTTCATTTCATCTGTTTCAGCTCCAGAGGACATGGACACAGGTAAACCAGAGGCTCCGTACTACAGGAGATGGATGATTTCAGTGTCAAATAAGTAAGTTTCGCAAGTGAAATTCCTCAGGACCCCCCATGGCCACCGGAGGGCCCCCAAGAGCACTTGTAAAGTCGCACAGAAGAGCTTGAAATTTTTTTTTTTTTTGTTCGATACGTCAATGCTAACCATAGAAAAATGCAGTATCACATGAACAGTTGATACTTCTGATTCAAACAATTTCTGTTGCCTCTGTCTGAGGTGTTCGGTCACGTTCATGCACAGTTGCACTTTAACGTTAACTGCAGTCTGATGAAAGCACACGAGTCAGACTAACGTTGGGTGTCTATGGGAAAGTCAGCCAAATATGTCATAGTGCCAAAAAATCCCATCCTTGTAGGTGACCGCTGTTCTGTTACACCATATGCAATTGAAGGAGTTAACTTGTTTACGGTAAATGCAGTGTCTGCTCTTATGAATTTGCTGCCTTTTAAAACCCACAGAAAGGAAAAACATTGTGGCAGCACAGACACAGATAAGAAAATGAAAACGTGTGTGTTGTGTGTTCAAGTTCATGTTCAAGCACACTATTATACACAAAAGGTAATTCAGTGTGCTTTACAGGAAGAGAATATAAAAGAAAGTAAAATAGAATAAGGGATAATGGGAGAGGTGAGAGAAGTTCATTTATATAGTACATTGTCATTATTGTTAAGTACTAGTCAGTAGCATCAGTGGTGCCCCCCAGAGCATCTTGAATATTTAGAAGCTATGCTTTAGCTTATGGTATGTTAAAGTGGAAAAGTAATTGTGCCCTCCTCTCTCCAGGCAGAAGTCTTCAGGATAGTATGGTGCCTTTCAGCCCAGAGGACTTCGGTGTGCTTGACCATGTTAACAGAGAGAGTGGAATGGACACATTGTCTTAGAGGCAGTGAGCTGGGCACCCTAGTGAAAAAATATAGTTGTTTAAATTGACAGGATTCAAATTTGTCGTGGTTGCTGAATACATGCAGGGTGTTATGTAAACACAATTCCTGCTAAAAAAAACAAATATCGTTTATTTGTGTGCAACCACTCGACCCATTTGAATCAAGAAACTTTTTGTGTGCATTTGGAACATAAAAACATGAATGTGTGAGACAATATGTGAATTTATTTATATTATTGTGTTCTTGTTGTAACTCCTTGGAGCTCCTGTTAGAAACCTGCTACACGTATAATGGTGTGTTACGCTCTTACACAATCATTTGGAACGCATGACATTGGTTTGACAGTCTCTCAGTGGGAGATGCTCTGGCTGCAAACAAAGTAGACGCTGGAAGATGTTGGAAATAAAGTAATATCAGTCATCCAGGCAGTACTAAAAGAATGTAATTAAATTATTTTCATATATTGTTTTACTTAAACTATTATAACTGGAGATATTGTCATTTTTCCTGTTTCAGGACATAATTCTTTTTAAAAGCTACATTATTTGTTAAAATGACATTTTCACTCCATACAAAATAATGCATAGAAGTGTATAAATGAGTATGAAATATACAACCCTATAAAAATGAGAAATTCCAGCTACATTGACAGGATTCAAGAGTTTTGGAAATATTTCTTTCCATATATTTGCCGTGCAGTCAGTTTTGTGAGGGCTGTCATTTCAAACTCATGCGTTCCTTTCCTTTCTCCTCAGTGCAGCGATGTATCTGTCAGTCATTAATGTGAAAAGTGAATGAACCGTGTTGTACAGTTGTAAAAATGTCGTTTTTGTTCCTGTGCCTTCACAATACATATGAAGTGAAAATATGACACTCACACTTTGCTTGGAAAGCATAGCTTTCTTTAATAGTGTACATCAAAATAAATAGGCCTATTATTATTCATTGCATGGAATATTTGCACATGTATACACACACACACACACACACACACACACACATTTCACACTTTGAAATCAGTCGGGTAGAATCTGTCCAATAAAATCAGGAAAGAAAAAGGCACCAGATGTGTCCATCGTTTTATCTGGTACACAGTGGTTCAAACAGACAACAGTGGAGCAGAGTTTGTTCTGAGGCTCTTGTTCAGAGTGAGCTAATTTCCCTCAACTGAACACAAATATCACATCTTTTTCTGGGTAATGCGGTTTTCATCATTAACATTTTCCAAATGACTAATTTCCTGTATACAGGCACTCAAGCTGCTCGCCCAGAGTGTAGTGAAGCGGTGAGTTTGGAGATGGATGAAGAAATGAAGATCTACTCTCAAACTGGACATAAGGAGTGTGGAGAAAGAACAGCACTGCGTCCAAAGGAATAATCTAATAAAACATTCAGTTCTGTCGAAGTAAACAGTATCTATAGTCAATACAAGTGCATCACTATCTGCATTCTTAACTCTATTTTAATTTCACCAAATTTCCAATAGTCATGTCCAATCAGGTTTCCCCATCACACCATACTACCATCGCTGGAGGGCCAGCACACGCTCCCTCCAAAGGCACCTTTCCACAGGTCTACAGGAACCATGCCGTACCTAAACGCACTGCGATGGCACGGACGTTAAATCACACTTTGATGTTCCAGCGTATCTCAGCCTGGTAACAGAGTTTCTGACTCAATTCTCGCCACACGATTTATGGGCGGTCGTCCCAAAACCGCGTCCATGGCATCGAACCTGTGGAGTGTTTTTCTGTCAGAACTGTTTTTGATCTAGTGGTCTTTTATTTGTATCATTTGGTTTCTTTTTCATTTCTTTCTCGCCATTCTTTAACCGTGTGATGAAATCCTAACCTAGAGAACAGGACAGCAATGTCCTGGATCACTTTTGCCTTTCCCAGAGTTCAAGATAAATTTGTTAGCGTAGAAAACTCCCACTGAAATGTATCTTCAGCCCAAACAGACAGTCTTGTACTTCGTCGACATCCCAGATTGTTGTTTTGGTTTCGCATGGACAGTGGTCTGTTTTCCTGTTGTGATGAAATTTCGACCAATCAGGAAGCAGTCCGCTGTGGAGCAGGACTGTGATAGCTCGAGGACAGGCCGCTTTATTTGTATTGGAGAAACAGTTGTTTGCGGTACGGCCTGGTCCTCTGTGACAGTGGAAAAGTGCCATAAGCCGTGTGAAGCTCCACCACATCTTTTTAACCTGTCACTAATGCAGTCATTGGATGGTAACCACCAACTGCCAGTTCCATTACATCAGCTAACAGATGTCTATGCTGGATGGGGAGTGAGGGAGGGCGATCCCACCCATCAGGAGAAAATTGCTCACTTGGACTCTCTTCTACAGATGGCTGTGGCATCACCTGGGATCAAACTCCCACCAACAGGCCCAGTGCATAGACAGATGCACCACTCAACACCTTTTGACACACTTTCTCTAGTCACAGTCAACATTTACATTCAACCACATATTCTATAAGAAGCCCCTCGCCCAGTTTAAGAAGGTTTAAATGCACTGGAGGAGAAAAATCACAGCTATAAAACCATTTTAACACCTGAACCTCTGCTTTCCCACCGTTACCGACTGCAGTGAAAGTTCTGATAACTGCTGCAGACTGCTAATCACACTCAAACACTCCTGAAACCCACCCATGCCAGACAGCCACGCCTCACTCTTTGGAACAAAAAAAGCAGCGATCAACCCTTAGAGGTCGCAGTCATTTAATCGCAATTCTTAATCCAAAAGTAAATATTTCTTAGATGTTAAAGTCTTTGACTCTGATTTACAGTGGTAGTGATGGAAACAAGGGACACCAGTGTTAGCAAAAATAGCCATTTTACTTACTATCCAGTGAGAGATTTGACATGCAATGCTGAGAATAGTAAAATAGTGTTTGAAATAAGGGACTATTTTGCTGTACAGTGCTCTCCATGAAACTGCGGGGCATGGATTCAAATATTTTAGTCCAAACCGTTATCAAAATCTATCATGAAACAATGTCTCAGGCAGCATATTCACAACCGTTTAACACAAAACCTTTCAGTGAAGTAGCTTCGAGAGGCATTAAACTTATCAGACGTCTGGTTCCTATCACCACTACTGACAACAGCTTTTACTACTATCAACCCACTCTTCTCCACTTAATTAAAAAGAATTGAAAAAAAAAAAACCCTTTTAAATGAATAAATAAAACATGTTACAGTAATTTCTTCAATCACAAAAATTCTCAATGAAAACAGGACATTTTAAAAGGATTTTAAGAGAAATTTTAACTTGAAGTGACCGGTGGCTGCATTTATAGTCACTGGAAATTACAGACAAGGTCCTTCAATTATTAAATGCAATGTGCTGTTCAGTGTCACCTGACATTCTTGTGTGACTTTTCAATGGTAGTGCTTATAATTCATTTACACCTTTTGGTGGTCCATGGTCATCCTTCAATGGCTTTGCAAGACAAACAGTAATACATCACCAATATACACTTTACAGTTAGTTGTACATAGGTTGTAGAAGCAACATTGTCACAGATTTATATATAGACATTTTTTCTAATACACAGAAATGAACTTACACGTTAACATAGGGAACCAGTTTAAAGCTAAATGAAAGGAAATGAGACACACCTCAGACCAACAGCACAGATACACTCACTCCAACAACAATCTGACACTCACTCCAACAACGACCTTACTCTGCCAGAGAAACCAGTCTTTGGGCTGGAGAACCGTCCTCTCCTGGGGTGGAGGTCTATGACTCCAACATTCCATCCAGATTCTTGGCACTGGTGTCTTTATCTGCAGCAGCTTTCTCCGAGGGACTGTATTTATTATTGTACTCTTGGAGAAGTGTTACTACCTCATGGTGTCCGAAATGTATCGCTTCATCCAGCGGTGTGTTGCCCCACCTGCAGTACAGATTCATCAAACCAATAGTTCGCATAAAATGTACAATTTACAATTTTCAGTAGCATTTTTAAATTACTTTAAATAATGAATCATACACCAACTACCAATAGCCATCACTCAAATGAGAAAATGTCAAAAAAGGGAAGCAAACTTAAGGTACCAAACGCCTTGGCTGCTCTGCTGCATTTAGAGAAAACTGTGTATTTTGATTTTCACCCCAAACTTTTGCTTTCAATGTTGGATTTTTCTTGCTTTATTAAGATAAAAGAGTTAAATGTAGTACAGAACTGCTGTAAACATTTAAAATGTAACATTCTCTCCTGAATCCATATGGTCAATATTTGGAAACTTGTTTTGACCTCACTGATTGGTGGACATGTGGACCTCAGGAAGGAAAGATACAAGAAAAATGCACAATATTTCCACTGCTCTTTACTACGTCCCTCATACATCTGATTTAGACAATGAATGGGTTGCTGATTAGCTGAAGAGTTTATTCCCATCCTAAAGGAGAGAACGGGGTTCTGTTCAGGTCCAAACAGATAAGGATGGCTACTAGTCATGCCTTTATCAAGCTGTAGATACTGCACTGAAACTTAGATGTTATCTTTTCTGGTTATTCTATGACAGAGCTTTGTCTTACCTGTCCTTTGGGACGGGGTTCACCTTGCAGGCCTCCAAAAGAAAGCGCACAACGTCTGTATGTCCTATAGAAACAGAGAAGAGTCAGGTATATAAAATGATATAATATAATATGGAGAAAAGTATTGGGACACTAGATCATTTACCATTAGGGACATTACATTCAAACACATATACTTTAATATTGAGTTGGTCCCCCTTTGCAGCTATAACAGCTTTCCTTTCTTCTTGGAAGGTTTTCCACAACATTTTCAGCACAAATTTGTGCCCCTTCAGTCTGTAGAACCTTTATGAGATCAGACACTGAGAAGGCCTGGCTGGCAATCTACTTCCACAATGAACAGCCATGTCTTATGCAGCTTGCTTTGTGCACAGCTGAATATTAGAAATAAACATAAAGTAGTCACACAGGTCTGGATCCAGGTTTCTGCTCAGGGCCTCCAGTCATTGGGTGAATGAATAAAATTTCATAATCAGCACCTAATTTAATCTCCTGCAGTAAAAAGAGCCAAACCAGGGATTTGATGGAGTTGCAGGTAAAACTGGGTTTCCAAGAAGAAAGAGGTCTGGAAATGGTTCAGGGAACACTTTGCCACATAAAGCCACCATTTACTGTATTAATGTTGTTTGTATATGTCGTAAGTGTTTTAACACAGTCAGCTGTCCTCAGATGCGGGAGTTTTGAAAGTAGCCAATCTGAGAACGTTATTTATTCCTCCTTGCGGCTGATTGGCTGCTGCCCTGTGACGCTGCAGTCCAGAATGTTCTCGAGGGTTCTTGTGGTTTTTGTTTTGTTCATAAAATCCTGTATTTTTATTGCTGTAATTTAAATTCATTTATTACTGTATTTATCTGCTTATGCCAAAGAAAACGACAGCGTACACTAAATAAAATGCCCGTACATGAATTACAGGACAGTCTATACAGCGGTAACATTGGTATTTACATTCCAGCATTGCGGGAGTTCAGTGTAAACTGTACAGTACGAATATGGGTTTACCTTTTACATTTTCCTTTAAGGGTAATGAGTTTAAAATGAAATGAAAGTGTTTTGGGAGCATATATGGGGTCATATTTAGGCAGTTTTTCTATACACACACACACACACACACACACACACACACACACACAAACAGTATTTACCCTCAGCAGCTGCCACGTGCAGAGCAGTCCTAGAGTCATAGTCCCTCTGCTCCATGTCCACAGCGGAGAGTGCGAACCTGGAAAGATTACACAGTTTTAGCTCAATACAGACAATGTAATGTGACACAGGAAATACACAAATGTGCTCATAATTTACTTTCACGGAAAATACATGTATAATAGAGAACACACTGAATACCTTTATATAAGTAAAGTGACCATTCTGTCATACATGAACACACCATGAAACTCAACCTCTGCATTTAACCCATTCCCCAAGTGAAGCAGGGGGCAGCCAGGAACACAGCGTCCAGGGAGCAGTGTGTGGGGACGGTACCTTAGGGGTGCTTAGCGGTCTTGGGAATCGAACCTGGACTTTCTGATGGCAGGGCGAATGCCCTAACCACTAGGCTAACTAAGCAGGAGGGGTTTAAAGCCCTGTGAAGGTGTGGAACTGTGTTCTATGGACGGATGGATCTCCAGTTTTGGAAGGAGTTGGAGAGGCGTTTGTAGCCCAGAACTAATTCAGCAATGTGCCAACATCTAGTGCAAAACCTTCCCATAAAAGTCGATACTGCTATAATAACTTAATACTCTTTATTTCAGTTGAAATGTTGAATGAGTGAGAAGACATGTACCATATCAATTACAGAACAAGTCATTAGTGATAGTAATCAAGCACCGAGACAAAATATACAGACTACAGTAATATTAGTGCTGTCCCAGTACTGACAATAACAGAAAATAACACAAAAAAGAGAAAAAACACACAAACATGAAACAAAAACAGAGAATGTTATCGATCTGGGACGGATAATCCATTAAAGGACCGTAGGAGTGTAGCTCTACTTTCCACCCAACATGACACTTTCGTGAGCACGCAGGCCGTGGATGAGCTGTAACAGGATTTGGAGCTGAATGTGCTGCGCGTGGGTGGACTGATAAGAAGATAAAGCCCCCGTACCTTCTGAGCGCAGATACGTCTCCGGTGTAGGCCGCAAAGAGGAGGTTGATGACAGACTTCACCTGTAACGGAGGGAAAAGAGCAGTTTGTGCACAATGGAAACGCAGCAGGGGGAGGGGAGCTTTGGCTTGCGGCAGTTGGAGCCGTCCAGGTGCAGAATCTACACCCTGCCTTCCTTCAGAACAGAAAAGAGAGAGGAAACCGCTTCAGAAAACAAAATCATCTTAAAATGATTCGAAATGATTCGAATTCTTTGGTGCAGGGAAGAGGCTTTTTTTAATAGAAAAATTACTGGAAGTGTGGGAATGGGATCCTAATGCAGGGCCACAATGTAAGAAGTTCTTCCTAGCACTTAAAAAACACGTAGAAACAACTTAATAAAATGCAAGAATTTGATAGTTAAGTTGGCAATGCATTAGGGTCCTGCTCCTCTGCATTATTTTCAGGGCACAGGGCACAGAGGCAGCTCTGCACTGATCTCCACACAAAATCTCTGATTTCACCCAGTTTGATTCGGTTCAATCACTGTATTGCAATTTTTTTTAATGCACTACAAATGTGACTGGATGACCAACATTTACAGCAGTGAAATACGAACAACAGAACGTTTAATTTTTTTTAACTTTAATTCCACATTCCTTGTTTATGTGAACTTTAGAATTTTATTTTGGCCATAAAATGTGTGTGTGCTTTTCTGAGTATTATTTATCAATTATAATATAACTATTCAAGATACAGATGGCTTTTTAAAAAAATCAAGTAAAGCAACACAAGGGCTAAACATGCAGACCTTTACATTAAACAGATAACAGGAAATTGCAGCTATTTATTTCAAATAAATAAATAAATAAATAAATAAATAAATAAATAAATAAAAAAAAAATAAAAAATAAAAAATCTGATACCAGTAGATGTACCATGATCTACTGTGGGCCTTACTGATCTACTATAGTAAATCAACAACAGCTTTTCTAAAAGCCATCTGTCACAGATGTTCAAAATCAATAAGCAGCGATTCATGGGACTCTCAGCGCATTTGAAAGTGTTCTGCATTGATCTGGGTTTCAAATCCTGAGATCCATACATAAAGGTTTCTTTTTTGATCAATCCATCATGTCCACACTTAACAAATACTTCTGACTGAAAAGCGAAGCATAACGACGCCCCCACCCCAAAGAGGTCCCACCGGTCCTCTGCTGAAAACAGCTACAGCATCTCAGTGCAATTCCATTGTTTTTCTCTTGATTACTTTTATGCCATAGTTTATTGATGAGTTAACTTTAACAATTTAACTTTACATTTTAAATGAAGCCGAAAATTAGGGTTCAGTTTCATGGTGTTGATCCTGCAGATCATGTTTTGCCATAATGTAAAGATGTGGGGCTGTAAGCTATTTCTCATTTCAATACAAGAGCCTCACATCTCCATCTCTCTTTTAACCACACACACACACACACACACACACACACACACACACACACACCAGAGAGGACCTCCGACAGAAAGAGAGCCACTTTTTCTCTACAAAGTACAACATGCTGCTAAGTACCAATCCAAAAATAGAGATCCTAATGTTCTCCAAGCACTATTTGATTAATTATATCTCAAACAAACTCAACTGTGCTTAATCCAGCATAATAACCTAAGTGGAATTATAAAACCCTCCTTTAGTCTAATAAGACACAATTATCCTTTAGCTCTAATGTGTGTGGGAGCTGAAGAAATAGGTATAATTACATGTGCTTCACAAATTCAGTGGTATATAGTTGCAATATGTCTGAAAGGGCGTTTATCACAGTCAGAAGTTCTGGAGCAGAAAGCTGCCTTCACTGCACAGTGTGGACTAAACAGCACACAAGACTGCAAGTGAGATATGCTTTGTAACATAAAAGTAGTAAATCTGAACTCTAATGCTCTCTGAATGCCTTTTTTCCTCATTTTAGTTGTAACAGCCTTTATAACAGCAAATAATTCTGTCAGGCAGGGATGACAAGCCTCTTCCTTTCTTTAACCATTGAATTTGGCTGTCAGATTTGAGTTTTCGTTTGGCTTGTGTAATAATCTTAAATTCTGATTTATTTATACTTATATTTTCCTTGATTTATTTACTAGTTTATTTGTATTTTATTTTTACCTTGACTGACAAGACTTTTAGCTGTTTTAATTTGGTCTGTTGTTTATGTTCTAACTTGGTTTTTAATACTTCGAATCCCTTTATGAACTGTGAATACTTGCCTACATTGTAAACCCGCAATGTATCTAATATAAAGGATGAAAATAAAGCATGACGGAATTCTACTTCGGTTTGTTTGTGCCTATTTCTCCCGAGAACTGGGACTGAGGTTTGGTGACTTTTCTGATCAGTCAAACAGTTCCAGTGCTCCATCATGTCTGTGGAACTGGTTTGCATTTGAGATCCTATAATGTGGGAGTCTCTTTATTCTTTGTTCTGCTTGAGCATGAAGCACAAAGTTAGCGGAAGGGTGGAGTGAAATGGACAGGAGCCTCTTTAAAGTGCTGCAGAAGTGTCAGGGTGGTGTAGGATACAGTTTGACTTACTGTGACCTATAAAACTTCCCTCAGGAGTAGGAGTGCTGACAACAATAGTAGTTTTTGCCACAACAATTCCAGAAAAATCTGTCGAAAGCACACTGACGAGTTACATCACCTTAACAAAGAGCCGGAAGTGGTTTGAGTGGGCTGAGAGAAGCTTGGGTGACGTCTTTACAGAAAAGATTTGGTGCCTATTGACTTCTTTGTTAGCTTCACAGCTCCAGTTCTAAATTAAGAAGCAAAATTGGATCTCGGTTTCACTGCATCTTTGGTAAATGATGACCTCTTTTGCTGAACTGAAAGCCTGCAGCCACACCAGAAAAGGCTGGTCACCCTGGTTCGAAAATGGAATACAACTCAATTTCCTGCAGTATCATTATTGCAAAGGCCAATATCACATTTATCAATACAGGAATACACTAATAATCTTCTGTATGTTTTTGCACAATTTATATGGTTTGCTGAGTTAAGCATTATGGCAAAATCCCTTAAAATGTAAAATGTAAAGTGTTAAATGTGTAGACAATCTCTACATAGAATGTGTACTTATTCTCACTGAGGTTGGATATAGGAAGTGGTATAAGGATGGAAGAGCTGGGTTGATGCACCAATAACTGCAGTGCTAATCTGAGAGAGGTGTGTTAATTAAAACACAACTTAAATTACATCTCCCAACTAATACCGATTTCATTTTCTCCCTCTGGTTTCAAACCCAATGCAGCAGCAATGAGTCTTAAATAGTCACATTTAAGGTCTACACACACCAAACACATTCTCTACACACACACACACACACACACACACACACACACACACACACACACACACACACACACACACACACGCCTGGACTGCAGTAAGACTGGGAACAACTAGCTAACAAGAAACACACAGAAGGTGAGGGAAGAGGGATAAACACTCATTATTTAAGACCAACCTTCATGCAAGTGACAGCGATAACAGCAGCTTCACCAGTGAGTTTACACCCCCCACACCTCGCTTAAGCTCATCCGCAACAAGAAAACAAAGGTCAGGCGAGAAAATAAATCACAAAACAAACAATAAACAGAGGCATGACAAATAACCCAACAATTCAAACAGCAAAATCTCTGAGAAACAGAAATTGTGCTCATATGGGGGAAAGGAAGAGAAACACACTGGAAAAGTCACCAGTCCATCACAGGAACCACCACAGTCACACCAAGCAGCAAATGAACATCTCCAAATCACCTGATGTGCATCTGTTTGGACTGTGGGAGGAACCCAGAGTAGAAACCAATGCAGACGCAGGAGAACATGCAAACCTGGCCAGGAATCAAACCTTCTTTTTTGTCAACTCAGTAGCACATACATGCCAATATACAAGAAAATACTTCTAATAAAAATACTCACAGTGCAGAGAATCTAGAGGTCAGCTAGCATGCGATCATGCTCAAACCTTCATTCATTGTTTGTTTCAGCACTTTTGGTTGAAGCATTTCAGGTGAAGTTTTTGACTCACCCTGTTTACATAAACCAGGTCTGAACTACAGACCAGGCAGACTGTTCAACCAGTGCCCTGCAGTGTCCTGCTACTGGCTATGCTACTATACCTCTATATGCATCTTTCTAACCTTTAGTGTTTAGCTTGAAGTTTGTCTCTTTAGCTTTGTACTGGAGCTCTGAGGATAATGTAGCTAACACATGATGGAAGCGTGAGATGGTTTAGGAGAGCGTTGTTCAGACTGGGCTGAAGTTCTGCTTTAGGGCCTGTTTCTGACTCTCAGCCATGCAGTGACACAGTATGAAGGCAAAGATCTTTAGCACCGACACTTAAACACATACAAATGATTTTAGCTTCTTTATTTGTGTATAACAAGAAGATTTATTTATGTAACATGGACCAGGATATTTCTCGTGGTTGTAGTAATATTCGTTTGCTTGTGTGTGTCTTGTCAGGACATATAAAGACAATTCACTGCAACACTGTTAGTAAAAAGTCATTAAGAGACTGGGGCCGTGTTTCTTTTTAGGGGATGCAGATGTGGAAACAAACGTAAGTAATACAAATGTATGGGATGCAAACAAATGTAAGAAAAAAAATGAAAGAGACATGGAGTGATAGAGAAATGGGATTAAATACATTTATTGAAATTATACAAAAATGTGAATTACCAGCAAGACAGTGAATGTGAACAAAAAAAGCAAGGAAAGCAACACTGTATTTGAAGCACTAGAGAATTCCTTTTATAAGATTTTAACACCTGAAAAGCATTTCTGAATAAATACTGGTACTGCAAGCCAAGACCTCCTCAGAATGGCTGTAGTTACATTAGTAATACAGAGAAAGATTTAGATTCCCTTCATTGTTCAAGTAAATATCATGTCCTGCTTCCGTTAATCTTTTCACATCGGAAGCCCAGCCGGCGAGTGCCGGACGGGCTCAGAGAAACTGCGGCAGCACCGAAAATACACGCATCCAATCCAGTCAGTTTACATGGAGATAAATAGAGTAAATGACAAATGGTAACAAAATGGGAAAGATGGAAAAAAATCATCCTTATGACACGCCCTGATTCCTCAGGGGAAGCCGAGCTTGTGAATGTGTACAAAACGATGATAAAACAAAACATAAACAATATATAATACAAACACGCAAACATACATGCTCTACATATAACTTAAGAAATGAGGCCTAGCAATTTATACACAGTAACAAATAGGCAATGAAAGAAAAAACCCACATAATACATTAGTTTCAAATCAATAAAAGAAATATTCATGTCATTGCTGTTGCAAGAAATCACAAAATATTTTAAAATCTTTAATATGATTTAATTCTTATATATTTTACAGACATTGTGAATACACCCATATTGGTTTTACTAAGGTCCAACATTATTTAAAACAGGCCGAAACTGCATTGACGACAAATTCTGCTGTTTTCTTGAAGGAAAACATTGATAGAAATAAAACTTCTTGCAACAGACATGATTAAAAACTAAAGGCTCAACCAGAAATCATTGCCGCAAATAACCCAGAGCAGGATACTGCGCTAAACAAGGGTGCCGAAAAACCGACCCCTCCACTTTAAAATATGAATGTATGGTCATTAATCTTTGGGGGGCTGTGGTGAATCCTGATTGAGGCTTTAATCAATGAACCAAGACAGAGGAATGGCTAATGATGTTCCTCTTTCAACAGAACGTTATGTAGTGGCAGTGCACCAGGATAGGCTCCGAAACAGCTCAGCAGCACAAGATCTAAGGCCTCCGCTGAAATATGTACATGTGCAAATGGGGCAAGGTCAACATTAAGGGTGAATGTTGGGCGAGAAATATTTCATGCCATGACTCTGGATGGCTGCTGAACAGTGCCTGATCGCTTCTCCAAACACAGAGCACTGCAAAAACAGCGTTAAGACTATGGGGAATTAAAGGCCTGATTCAAACCACCACCTAATGAGTGAAAGTCTTGTAAGTCATCTGTGTGACAGCAGGGGGCGCCACAGACTGTTTAAGCCTTCAAGGCTGGCATGAGTTTGTCGTTTTTAAAGCACTTCAGCTTGGCAAAGCATTAAAACATGGCAAATATAATAATCAAGCTACAGTCTTACTCTCCTTATGAGTTACCAACCTTAGTCTTAGCTATATATGCAAAGACCGACACAATAATAATAATAATAATAATAATAATAATAATAATGTTCCACTAGACCTGTGCAGTTAATGATAATTTTACTTATTATTTGTAACTGATATAATGGCCACTTAAGCAGCTGTTGGTTAGAGTTAATTGGAGGAAAATGGTTTAATGGAAGCAAGCTGAAGCATCTGAGGCCAGTCACGACCGAGTCCAACTGAAGGTCGTACAAACCTGCGTCACCACACCTCCTGACAGCCCACTGATCAATACACACTCGGAGGGGAGTCCCAGGGGAGCGTGTTCGGGCGGGTGTGGGCGTTTGAACTCAAAAGCTTATGATTGTGAATCACAGTGATCTCTTGATATCATGGTGTGACCCAGACGGACGGGGTGGAGTTTTAGAACTGAATAAATGCGTTTTTTGCCTGCACTGTGAAAAAAGAGAGCTTCAGTCTGTCCTCAGCAGCCACTCAGGATCGAAAATACCTGACTCTTCATTTTAAGGGTATGGCTCAATCAGCCAAACATGTCAATGCTGCTAAAAGCAAATAAAAGCAAGCCACCGATACCACCATCAATTCTACCATCAATTGTACCATGAATTCAATACTAATCATCAGCCTTATATTCACTGTTAGCAACATTAGCACTATTGACCAAATCATTCCTTTAACACTTGCCGGTCGAGGTAATGGAAAAAAAGACACAAAGTAAGAGAATAAAAGAGAAAAAAACAATCCTCCTTGCCCTTTAACTGCACTTTGACCTGTCAATGCACTTCCAGCTCACCCTTATTAACAACAGGTTCCTGACTTCTGAAACACACTTTCTTTTGCTTTGGTTTCCTGCAGTGTAAGTAAGACACAGCAGAAACGGAAGCAGAGCAGTTGTCCCCGCATCTACCTCAGTGAGGACACACGAGACACAACACCTCTGCTAGAAAAGCACAAAAACAAGACAAAAATAAAGCAAACAAATCAAAAGAAATGCTAAGTCAAGCAAAAATAAAATAAATAAGCTGTCTGGGCCCCCGCGTTTATAACGGCCTTTATCCAGACGATGCAGGTCCGTTTAGTTGCGCTCCCCGACACTCTCCATCCTATAGACTACAGTGGTGGAACTGTCCTCATTGGACTCAGTGGGTGAGACTTTTTTCCACAGAGTGTCTTTGAGAGCCAGCTCCTGCTGGAGGCTCTCGTAATCCATCGGTCCGAAGGAGACGTGCTGCTGTGTTGAGCAACACGGGGAGAACACATTAGTTTTGCTCGCCTGCAGGGCTGCTGTGTGTCTGTGCATGCATGTGTGTGCTTGTATGTGTGTGTGCATGTGTGTGTGTGTGAGTGAGTTTCACAGTACTAAGTTTAGTAACATAACATTAACACCAAACAAAAACAAAGCAAGGTACAGATAGTGGCCTCTTATCTACAGAAACATTCAACCAAACATGGGTGTGGTGAACATTTGCCACCACTGCACTATTCGACCACCTTCATACTAGATTGCGTGCATGCCACAACACTCACTCACATAACTGTTGGTATGAAATGAAGATATGAAATGGAAAGGAATTAAAGCCTTCAGATCAGAACACCCTCAGCCCTGACGAATTAAAGCCACTGAAACAGTTCGACCCCAAAAATTCCTCTCCGCTACTTGTTAAGAGGAAATGTGCTGCTAGGCATGCAGAGTCAGCGCACAGTGCTTCATGCAGAGCAGCTTTCTGGACCCTTTTTTCCCCTCAGAGTTTTCTTAACAAAAAATTCGGAACGCTGTGCTGCTTGTGATCATTGTTTTAGGTTAGAATGACCAAAGCCTTGCAGCATGTAGGATGGAGCAGTAAGTTAAAGCACTGGGTTAGTAAGTTAAAGAAGTACAGATTGAACAAGATTACTTCAGCACAATCCCAGCTTCGAGAAACAGTTTGGCAAAACATCAAATTCACGCTTTCCACTTTCCCCAGATATAGTTAAACTCTGCTTCTTTACTGTATAGGCTGTGAGGTTAATGCTGCAAAAAGCACTAGAAGTAAGCAGTCACCCAAGTCTGTAAATACATCCCCAAAACGTCTTTCAATCCACTCACACCATATCCAGAGCTTTTTTACAGTGGAGCAGACTTGTGGACATGATTTAGGGCACTAAATAGCCAAATGTGGTGGTCTGGTGTCTGAAAAGGCTGGCCATAGTGCTGATGTTTTGTTTTATTTAATATCTCAGAGTAAGTCATACTAAACTACATATACAAGTCTGGACTACCTTAATGAAGTGCTGGATGCAGATTGAGTGGGTTGAGAGACGTTTTGGGGGTGTATTTACGGAAAAGAGTGACTAGTGCTAGCGACATTAGCTCTGTAGCGCCAACTAAACTAAAGAAGCAAAAATATGGAGCAACCAAACATGTCTTGTTTGGCTAATTGGCTGGTAAGTGAAAATAGTGTAAATTGGATTTTTTGGAAACCAATACTGACCAGTGTACACAACTTTATAATATACAGTTTGAACCATAACCAGAGCTGAATATTCTAGAGCAGCATTCCTGATCTATGCAGTGTGAATGGAGCGAAATTGTGCCTCTTGTTATTTCACACTGCTAGTACATCAAGAGCAGCTGTGAAGTCCGAGGGGCAGCTAGCGCTCCGGAGAAGTCTGAGTCATAGTTTAAAGTGGACGACCCTGGTCACTAGGCAGCACATTCTAATGGTTCACATTTTTTGGCATGTAGTGTTCAACACTGTCCTGTAGGGGGCGGGAGGCTTCACCAGTAGTTGATTAGCATAGCAGCACAAGTCCGCTGAGAGCGGCCACGTGACAGGAAGGAGAGGCTTCCTCTGCTCTGCTCGAGCCTCAATGTTCAACCGTCAGTCCACGGTAATGGAGGAAAGAGGCGGCCGGGTTTGATTTGGGTGCAGTCACTCGTATAGGACGCTGTGTAGTGCGTTGATGGGGCATGCAGGGACGGCTAGGTGGGGAGGCAAATGAAAGAGTGCACTCACCCGTTGATCACCGCCCTCACGCCGAGGGTCCAGCTTCTTGGCAAAGTGCCGCAAGTTGTCGTAGTTGTGGAAGTTGAACAAGGACACCAGATCCTATCAGGAAGAGAGCATGAAAAGACATAAGCAATGATTTAACTCTTACTTTGACATAATACACCCACAAATTCAGATACACACAACCTTTAAGGCTACCAATGGTATTTACACCCTTGCATACCTAAAAGAAAGGTCTTCTTGTACATGATTTAGTTTTGTATTTTTGCTAGTAACATTTGAAGACATTGAAACAAAATGTCAAAAGTCAAAAGAACAGACTTAAGAAATCTAGTATATCATGAATGAAGTAATGATGTAAATAATCATGTAATGTAAATAATTTTATGACTAAGCTTATGTATAATAATGCAAGTTTAGACAAACTAAACTACCAAACCAAAAAGATAAATATAAACAAAACCACAATTTTAATTCAGTTAGAAAGTTGCACTATAATCTGATCATTTATAGGGCTAACTACATTCTACACAGATGTTAACACTTAATATCCAGTGGCTCTGCGTGTTCATTTGGATGGAAATCTGAGAGTAGATCTTGTGTTCCAGAGGTTTCATTTGCACTCCAACTTTGTTTATCACACATAAAATATTTAGTGTGTTTAAAGTTTGTATGTACTTATCTTATTTTAGAGGAATTTCGTTTGCATGACCTTTAACTAAGTGGAATGACTGTTCAAAGAAAATGGTCTAATAAGTGCAAATCTATGAAAAGTAGCACTTAAAGGAGAATTTGCAAAACATTGGAACATTAAAATGATCACGGTATGCAAAGTCAGCTATCAGCCCAAGGTTATAAATGACTAAGTATTACTGAGACACTTGGTTCATATAAGCCAATTCCTCGGAACAGCCTGGAGGATGCCTGTCAGTGACACACACACACACACACACACACACACACACACACACACACAGGCGCACACACACACACAGCTGGGTCTAGATAGTTGAGACTGTGTGCCTTCAAAGGGAGAGTGTGCTCATGTCTACATTCATCGACACACACTGACTTTTGAACACTTTGTTGGGATTGTTTTGACCTAAATAACTGAGTGGAGAAAGTGGACACTTCCAGACAAGTACACTATATGATACAATACAGCTTGGTGGCACCACTGAGGGGGGTGGGGGCACCCTCTCTGACCCCAGACTGCTCTTAGCAGCAGCTCATACAGTTCATTTTACATATCCAACTTTTATTCACCTATTTCCTGTATTCTAAAGGAATTTACTTGGGGTGTCCATTGTCCACCCAGAATGTTATGAGCTTCCGTTACATTTTTTGTCCAGATGAAACATATTCAGAACTAAATGCTTTACTAAAGCAAGCCTTGAATAGTTACACAGCTGTATAAATCGGTATTCTACTGTCAGGGTTGGCACATGCCACTTGTGCAGGAAGGGGAAACAAAATTGTGGACAGCAGATTTACAATAAACAACAACACAGCCAGTCTTATGAAGGTTATACCCATTAGGTATAAATTGTAATTTGGTGCTTCACCTCTACAGTCTCTTTGGATTAGAAAACATAAGCAGCAACGTCGGTTGGAGTTTTCAGTGTTGTTTTCTTCTCCCATAGTCATATTTGCTGAGGTATAATTAGTCAAACAGTGTTGAGAGGTTTGTTTTAACGGAGGGTGGGGTGGTGTAATGAATGGTCTGAGCAATGACTGACACATTCCTCGCATGATAATAAAAACCTGCAGTTCTGTTTGCGACCATCTCTGAACATTATGTTCTTGAGTTGGGAAATCATTAATGCCAGAGTCATGGGCATGTCGAAGATCATCACAGCAGCCTTCGCTTGGGAAGCTGTTTCCAAAGAACTTGTTTGACAATGTTTCCTGTATGTAGAAAAATGGGATCTGCTCCTTTACTGTAAACTTTGACTCAGAGCAGATTGCTGAATCATGGTGACCGTGAACATGCTCATTACAGGACGGAAACATAGACTTAGTCAAACAGAGACTTCCTGTATTAATGTAACATTTCTGCTGATTGCATAAGACCTCAAGCGACGTACTGCAGTCTTCTGAAACCTCTACTTTTATCCTATTCTGCATATGAAAATATGTGACTACATAGAACATAATACAGTATGAGTCCTTTAGCCAGTCACAGACTTCCTTTATGAAACTGTAGTAGACACATTTAGTCTGTCTGGTTAATACAGAAGCTGCTGCAAGACCTGCTGTAGGCTGATCAGAGAATAATCCAGTCATTTGCAAGGGTTTCGGTACCGCTTGTCAAGTTAAAGGAAGTACAACTCCCCTACAGGGAACAAAATTGATAATGACAGCATTTCCCTGCAAATTTAAGTGGACAATTTTGATTTATTTGCTCAGTTAAACACATTTGATGAAAAGATATAACATAAAAGGTACCATGACTTTAGTTCAGCCCACTGATACATTCAGTTTAATAAATAAACTGGGCAGATTTGGGCCCAATGTTAAAAACAATTATTGGTTTCAATGACAAAATTCATAATTAAACCAGAGTATGACTGACTGTTAAATGTCAGGTTTACTGTACATCTGGAGTTTTTTATTTGAGCTTTTCCCTCTTCACTTAAAGCAGCCTTGTATAATACATTCACTTATAGTGCAGCATAAACAAATCAGCTTAGTATTTGCTTGCATTGTCTCTGAATGTGTAACAGTAATGTACTTCATCTCCTCACAGGACCAAAGACCCCAGCATTCTGCCCAACATCCTGAGAAAAATAGGGAACACCCCAATGGTCCGCATCAACAAGATCCCAAAAACCTTTGGGCTGAAGTGTGAGATCTGTGAGTACTGGATCAGCATGAGGTCTACAGACACTGACTACTGACACAATTCAGTAATACACTGGAGAATACACCATATAGTGCATTATACAGTACAGGACAATGTATGATGTATAGTGTGTAATATACTACATAGTAATTATCAGTGTGTCTCCAGGTGGGTTAACTGTAATGAAACCCAATGTTATTTTCTGTTTTCTGCTTCTGTTCTTTGAATAGTATGGTGAGTATTGACCGTTTCATCTGGCAGGGCGTAAAATATAAAGAGGAGTCTGAATATTCAGAGTCCTGCACGTTTGGTGCAACTGTCTAGCACTGGTCCCATCAAGAGAGCATGAGTACAAACCACAGGGTAATATAATCTCACATCTTTCTTGATCAGCTGTTCAATTTAAAGCAATGAAGGAGTCATAGAAATGTGTAGAGCATTGTCCAAAAGATAAAGTTAGGTAAAGGCCAGACAAGACCTCCATTCTCAGATGGGGAGGAAAGCGGAATATTCTTGGATGTGGAAATTAAATAAGGCAAAAAAGTTCTTAAGCACCGAACATTCTCACGTTAACGAGTTTACTAGAAACAAACAGACTCCTGAAAGTATCTCAATAAACAGCAGACATCTGCTACAACATGAGGCTTTGATAAACAGATCCACATTATTTTGAGGAATTACGAACTAACAGAGCATGCCAGAAATGTGCGCATTCATGAGGGACAGTGATGAAATGACATTGTTGTTGTTTTGTGATATTGTGAAATGTCTTTTGACTGCTAATTATTTCTCCATTATTAAACTGCTGCTTCATTTGTATTTTGTTAATCTGCCAGTAATCTGAATTGTAGACACCTCAGATTTCTGGTAAGGTATTCTCACTTGCCTTTATGTGTAATTTACAATAGTGTTTAGATCTAGTATTAAGAGTTGTAATCCCATTGACTCCAGCTGAGTTATCCACGCTGCTATCCTGCTGCTCTTAATGATGGTGCCTCAATGTCGGCACAATAAACGCCACTTTGTGGAATGAGTGAAAGTGAAAGTGACCATTTGTCATGCGTGAACACACCACTGCACACAGTGTGAACAGCACGAAATTCTTCCTCTGCA
>JBBPDC010000002.1:2290238-2313245 GCA_037974485.1 Hemigrammopetersius urotaenia
TGAGAAGTGGACGGAGTTTCGTTATCCATGCTGCTTTGTTTTGGTCGCCCACGTGCGTCTGATGAGTGGGCGCGATGTTTTTTTAGAATCGAGTCGTCGACGTCATCGACGCGTCGCTGCAGGCCTACTGCCACCACCTCCCCCACAATACTCCTGGCAGTCACCAGGGACTGGGGGCCAAACACGCGACCTATATTTCACACGGTCTTACACATAATCAACACACTGTGTTCACTATTATAGGTAACTTGCAGCTGTAGTCTGAATAGTGACTTCAATACAGACTTTATTGCTCTGAGCTTTCAAGGTTATGCACCAATATGAAGCTGATGCTGATGTCTGATATTTTCTGTGGACAGTAATGCTGAAATCAATAAATGTAAAATATCAAAATTGGTACTAGTTTACAGAAATGTGTAAAATTTATAGAGGGTAACAAATGTAGCTACAACAATAAAATGCAGATTTTTAGCACAACATCCCAGCATCATTAATTTTACCTAAATACAGAAAAATTAGGCACCAAATATCAGTTTGAATTGCTGGTTAAATCTAAGCATTGGTCCATGTACATACACTGGACTCACATCAATGTTTTTTTCCCCAAATTATTATCTTTTAATGATTTTGGCACCTTAACTTTCACTGTGACCCGGGGGGGGGGGGGGGGGGATTAGTTTTCAACTGAAAACAAGAAGGCTTTTAAAATTTTTCATAAGAATTGTCACTGACGTGCTGCTACCAAATATAAAGTCCCAGAATTCACAGAATGCTGTTTTATTTAATGCAGGAGAAAAATCTGATCGTCCTTGGCTCTCTTCAATGATGCAGACATTTTGGCAGCCACTCTCAGACAGAAAAGATGCCAAAATTAAGGACTGCTGACCCAGAGCTGATGACTGAGTGCTGACTAGGTTCTCTCTTCAATTAGAGATGATGCCTCCAGCCAAACCTGAGTTTTCATTTTTCAGGCGTGGGTCACCTTCGGCCCACGTGTGGGTCAGGTAAGATTTCGTATGCATGGACGTGATATTGACAAAGCACTTGCCCTGGTTGCCAAGAAACTGAGTGTTTTGCACTGGCCGGCAGGAAGCTGTTTAGAGGAACGAGCAGCAGGTTCAGTCGTGACTACAGCTGCCCGGGCTTCATCAAAACAGTCACGCTGAAGCCAACCTCAGAAAATAGGCTCCATTTCCTAGAATGCTGCACGCAATTTGGCACCATTACTTCCCATATATGAGTCATTAGGTGCTCGTCCCTCCAGTCCTAGTCTATATAAAGTCTGAATATGAGTTAATCAAAAACTATGAGACCTACCAGTCTGTCTATGGTCAAATTAGGGGTATTTAGTCACATACTCAAAGGTCACCTGACATCTTCCAGGCAGTCAGACACTCGCCACACAGCATTTGACTGGAAATCGGAAAGTTAATTATTGCATCAGTATTTCAATCATTTATTTATTTATTCTAATTCTGTGAATGACCTCTATTTCAAGGTAACAGCACACGCAGAGGATTACTCATTACCTCAATAAAAAACTACAGTACAAACACAAGAGCTGTAATGGTTGCTTTATATGTAACACATTTCCAATACTGACCATCCGATAGTGCTCTGGTTCCAGGACAGTTGAAGGACGAGCTACATGACACGTTTAGGTTAACCCTCTAGAGGGCATCCACAGAAACCAGATCAAACACAGAAACTGGTTTAACCTTTAAAATGGTAAAGGCCAGCATGTGGCACTTATCTGTAATTCCTCCCTCTTAGATTTCTAACATAGAACCAGTTAGGCTTGTCATTAGGATAGGGCACTGTGACAGCATATCATGGTATGAAGACATATCTATATCCCAAGATATCATACCCCGGGGTTAAACCGCAGGATGATATGAAGGTATAAATCAATAGACGCCACCCAAGCCTCACTGTCAATTATACACGTCAAATATATCAATTCTATGAGTAACCAAGTGCTCCGGTGATTATTTTAACCATTTTAATCTGACCTGTACTTTGGGTCTAAAACATTTAGCATGTTAATGAATCCTAGCTTTTCCACAGTACGTATGGGCACCATATCTTTTGCAATATACATCGCAACAGCATTTGTTATCGCCTTCCACTGTGCCCCATTCTTATCACATGCACTGGGGCATTAACAGAAAGGTTGACTAGTCGACTTCAAGTCGCGTGAAGTTGACTAGAAGTGTGTTTTTTTCCCTCTCTATTTGCGTGCTTGTGTACACAACGCAGTCTCTGCCTCTGATTGGCTGACGTTGACACAAGTATCCTTGACTTAACCAATAGGGTGGGTTGTGCTAATTTATCCACGTAGAGCGGTGCATCGCATTAGTTCCGTGTGTAAAATAAGTAATACAATCGATTTTCATAAAAACAATTTGAATTAATCAATAAAATCGATATATCACCCACCTCCACTTTGCATGCTGCTGTTTTACAATGAATCCGTCTCTGATAGTAAATTTGAACAGTACTTGAGTAGTCTGTGAGGCTCTTTGCTTTCTGCTGAGCTCTTCAAAGAATTACAAACATGCATCCACTTAACACTGTGATTATCCTTCAAATAGCAAAGTAACTACTAATTGAGTAAGTCAAGTATGTGTCACAGCCCTAAAACATTTAATAATCGGTGGTATTTACTGAACAACCAGGGGTTTAAAAAGCTGATTTTAACCTGTAGGCTCCTGTCTCAAAATAAATCAAAAGTGCTGAGGTCTAAGGTCACTCTCAGTAACAGATGTTGCAGCGGGAGGTGCCGCAATCCAGATTATGTACAGCTGAAAACTCCCATCCTGTCCAGTGAGGCTGAACTGTGTACAGTGCATTAGGGACGGCTCCCTTGCTCTCGGTTAAGTGTTTGTTCTTCTGAGTGCATTGCGCTTGTTGGAGCACAGTGTGTTCTACAGCTATAACTGCTGACTGTAGTTTGTGCTTAGTGAAACAAACTGGACAACGGGATGAAAATACACTAGAAAAGGGCTGTGTGGCCTGCGACAGCTGAATGTCTGCTTTTTCTCTGTATTTAACCCAGGAACACAGCACACAGGGAGCAGTGTGCGAGGACGGTACCTTGCTAACGGGAACCTCGTGGTTAGGGAGTTAAGAAAAAGTAGGACACTTCTGTAAATGTCTTTGTTAATGTGTATGTTTATAGGCATTAATAACATGTTCCAGATCAGGAACATCTTAATCTAAGTGGTCAGATTTACAAGCGGTAAATTTCATACATCGTTTTTGCTGCTTACCCAGAAAAAGGTAAGAACATAATGAGCTCGGTTTCTGAAAAGTCACAGGGGTGAGAAATCTTCAGACTCATTCACCTCTTCTATTGTGATTCTTCTGCTCTCACATTACAGCCCTTTGTCTGTCTGAGAGACTCGCGTGGCTCCTTTCTCTGTGCAGCTCTCCAGAGAGCACTGACAGCGTGTGTGTGTGTGAGGCCCTCTTGGGGGTGCAAATAGCCATGTGTGACTGTGTGTGATGGCAGCTTAACAGAACAGCCGCTGATCTTAGGTGGAGTATAAACTTGCCTTCACTCGTCTCTCTGACTCCTGGTAGCCCCCGACTGAAACTAATGCTCTAATAGGCAGGTTCACCTCTCTGTTTGTTTCTTTCCTGACTGCATAGCAATTTGTTCCACCTCAGGCAGTTTTGCGATTAAGAGATTAGTTTACAGTGTTTAAGCCTAAACACGGCCTTCCGTCCGGGCGTGAACCATGGAACAGCTGCAAGCTTCTAGGGATGTCACGATTACTCTACAAAATTTAATTATTTGATATAAACATATGTTTTAATTTACCTTCTCAAGAAATCTGCAATTAATAGCCATATGGATGATGACATATCAATGGAGTTAAATAATAATTAAAATTGGATTGATTCTTATTGGGACAGGATCGGATAAGATAAAATTTCCATGTGGAAAAACTTCACCACAGGACTGATAGAATGGAAAGCAACAGAATGGGAGCAGATCCAATATGGAAAAGGCGGGATCACAAAAAAGGACTTCACTTGAACAACCAACCATGCACAGCCTTTCACAGATCTCAAAATAATTTGTTATATTACCATTATTATTATTACATATACATTATTAACAGATCTACCAGGATTAGCACGACAGAGAAATATATCATCCCTAAAATATATCTTTTATCTGTCTATTTGTCTGTGTATCTCTCTCTCTCTCATATATATATATATATGTGTGTGTGTGTGTATATGAATGTTGTACATGTGTTTTCCTGGAACAGTATTTAGCTCAATGCTACACGCTGCTCCTCAGGAAGTGGCAGCCCTGCAGCATAAAGATGGCAGAGGTTTAGCCCTTCACTTTTAGTGCAGTAAGAGCTTCCACTCTGCGGATATACATCTCTCTGTGCCGTTAATCCCTTCTATAACAAGGGTTCTGGTTAAGTAATGGCAAACGAAAGGAGGAGATGGAATAGATCAACACATGGAAGCAGTCTTTCTTCACAAAGTCACTTCTGTAAACATGTGAGTTAGAGCTGTTTTAATTATAGGATAAATACAAGACTGAAATTCTTGATGAACTAGCAATGATCAGTTAGTAATCTGTTTGACTGTAATACTCTCATACTGTATGCAGATTAAGTCTTTTTCAGAGTTTCCTTCTACACATTCTTCTCAAATCTGTGAAAAGCTAAGTCCATTGTTCTGCTATTGTTCTAACTTTTGATTACAAAATGAATTATTGGTACATTACTAAACTGCTAATACAGTTGATAGTGGCAGCTTGTCTTTTAGTAGACTGAATCAAATCCCATCTACTTAGTGGAGAATTAAAGTTTACAGAGGAAATCTGAATGAACTTAAGGACCTGGAATTAGCCTGCACTGCAGCTAGGCACCTTCAACACATAAACACCTTAAACACAGCCAGCCTTCTGCTGTAGACTCGTTAATTAATGGAAAACGAAGGCCTCGGCCAGCAGATCAGGGCGCAGTCGATTCTTCATTCGACTGGATACAATTAGCAGGACTGTTTAGAAGATCGAGCTAATTCGTCTGGTTACAGCCGAGGGCGTCCGACACGTGGAGTGTCTGGCATTGAGGCAGGGCATTGTTTTCACCACACTAATGATCTTACACAGACTCTGACACACTCAGCTATGGGTGTACTAAGTTTGGTGGGGTGTGCAATTGCACAGACGTTTTAAAAGCTGTCTGCTGCATTTCTCGCATTTCAGTTGTTGCCCCGAGGAGGTGTGTCAGTGTGTCGATATTGTTTGTAGATGGGGATTTATGAGTGTGTGTGTGTGTGTGTGTGTGTTTGTAACATCAGAAGTGTAATGGAAGACGAGCAGAGGCGCAACGTGAACCACGCTGATCTTGTTTACAGCAATTAACGAGAGACAAGAAAACACTGACTTTCGTGGAAGTGAACATAAATGGAAGAGCAGTAGGGCAGGACAGGGTGGAGCTCGAGACAAAAACAACGCACACGTGACAAGGGTGTGAACGATAAAAATATAAACAGAAGCATGTGACTTATGGTGCGTGCATGTGTGTGGCTGTTGGAGCGATAGAGGGATGAAGACAGTGAGCCTCTCCCCACCAATCCTCACCACATTCTATAGGAGCACCATCGAAAGTCTCCTCCCCTGTTGCATCACTGCACTGTCTCGGCCTGTAACACCCTGCAGCGGCACCCTAACAACCTCACTGTTATAACTCCATACTTACGCATTGTGGTTTTTCTATGCTGCTAACTGAATAAGAAAATGAATCCAGTGCAACATATGCTCATGAGAATACAAAAATTTGATTGATTCCTCATGTGCAATAACATGTATCTATAGTGCAATATTTTAATTTCTGCTAAACTATGTTTCCCACGCACACTGCTGTTATGCTGCTACATTGTGTATTTATTGTAGTGTTCTGTCGTCCCTGGATCTCTGTTCAGTGCTGTAACTGTCACCTGTGCAGTAATCAGACCTACTGTGCAACACTCATCACTCCAGAAGGTTTACGTAATGTCCACACTTGCTGTCTGTCTGTTGTAACCAGCACTCTGTTGAATGTTGTATGTTGCTATATGTTGCACTGTGGTCCTTAGAGAAATGTTGTCTCATCTCTCTTGATAAAATGGGACAAACATAAAGCTTCACAGCTTTAATGATTACTTTGACAACCGAGTCATTAAACATACACACTATTCATAAGAGCAAACATACTTTTAGTCCATCTACTGTAAATGTAAAAGTGCAGTCAGAAATGAGCAGTTAAGCCTTCTTCTTGCACTCTATATTTTAGCAAAACAGTTTTCCACGCTTTAAAGCACGATGAGGTTCCTGAAGGTGGTATTTTGTCAATAAAAAATGTGTCACAATTGTTTTTCCTAGTTTCTGACCTTGACCCTGTCATGCCCTCGGTATGAATGACTGATTTTCTTCTACATCAAAACCTTGTACTTCATAAATCCAGGCTCTCTCTCGCTCTCGAGGGTTCTGATGGTGTGATTTTAAATTAAGAAAAGCCTCACAGTCGTTTTTCACTTGTTTTTGTCCTTATTTTTGTGCTGTAGGTGTGAATGACGTCATTATCTCCTACATCAAACACGGGCAGGACATAAATGCAGTTAATGTTATTGGTGTTTCTTATTACTTCTCATGCTCTCTCTCTCGCTCTCCCTCTCTCTCTCTCTCTCTCCTCCCTGCTGTCTATGTCTTCCACGGCGCTGGAATCATTCATTCACATTCACAAAGCCCCAATGTCAATGGGCTGGCTGTTTAATAATAAAGGCCAGCTGCATCATGTGAGTGTGTGTAATAGATGAGTGCAGAATGTGATCCTGTGCAGCGGTGACTAAGGAAACAACGTGTGTACAAATATTTAATACGAATCGCTGGACGCGTTGTGCGCTTATCACACCGCCTGGAGGAGGGCAAACACTCAAAAGCTGATAACAGACGTTTTCCACCATATCAAGACAGGCAGGACGTAAACATTTGAACAAATTCAGGCTTTTAACCCTTTACTGACCCTCCACTGTGCTGCATATTTGATTTACATTACATTATTATACAAAAGTTACTACATATTTACTATGACTGCACAGTATAATGAATGATTTACCTGATTATTTACAGGTGTATTTTCAATAAATAAAATGTAATACTACTATATCTGTTCAAATTATGAACACAAAGCAGGTATCAAGTTTAGAATCCAACAGAATTTCAATTGTAAAATTACATGCGATTGTTATTCTTTGACACAAATGTGGCTTCGCTTGCATGAGAAGGTCAACATTTATAAAGAATGCCCAGTCCAAAGACCTCAGGAGAGAAATGGGCCCTCAGGAATATTAGTCTGCTGACAGAATGTTCTAAGCAACATGTTCAACTGCACGCACCCAACTTGAACAAAAAAAACCCCACAGGCTGTTATGAATAAGTGATGAAGGACAATGAGGCGGAGCAGAGACCATCACTTGACCGACAGGACACTGAGCTCCAAGACACTATAAAAAAGACTCTATGGGCATTTTTATTGTATTTATCAGTAATTAATCATCAGTATTTCAGTATTAAAACCAATTATTTAAAGCACTGATAGATACTGTTAGCCTTTTTTTTATCAAACCACTATTTCCATGGCAGTAAAAAAAATTTCAATAAATATAAAATTATCAACATCAACAGCAACAGTTTGCTGCTCAGGTTACAATTTTACTGCAATGGGACTATTTAAAAAAAAAGACAGTAATTGTAATCATACTTGAATATCAGAATTGTTTATATTGAAATAAATTGACAGGTCGATATAATTAGGTTTAGACAAAGGCGGCACAATACATTGTCTGCTAATCATTATCGCAATATGCAAATGAGTCTCCAACTGTCATGGGGGACCGGGTGGACCGGCTCCCATGATCTACCTCGGGGGAAACAGGGACAGGACAGGCAGGCATCCATTCTAGTGCTCTTTATTTTCACACAAAAAACAGGAACAAATCAAACCTGGCTCAAGGGCCGTTACAGACATGAAAACAGGAAAGCAAACGTGATGCCGAAACGAGATGCGATGAGGTGATGGACCGATGACCTGAGGTCCACACAGACAGAACTTAAATACAGACAATAATCAGTGATAAACACAAAACAGGTGAAAATGTGACACGTGAACACAAAACAGACATGACAGTCAAAATAAAAGTCCCAAAAAACAAACACAAAACAGTGGCCCCTACCGGCCACTGGCCGAGCCGTGACACAAACCAATCACAGTGTTTCTGACATGGCGACCAATCACAGCTCCAGCAGAGTTAGTGGATGTTCTGATGTATCGAAGTGTCGGTTTTGTGATATCATTATGACTGGAAAGCAAGCTGTTTTTGTAGCTTATTTTCCATATATGGACTGTATAGATGGGGGGAGTAAACATATAAATGTAAACAATTTTACAGACATAAAGCCTTTCTAATTCCTGAAATGGTCCCTTTAATATTGTGAAAAGCACTACAATCACAATATGTAGCAGTAAAATTACAGTTCTGATATATTTCCCATAGCATGCAGCTCTAGTTTAGACTGTTTCATCATTAAAACTGGCAGCCATCCCGTCCCTACAGGAGGAAAAGGCCTTTACCAGTCTGGTGTATATCTGAGGCTCGGTTGACCAAACTCGCATGCCACCTCAGCCGGATTGGCTGCAATAAAGCAAACAGACTTTGGTAGACTTTCCATTGGAGAAAAGACTGCAGTATTATTTATTCATCAGCCGATCCACTGAGTAGGTCTTTAATCTCCCTTAAACACAAAAGTTGCACTAAAGTTGGTAGATTTATTTCGGTTAATTCTTATTAATATCCAGCATTTGTGTTTCTTACATAGTGTATTTCAGATAGAGTTTTTTTATTGTGTTTATTTAGACTTCATATTTTATATTACTCTTGTCTTTGTGTGACTAAGCAGTTTTCTCAAATTCCTCCGGCATCAATAAAGTTTTGTAATTTTGTGGCAAGACCATTTTCTAAAAATCTTTTAGAGGAAGCGGCTGCTGAAAGCTAAACATGCAAAGCTCCCAAGAGAAGTCACACGTCCACAAACACATAGGCTTATAAATTCATGTGAAGGCGTTTGCATGACTGGTCCATTCAGAGCAGTAAGTGCTCTGTTCCAGCCATTAGGAAATGAGGCTGTGTCCTCACACGCCACGTCCAACCCTGGACTGAAGCACTGGCACGGCCCCCTGACTCCCTCCATGACTGACTCCCTCCATGCATCTGGACACTACAGGCCTGTGGAAACCAGGCTCTGAACAAATACCTCAATTAGGCCAAGCAGGTAAACTCACACTCGTACACGCGTCATTTTTAGAACTAAATCACACAGGAGCTGACCCACGATGGCCTGGCCTACTCAGTTGGTAGCCTAGTGGTTAGGGCATTCGCCCTGTGATCAGAAAGTCTGGGTTCAATTCCCAAGACCGCTAGGCACCGCTGAGGTACCCTGAGCAAGGTACCGTCCCCACACACTGCTCCCCGGGCGCTGTGTTCGTACCTGCCCCCTGCTTCACTTGGTGAATGGGTTAAATGCAGAAGAAGTATTTCGTGCTGTTCACACTGTGTGGTGTGTTTACCATGACCAGATTTTCACTTTCTATCAAAAATAGCATAAAGGAGAGCATTTAGCTCTGGGCCCTATTTAAGTCACATTTTACAGAGAACGTGACAACCATCACGTCCAGGCAGCTTATCAATGCTCCCACTGAAACTTAATCAACCAGTACGATTTCCTCTCTTTCATACCTTACATTAGTTTCAGTGGAGTTCCTAAATAATTCATTGTAAAAGTCTTGAGATTCATAACTCTGAGGTGTAGATACACAGTAATACAACCCTAAAGGGTTAACATCAGTGTTGCAGCACTTCTGCTTACGATGACTCATCCTAACCAAAGCTGGCCAGAAACTGTGGAATGTCAGTTTGGTTGTTATGGCGATCTGGCTCATCCCAGCATGCCTCTGTGCCACACCCACAGGGAACTGATATGGTTTCCTCCACTCACGCTAATCCTTTTGTTACTCAGTCACACTGTCGGAAACATACAATGTACACATGCTCACGCGGCCTCATAAATCTTCTATGCAACCTTATCATGCCTAATAGTCTGGCCTAATAGACTTTCTGTCCCTTATGACTAATTCACATCTCCTTGTTCTTGTTGGTAAAATGGGTCAGCAAGTAGAATTGGAGCTTTCCATGGGCTATCATGTTTTCTATCACTAGACAAAAGTCGTGTCATGCTGCCTTTATTGCTGGATCACCTGATCAGTCTTATAAATAATATAATTATAATAATTTAATGTTATCATAATTTCTTATAGTAACAATTATAACTGATACTGACAGCCCTAACACCAATTTTACTGAGAAATCTTGTTATTAATGTATAAGAAAGGGTGGAGGTAGCTCACTGGGTAGGATACTTGCCTCTGGACCAAGAGGTCATGGGTTCAAATCCCACCCTCAGCACCACCACTGGGTCCCTGAGCAAGACCCTTAACCCTAAGTTGCTCCATGGAGAGACTGCCCCCTGTAGGTAGGGAATGGAAGTCGCTTTGGATAAAAACGTCTGATAAATGCCGTAAATGTAAATGTAAAATCCAATCTGTCTTGGGATTTAAGGGTTAAATGGGAAATTAATTGCTACCAACGGGCACCATGACGGATTTCATGATGAATCCAATCTGTAAAGCAATGAAACATCAGAAAACCCAGTGTTGTGATGCTTACAACTGTAACGACAGCCATGTGACAATGTTGCATTTGCATGATGGTGCAAGAGAACATCTCATGTCAGGCTAGATGTGAAAGGATGTTCTACGCCATCGGGGTTGTCGAAACAAGCATGTATGAATGAGCCACAGTAAAATAATGTTCTACCACTGGACCAAACCGTTCTGCTACTTGTATAGTCTTAAGTATCCAGGTCTCCCCCTCAGACACTCCAGACAGAGAAGTACAAATTTTTTTTATATTAACTGAATTCCATGATGGACAAAACTCATTTTTTTCTAGTTAAAAAAGTTCCCCACACACTGCTCTCCGGGCACCGTGTTCCTGGCTGCCCCCTGCTTCACTTGGTGAATGGGTTAAATGCAGAGGAAGTATTTCACACTGTGTGCTGTGCTGTGGTGTGTTCACGTATGAAAGAATGGTCACTTTCAACCTTCCTCTTCCAGTTGGTTGACTGCAATTAGGTAAAGTTAAAAAAAGACTGCTGGTAGCCTATAAACCATAATATGTAGTAATGATGTAGTGGCTCTGGTCCAAAACAGAAATCTGAGTTGGTAGTCTGGGCACGGGTTTCAATATGGATGCTATGCAAACCACACATTATTTGGCCTCACTGAGAAAGTGTGCTGTTCTGTGCTCAGAGCTATATGTCCATTTCAAACTGTATATTTGCTGTTAAATGTGCTTGAGCAGCAGGATTCCGGTTGAGGTTAAATGGGCAATACGAAATTCCAAGCAGTTCAGAATGTGGTATAGAGTTCAATCAAGAAGGCCAGTCTTTGTAGAAAGCTGAGTAACTTCTTGAAGTTTAGATGGACAGCTGGTCTTCTCAAGTCATCTGTTACAGCAACAGCTCACTAAACACCGAAATTACATCTGATTTTTCGGACCCCACCAGTTCCTGGAGCAAAACACCTGCTGATCTGCTGAAAGACGCTGCTGCTGATTGCAAATGTCACCATTCTTGCCATAACTGATAACACCAGAAATGGTAGATGCTAATGAGGTGCATGTGGCAGGATTTTCACCTCACATTTGCAACAATTTAGAGAAAGTTTTAACATTCATTTATCTTTTTGAAAATTCTTCTGATTGGTGGTTTGAGCAGGTAAGCAATAGTGAGTCCCAAGTGCTACTTAGCTCTACACAGACAGAACTAGTGACACTTCACCATCTCCACCATCAACTCTGAGAACTACACACACACCTACATGAGAAAATTCCCCATCCTAATACAGTACTGTGCCCACAGTACAGAGAATTGATTTTCTCACTAATATTGAAACCTCAACTGGAATCGTAAAAGTGGAGGTAACTTTCTTTGATCTTTTTCCAGATCACAGACCTTTTAAAGACTAAAAGCCAGGAAACCGTTCTGACCTACTTGATCATAATTGTAATTAGGCTCAGGCTGTTCAGGACCACAGAGTTCCTGCATCATCTGCAGAGCTCTCCGCATGCACAACCAACTGATGACTCATAGCCCACAGAGAAATGTGAGAAAGGAGAGCATGAGGGGTACCGGCAGCAAGTCTGACAATTTCAAGTGCAACTTGACCTTTGCATGTCTATCTTCATTCATTCCAAATGGAAGAAAACATAACTCAATTCTCAGTTTCTGGGTGAAGAAGATGATGGAGGTCATTGCCACAAAGTCGTAGCCTGAAATACAATAATCTATGCAGATCGGGGGTAATCAATAAACTCCACCATTCCTCATCCAATTTCTAATTAACCAACCAGCCAACCAACCAATAAATCAATCAATCCCTTTCTAATTTTCCACCATATTTGTAAAATGGAATATTTCTTGGAGACGAGCCAGAGTTCACAGTGTCAGTTCAAGTCATGCAAAAATATCTCACAGCAAAATCCCCAGTGTTGAATGAACCCGTACAGCCCTTATGTATAATTAGCTGGTCTGAAATGAATACAGACGTGAAGAGTCAATTCAAAACTGCAAGTGCAGCATCTAGTTCAAACCTTTAAAGGTTCCAGGAAGGGTTCTTTGCATGAACGCTAGAGAACAACCATTTTTCTCCTAACTCCAAGGATACTTGGAGCAAAGCTGAAGAAGCTGAAGGACCATTCTGTCAAACTTCTAGTGGAGGATTTCTGTAAATATATGAAAGTGTGCAGAACCTTGCATTTTAAGAAAGATAGCCGTCCTGCAACAACCTCCTGAATGAGAAAAGTACATCTACATTTACATTTCTCCGGCATTAATGAGGTTCTTGACACTCAAGTCTCTCAATAAAGGGCAAGGTTCTTTAGGCAACAGAATGAATCTTCAGGGAACCACTTACACTGGGTCTTTAAACTCCAAGGTTCCTCACACTCCCAACACCTTTACAATAATGAATTTATTATGAAGCATCCACTAGAAGGTTCTTTAGGGACCCAAAAATGGTTGTTCTCTGGCATTTATGTGACACCCCCTTTCTGGAACATCAGAGAACAACCATTTTTGGGTACCTAAAGAACCTTCTACAGGATGCTTCATAAGAAATCAGCTACTGTAAAGATGTGGGAGTGTGAGGAACCTTGGAGTTTAGAGAACCATCACAAAATACAGAGGTCCTAAATGGGAAAGGAACTGATAAAAGAACATCAACTTTACATTATTCCAACTTCTAGGTGCTTCACACTCACATATCTGAGTTAAAAACAAGGTTGACAGAATGGTCCTTCAGCTTCTTCAGCATCGCTCCAATGACCCTTGGAGTTAGGAGACCTAGGCCCAGGGCCAGATTTCACTGTAGAGGACATTTCAACAGTGTATAAGAGGTCAATCTGTCAATGTGTTTGGCCTAAATCTGTGAAGGCCAAACCCCACATAAGTAGGAGTCAATTCAAGACTGTGAGAACCACAGGTACAGGAGCTTCAGAGTTCCCTGAAACCCTCCAATGTATGGGTGTGTGTGGACCTCCAGGATGTATGGAAGGAGGGGGTTCTTACTTGTCTGCTGCACCTTCTTGGATGATTTCATCCTTCTTCACCTGCTCGCTGGGCTCGATGGCTCCTTCAGTCTTTGTGCACAGGGTTCTCCTCCAGGGTGGCGAGGCATGGGAGAGGGGCCGGAGGGTCTTTAGCTGAGAGGAGAGCTGGACATGAGGATAGGTGGTGGTAGTGCCTCTTCTTCTTACAATGTCGCTCAACGGACGCGTACGGCTCGTTTGAAACAGCTTCTCCAGGACAGGTGAAAGCCTAAAATGTAACATTTCAATCCTGTCGAGCTTCAATGAGTGAAATTTCGTCTTAAATCTGCGCTTTTATGTGCGTAAAGAACTCCTTCCTCTCCGCGCCTTCTCCAACTGTAACACTACGCCTTTGCTACTCCCCGTTAAAAAATTCACTCGTCACCCCGCCCCTTTCGAACCTTATTGGTGCGCGTCAACAATTCCTGTTATCTCATTGGCTGAACAGACCGTCAGTCATAACCGGTTTCGCTTGCATCACGTCCCTGATCACAAATGATTCATGCATGTGGAGCCGCGTGGAGACAAAAACACAATATGGAAAAAAGTATTGGGACACTGTCTATTTCAGGGTCTGGACCGCCTTTTGTCCAGTGAAGGGCAATCTTAATGCTTCAGCATGCCAAGACATTTTGGGCAACGCCATGCTTCCAACTTTGCGGACACAGTTTTTGGAAGAACCTTTTCCAATCCAGCATGCCCCAGTAGACAAGGCAAGCTCCATGTCTGGATGCCGTGTCTTTATGACAACTTGACTGATCCACACAGAGCCCTGACCTCAGCCCCATCCAGCACCTTTGAGACGAACTGGAGCAGAGATTATGAGCCAGGCCTTCTCCTCCAACATCAGTGTCTGACCTCATAATGACTGCTTTCTCTAAAAGAGCATTAGCAAGTCACCTGAATATTGATATCACAAAGTTGCTATTCTGACAAACCAGTGTAATTAAAAGCTTGATTTTTTTATTCGTATCACATTGAATTAGACATAAGTTGGACCAGGGTTATTATCAGAAGAGGTTTCTGAGAACATTTATGAGGATCTTCATCAGCCTGGCCTCCCAAATACTGACTTCATGGTGAATCACCGAATCAACATAAAGAGCAAAAAAAGTTTCTGGCTCTGAGATGCATACATTTATATATATAGGCATTTAGCTGACGCTCTTATCCAGGGCGATGTACATCAGTGCTCAAGTCGTCCACATCCCTGTAAAGCTATACTTACATTAACATCTGCTTTTAACCAAGTCACTGTCAGATAAGTTACATACTTAAACAACTCCTGTTGAAGAAAAGCTTAATGCAAAAGTAAGGAATGCATTGAGTTAAGAGTAAGTTTTTACTGAATATTGGGAAGAAGAATTGAGTTAGGGCTAAGTGGTTAGGGCTTGTGTCATCACTGCTAGTGTCACCCTTGAGCAAGGTACCGTCCTCACACACTGCTCCCCGGGTGCCCCTTGTTGGTGGCAGCTCCCTGCTTCACTTGGTGAATGGGTTCAATTCAGACTTAAATGCAGAGAAAGAATTTCACAGTGTTCACATTGTGCTGTGGTGTGTTCACCCTAGTTAGTTACCATGGTATTCCCTGAAGAGGTGACTGAGAAGAGTCTTGACGCATGTCTCCCTCTGCTTTTGCACGACAGAGTTTCCAAACGAGCCGTGCTTGAAGCACTGAGAGGTCGAGATATGACTGCTTGATTAGTGCTTATAAGTAAGGAGGTGCAAGGAGGTCCATTCCTGGCCTTGTTAAGGTCTTGAACCTCATGCAAGTGACCACACAGAGTCAGAGAAGGTTTGTTAGTAAGGGAGTGGTGTGTGAGAATTTTGAAACATTGAAGACTAACCTCACAGCTGCATTCTGAATCAGCTGAAGTGGTTTTCAGTGGAAGTCCAGCCAGTAGAGAGTTGTAGAAGTTTTTGTGACATATTTGAACATATCCAGTAAAAATGTACATAAGTACTGTCATACATTGTCACTGATGTACGTCGCTCTGGATAAGAGCGTCTGCTAAATGCCGTAAATGTAAATGTAAATGTACATGTGCCTAAGGTCACCAGGGCAAATGCTATGGATTGGCTATGTGGTATAAAGCCCCCTCTACACCCCCACTACACCCCCAACTGTGTTCTCTGGAGTTACAGAGACCCATCACATACCTTTGGTATTAATTGGGGCAGCTGGTAGCCTAGTGGTTAGGGCATTCACCCTGCGATCAGAAGGTCGTGGGGTCGATTCCCAAGACCGCAATGCACCTCTGAGGCACCCTGAGCAAGGTAGCGTCCCCACGCACTGCTCCCCGGGCGCTGTGTTCCAGGCTGCCCACTGATTCACTTGGTGAATGGGTTAAATACAGAGGAAGTCTTTCGTGCTGTGTGCTGTGGTGTGTTCACGTATGACAGAATGGTCACTTTCATTTTCACTTATCATCCAATATCAGCGCTTGAGCTCACTGATGCTCCTGTGCCTGAATGCAGTAAAGTTCCCACAGCAATGTTCTAAGACCTACTATGCAGGAGAGTCTTTTACAGCATCAACAGCGAACAAACTTCCTGTTATTCCTCTTATTTTTCAAGAAACACTAACTGAGCAGGTGTCCTTTGGACATACAGTGAGAGTGGTATGTAAAAAATCTAATTGTTACATGAAGTTTTATTACAGCTTAGTTAAAACACAGCCTGTCTTTAAGAGGAAAGTTACGTTTTCAGACCACATGTTCTTTCCTTCTTAGGCAAAGGGAGAGTTATGCTATGAGTCTTGAGTCACTAATCTAGGCCTTTCCCCTTTCAGAAACTTCTCATTCTTCAGGCCATGCCAGGGCCTGACTGCACAGCTAGTCTCTACTCCTCCAGCCTTCTGACTGAGGTACTGCACAGCATGCGTTTTCATTTCTCATATTATCATACAGCAGCATTCTGACATCTTGTGGAGGCCCCACACACAGCAGAGCAGCCGTGGGGGTTCGGATCCAACAACTGATACAACAGGGGGTCTTCAGAGAAAAGAAATCTAAAAGGAATATTTTATATCATTAGAGGCCCAATATTCTATGTTGTCATAGGGCCCAACATTTCTAGTGGCGCCCTTGGAGCTGGAGAATAAGTGGGTCTACTCCACATTTCTAAATTTAACTTACAGTAGATTACGCCTATATTTAAAAGTGTGGCCAGGCTGAAGTGTTGCAAAATAGAAAGCTTGTCTATATTTAATGCCAGAACTGCACATTACGCCTTTAGTTAATCTAAAATATGTTGTAATTGCGATGGCATTACAATGTGTTTTAGTTGCTCGTTCCAGTTTAGTTTCTCACCCAACATTTCTTCTGAAATTAAGGCTTTGGCTGCCTCTTCTCTTCTGGCATGGCTTCATAGTAGATGGCACATTGTTGTGAGAATTTGATAGCTTAATGAGTAGTACTGGACCACAAACCTAATCATTTAAACCTCTCTTGAAAAGGCTGGGTATTGGGCATGTTAACTGTGTGGCTGCTCCTAAGCATTTTATTCTTTTCGATGTATCTTACACAAGCTGTGGCTGCACAGTTGCATGCTTGTGTCCTAAATGGGTGCAAATTTTAGTCGTTGAAGGACACCTACTGGACATTTGTGTGTAGGACATGTCTTCATAAATGGATTAAGGTTCAGATAATGATGATTAGTTTCAAGACTGGGTTTTCACAATGGATTGAGATTAGCGCCTCGGTGATGTTACACGGTTCAAAACTCCGAATATATGAGGTACATAAGGTCATTCACCTGCGTATTCGAGCTGTCTTGTCAAATATACCATTGTTTCCAACTTTCACCTTTTTTCTGGAAATCAATGAGGTCCAAAAAATCTAAGGGACACTTTCCTGGTCAAGTTCTGACTTCGGTTCTGATGATAAGGATTTTTTTTTTTTTTAATAATACGTTTTTTAATCCTCTGAGCAGAACAGCAGACGGGAGATTTTATTTGTTAGTAATTTGGAGTAATGTACTGAGCCTACACTCAGAACATATGTGAACTGACTGTAATTGTATTTCTAATGGGTGGGGTAGCTTAGTGGGTAGGATACTTGCCTCTGGACAAAGAGGTTATGGGTTCGAATCCTACCTTCAGCACCACCACTGGGTCCCTGAGCAAGACCCTTAACCCTAAGTTGCTCCAGGGAGAGACTGCCCCTGTAGGTAGGGAATGGAAGTCGCTTTGTATAAAAGCGTCTGATGAATGCCAAATATAAATATAATGAAGTAAAAAAAAAAAGCCTGTGTACAGATTCTGCTCTGATTAGTTTGGAATGTGACACCAATGGTTATTTCTAGGTTTATTGGCTTATTTATTATTATAAAGGATAATGTACACTAATAGTTAGAGGGTTTTCAGCTGTAGTCCCTGGATATTTGGGGCAGATCTCTTTGCATAAGTCCTATAACTGATTAACATTTTTTTTCTTAATTAAAACAGAAAGTTAAATTGACTAATTTTTTGAAACTATTTTCAACCATCAACTACAAAGTAAGGGGTTCGGTTTCCTTCAGTGATTAACTTAAATGCATTATTGAGAACTTAAAACAGCTACTGGGATTATTATCAGCGCTGTTACTCATTTGCTTTCTGATACTGACGGGTCGTTTACTTTGCCTTTCTCGATGCACACATTGACACGTCATTTTCGTAGAAATACCTGGAGCAAAGAGCGCCCTCTACTGGACAAATGTTTGTACATTCAGAGTTTTATCTGAATGTAAAGAGGAGTATTGTAATGGTAAGTTAGGTAAATCATTTCTCAGGTGATCTAAAATGTTTTAAATGGAATTGTTACTATTATTTGAAGTTTTGTGTCCTACGGTAAGGACCATAATTCAGAATTTAGCTTCCCAATAACAACCCTGAAGCAGGTATTTGCTACACTATACAGCTCTGGAATAAATGAGAGACCACATAAAAATGAAAAATAAATCATCATCTCTATGTGTGTGACAACCATTCCAGTCCAGTGTCTGTTAAATTCCTACACAAACACCTCATTCTCTTTTATGAGGGACTGATTAGTGATCAGCTGAATCACATCTTATTTAATGAGGAAAAGTATAAAACACTGCTGTAATCGACTCTCTCCTCTCACACTGAGACCAGCTGGATGGTGAAACACTACTAGAAGGTAATTACTGCCATTTTGTTTAAGAGATTAGTTTACAGTGAATTATTCAAGTTCCGTGAACACTGCATCCAAACTCTTATTTTAGTGTTTTGTCATTTGCTTTAAAATTATACTCTAAAAAACAAAATTATGAGAAATATTGTCAACAGTTCGTAAAAAAACGAAGGCAAAGCTGTTCAGTTCAATACTTGCACCTATAAAAGATAGAACCTGAGAAACTGAACATTTTTGCTGTGGTCTCTTATTTTTTTCCGGCGCTGTATATCCAGACGTGCTTTTTAATGACTGAATTCAAGTACTTTAATGTGCACTTACTGCTGATACAGGTATTCAACTGTGCACAATCTCAACAGAAAAGCACTGCCATTAAAAAGAAGCACCCCAGAGCAGCTGTGCATAATCCTAAGGTCACTATGACCAGAGCCAAGCCTCGACCTGAGCGGTATAAAGCCCCCTCATCACTGGGCTGAGGAGTAGTGGAACTATTTATAAATATGATTATATATATTGTTGATCTGTTGTGATGCAGCCATGTTGTGTTGTTTGTTGCTCCATTGGACAATAAAGCTGTACTTGACTGTTTTCTCTGGAGAGATGGTGCTCCATCCAATATCTTTGGGAGCCTTGTTCCAGAACTAATCATTGAACATCAGTACCTGACCTCATGAATGCTCTCATGGCTAAAAGCAATCAAAGCCTCACAGTAATGTTCCAAACTCGGGTGTAAACTTTTCCCAAGAGAGTGGTGGCCAGTTCCTGGAAGATCTGTGCTCAGACTCCTCTATTAATAACGTTCATTTCAGAAGAAATGCTGGATGAGCAGATGTTTACAGGATTTTCAACATCTAGGACATTTTTGTCATTAATGATGTTCTTGAGTCTGGCAGTATTTTATAGCTGGGTTTCAACACGCACAATCTTCTGAAATGAAGGGATTTTGTTAAATTAGGGCCTTGATTGGTGCTCCATTATGGACTTGCTGCTCAGAGCCAGGCAGATCTCACTCTGCTTTATTTTCACAGAAAAAGTGTCCTCATTTCATACTGTGCTCTGCAGGCCATTCGTCTACAAACCAGGCTCACAATAAACTCACCCTCAAACTTTACGAGGCAGTAACTGCCGCTGTGAATGTGCAGACAGGGCGGTAGGAAATGGTGAACAAAGAACTTTTGTATTTTAGTGAAAGTAGAAATGATCCAGGTACAGTATTGTTAGTAACAGTAGAAGAATTTTATTAGAGCATAAATACGAGTATTTTTTAACAGTATATTATTTTAAAAGATGAACTGGCAAGCTACAGAAATTGCTCTTCAAAACTGAAATTGATGTAAAAGTAAGTATTTTTATACTCTTCATAAATAAATGGATAGTGGGACATGGCTCTCCTTTACAGAAGTTATCATAATATAACCAAATCTTGCATAGCTTAACTTTTCATACAGAAATCCATATAAAATTAGTACTTCTATACTTTTAATAAATAAATAAATAAATACATACATAACCACTTTTACTGGTGTACTGTTTTACCAAAAGTCACAGTTCAACCCATTTTTTTTTAGGTCTTAACGTAAATTCAGCTCCAGCTGCAGCTTCAGCGTGACTTCAGCTGCAGGCCGTCATTTTCCTAAACGACATAAACGGCCTCTGGCAGACATCTTGGGACCAGACATTTTCCTTAATGTGGTGTGAGATGTTTGCGAGGAGACAGACCGTGACTGGCCCACAGAGATCCCGCCTCACAGTCTGGGATCGCCCCATTCAGGCCCGCTGTCTGCCTGGGTCACAACACAGTTGAACTTGCTGGGCAGGAACCTTCCAGTGAACCAATTGCAGCAAGCAACAACATGCACCATCCCACACACACACACACACACACAAAAGCACAGATCTCCTGAAACACCCAGAAACACACACCAAGGTTACAGCAGCTGCGCAGTTGTAATCCTGAATTCAATATCATATGCAGTTTTCATATGGGATGCAATTTACTTTTCATTTTCAGCATCTATCTGCATTTTATGTTCCTTACGATCAATGTTTGCATAATTTACCCTGAAGGTCTCCTATCCAAGGCTCTGGCCCCCCACTGACCCCACATGCGGGACAAAGGGGATGGGTGGATGGATGGTCTCATATCTAACTAAAAAAATCTAAATGATTCATATTTCCATGGTTTTGTTACTGTACCTATAAGACTTAAGCAAATGAGTCCAGGGTGCATCATGAATTTGAATTTGTGAGTAACATTCATGTAACCTGTTGTTCTAACAGTAACCTGCTGTAAGTTGTAGGTAGATTTGAATAAATGTGCTGTTTTTTGTGACATTTTTCTTGCAGACTAGACTCTATTTATTTCGCTGCACAGGACAAGTAACGAATAGTTACAGTAACGAATATTTTATTTCTATGAAATGGGCCCTTTAAGTATTATAACTGACTAATAATAGGCGAGTAATAGTGATTAGCTTTAGGAGCCATGCTCATTCACTAGCCTATAGGAAAATTTTGGAATATTGTTTTGCTGTTTAAATACTATTTTGCTACATTGTATTATTTATTTTACAAGTAATCATTTATTTATTTATCAATTAATCACATGCTACCAGTATAGAATGAAATATATATTTATTTTATTGTACTCCTTATACAGGTTTAGATTCAGTCGGCCAACCTCAGGCATGTCAGCTGTCACATGCAGAAATGTTTTATGATGTGGTAAACAGAGCTCTCAGCCTCAGGCCCTGATCCTTTTCCCTACAAAAACAAAGAGTTTGCAAGTTTGTTTGCAGATTGCAACTGTTATTGCCTTCAGACAGCGAAACTTCTTTTGGTGACACTTCATCACTTTATTTAGCTCGCTAATGATGCGAATTTTCCTGGTGGTTTTTTTCCCCTTCCAGTTGGTGTGCAAAAAAAAGCACTAAAGAGGAGATGAGCCCACCTGCCAGCCCACACAGAAGCTGCACCAGCACTCCGGTGACAAGAGCTCAAAGTCACGCAGAGCTGCTGCTGCTACTGCTCTCGTATATTTTATATATTTTTTTTCCTTTCCTGCAGAACAGACCGTCTGTTATTAGCAGAGAGGCACCGGAGGCCCGACGTGGGAGAGGCGCTTACGGGAGCGCTACCGGGCGCAATTAAAGGAGGCGAGCGCCTCGTTTTGTCACGGATTACGCAGAAATTTCAAAGTAGCTTTTACAGCGCGCAGAAGTGGAGGACGAGATCATTCGCCCACCACACACTGGTAAAAAAAAACATACATGCAGCAACAAGAAAAAACACAAAATGCTTCCAAAATGAGAACGAAACGCTGCCATCGAGCCTCTTGTTAGCCTGTTGTCTGTCTTTCCCCCACCTGCTGCCCTGTTGACCCCTCCGGAGGGCGCTGTGTCTCAGGTCAGCTGCTCATCCAATTAGATTTCAGCTGTTTTCGTGGACATCCCCAGTCTCTGGATCTGTCTTCCTTTGAGCTTCAGGGATAAGCTGGAACTGCAAGTTTGTATTAAACATCCAGCAAAAGAGACAGAAATGCTTGTATTATGTTTGTGTTACTGTGATATTAGATATGGGGGTTAAAATATAATTTTTGACTCAAATAGATCAGATAACCTAAATTAGGTTAATTATGCACAAGATACAACTTTTACCTTTACAGAAGATGCTTTTATCATCCCCAATTACAGGGGACAGTCTCCCTGGAACAACTTGGGGTTAAGGGTCTTGCTCAGGGTCCCAGTGGTGGCATGGTCCGGAGGCAAGTATCCTACCACTGAGTTACTGCCACCAACCATTTGCATGAATTTTTACACTATATTATCCTGCCACAGCCCATAAATTGGTTATTGTTGCAGGAAATTGTGAAAATGCAGAGAGGGAGCACCAATATATTTGACTTCATAATATAAGGACTAGAGCCCGACCGATATATCCGATATGCCGAGGGCACTCTACACCGTCCCTGTTGGCAACACTCGTGTATAACGCGCCACACATCCTGCAACCTGCTAATCCAGCCAGAGTCGGGCAGAGAGAACCAGTTATCCACGAGTGAGATCATCGGTGAAGTGTGTTCAATAACTAATGT
>JBBPDC010000002.1:2326841-2347817 GCA_037974485.1 Hemigrammopetersius urotaenia
ACACACACACACACACACACACACACACACACACACACACACACACAGTATTATCCTGAGCTCATAGCCAAAGGCCATCAGTTCACATTAACACAAAAGGTCCTTAATTACACAGCACTGACACAAACAAGCCCAAACACAGCCTGGATCCTTTCTTTCTTTCTCTCTTTGTGTCTCTCTCTCTCTCTCTCTTTCTTTCTCATTTTCTCTCCTTTTCTTTTTTCTCTCCCTCTCTTCCCTCCTTCCCTCTCTTGATCTTCATTTTCTGATTCTCTTTTCTCTATTTCTCATTTGCTCTCCTTTGTCTCTTCCTCATATACTCTGCTTCTTCTTCTCTTCTTTCTCTCTCTCCTCCCTGTACTTTCTCTTTTTCTTCTTTGCCCTCACTTCTTCCACTCTTCCTTCCCTCCATCACTCTCTCTCTCTCTCCTCTCCTGCTCTCTTTCTCCATCTCACCCTTTGTCTGCAAACTCTCTCTCTCACTCTCTCTCCTCTGCCCTTGTCATTCTCACCCCACCCCCCATTTCACATCTTCTCATTTCCTCTCACTTACTCCCCGTCTCTACTCTTTTTCTCTTTCTCTATCTCCAATCACCCTTTTCATTATGTTCCCAATTCTGTGTTTTTCTCGCTCTCTTCCATCACTCTCTCCCTTCCCTATTTTCTTTTCCTCGTCACCCTCGGTGCCACCCCCTCATTCTTCCTTCACTTTCTCATTCTCTCTTCCCCATTTCTCTTTTGCTTCCCTTCGCTCTTTCTTCCTCCCTATATTCTACCTCTTTCTCCAATCCTTCGCTCACTCACTCTCTATCCATGCTTTCACACCCCAGCTTTTTCGTCCTTTATCCTTCCACTCATTCTCTCTCCCACTCTGTCTCCCTTGTTCTCTCATTTTCTCCACCTTTCTCTTCCCTCTCTCTTATCCTTTGTCTGCTCACTTTCTCTCTCTCTCTCTCTCTCCTCTCTCGCTCTCCTCCCTTGTCATTCTCACTCATTCTCACCCCAACCCCTCTCTCTATCTTCCATCCTCTCCCTTTCTCTCACTTCCTCCCCCGTCTCTTTCCCTCTTTCTCTCTCTCTCTCTCTCTCTCCAGATCCCGTACGCCCACTCAGAGTGCACGCTGGGATGTGAGGAGATTGAGGCAGCTCGTGTATCAGAGTTCATGAAGGAGGTATTCAGTGGAATGGGGAGGGAGACGGGTCTGTTCACACAGCGGGAAACTCCCCAGACATGCGGCATAAATATCGCAACACACAGTTTCATTCATCTCCGCTCTCAATCACTGACCACACACATTTCCTGCATTTTAAACACAAAAGGCAAGTGATACATTACGGGTGTGACGATACACTTCCACTGGATTCTCCATACTACGTTATTGATAAAACTACTACTACTACTAATAACAATATTAATATTATTACCACTACAACAACAAAAACATTGATATTTCTACTACTACTACTACCACCACTACTACTATTAATAACAATAATAATAATAATAATAATAATAATAATAATAATAATAACAAACACACAGACGACTACTACTAATAATAATGCAATTATTTTATATATAGCACTTTTTTCTAAATAGTCCAAGACATTTTACCAAAGCAGAAATAGAAAACAAAACAAATGAGCTGATAAAATAAGTTGATCTGAAAAGGTAGGTGTGATTAAATGAGTGTTAAATGCGATGAGAGATGTGTTTAAATGTGTTTACATGAGAGGTGGGGGTTTCTAATGTCACTAGAAAGGGAGTTCCAGAGGGAAGGGGCTATAGCGCAAAGGTCCCGTCACACCAGGAGTAGGATTTGGTTCTTTTAGGAAGGGAAAGGAGTTTGGAATGAATTACATTTTGAGCAAAATGTGATGGACCTGCTACTGCTAGTATGTAGAAGCTACCGCTGGAAGTGTGTCATGTGACATTGAAAGACTCAATATGGGTTAAATTGATCACGATCTTTAGAGTTCAACCACTTCTTCTTTTAAAGTCATCAAAGCAGAAGGTGCTCCGTTCAGGAGGTGCAAAGCATGCAAACCTATTTCTGAGTCATGGTATGTTCTAACATGATGTACTGTGATTACACCCTTACAATACGACATATTGCTTCCATTAAAAAGCCCATTACCTTCCCAACTAAATGGGTTAAACTCGTTTTCTGGATGTTTTTTCTCACTAAAGCTATAGCCATACCATTTTAGACACCATTAAGACTGGGAGAAGCACTTTTGACACCAGTGACGAGTCTCAATTGTCAGCTAAACTGTGCAATCTGAGCAGAGATCGTGAGGTGTTAGCAGAAATTAGCCACGGAACGAACGTTCACACACCCACCCACCCCTCTAACCCAACTCCCACGAACACGCCTCCTCACACAGCTGCCAGATGAGCCTCTGAAATGAAAGACCTGCCGAGAATTGAAAGAAAAAGAGAGAGGGAGGGAGAGAGAGCAGGCGATGCAAGCTACAGAACCATCTGATCACCAACAACGTAACACATCACCAGCTCAGACGGAGTAAATCATCTGGGTGGTCAGTCAAGGTTGACACAGCGTGTCTCCACTCGAGTTCTGAGAGTAAGAATAGCTGTTTCCTCTTCCTTCCAACCTACTCTTTCCTACCGCATTTAACCGTTTTTGATTGTTATTGACATAAATTGACACCTGACTCCTCTCCTCATGCCCTTGGGGCATTTTACAGTTAGAGAAGAGAAAAAAAACAACTCAGAACCTTTTCATTTTAGAATCAGAAACAGAATCAGAGTAATAAATAAATAACAAAATTTCTGTGCGACTAACCTACAGCTCAGTAAAACACAACAATATTCTGGACAAATATTCCAGAAAAATCAACAAAACACCTCCATGCTAATGGCCATGCTAATAATAAACCCTATTTGTATGTTCTGAGACAATAAAGGTTATAAAATCAATCTTAGGTGAGATATGCTGCAGTAAAATCAAGGGCCCCTGAGTTGTGCACCCATATAGGCATTCACCATAGCATCAGGAGGTTGTGGGTTTGAACCCCAGGTGTCCAGAACTTGGAACCCAGAGGGAAATATGTGCCTGTGTCATTAAAAATGCTCCAGCTAGTGGGAAAACTAAAGCAAAAAACAACTTTATTATTTACCAAACTAAAATATAGAACCAAAAGTCTGAGTATAGAAGAATATTTGCCCAAGTTGAATAATAAAGTCTCTTATAACTTTATTTTACTAGCTTTACATTTTTACGGTGTCTATAATGTCATTCTGCACTGAATATTTTATGCGAAATGTGTGAATTTTTCTACAGACCATGTCCTGGTTGTGAACGTTCGAAAAGTAATGCGGTTGCTATTAACAGTGAACAAGAACATGAATAAGCGATCATTTCACACATCAGTCTTGATAATCATGCAAATTGCTTTATGAATGTATGTGAATGCAAGCTCAGATACTACTGCAGTGCATGCAACAATAAGGACAGCATGGGGCTTCATTTATACAGTGCCGGGAGCACATAGACCAATAAGTTAATGAATTAAAAGAGTGAAATTCAAAGTCTCTGGCGAGATGTTGGGTTTGATGGGGTTAAAGCATCAATACCAGAATTTCAGATTTAATCAGGACAGGCCTAACCAACAGCAAAGCTCTGCATGACGAGCTCCCTCACTCTCACTCATTCATTTTCTGTAACCGCCTATTCATCACTAGGGTCACATGTACCTGGAGCCTATCCCAGGGTCTATGGGAGCAGGGCAGGAACTCATGGTGGGATGCAGCCACCACAGGGCACACACACACAAACACCTACGGTCAATTTAGAATCCCCAATTCACCTGATGTGTTTGGACTGAGGGGGAAACAGGGGCATAAACAGGGATCATTAAAAGTCACAACTTGCTGTGCTTTTTCTTTATAGTACTCACCGTGCTGTTCGCCGGCCTTATCACCAGACACCCCGTTGGTGCTCTGTCTGTCCGCACTGTGCTTAAAGGCTCCGGGCGGTACCCTCCACTCCAGAGCCTGCAGTCTGTCCTGAGCCGCCGCATCGTGCAAAATCTCCATCTGCTTAGCTAACAGTCGCTCCAGCTGAACCTGTGATAGACAAACACACACACACACACACGCACACACACACACACACGAACACACAGGAAGTCAGCAACATGACACTGTTTCGTGATACTTGATGATACTGATGCAGAGATGCTAATTGGATCCTCACAAGCTGAGAAGTACTTACCTACAGGAACACAATAGAAATAAACACACTTTGACAACAAATTTTAACTTCTTTTTTATTTTAACTCATGCATCACTTCCTTCCTGAGTAACACGTTCATGTTCACGTCGCATCTGATATGTGAGAGGCCGTATAGTTTGAGCCGTGAAACCATTTACAATCCTAGTACGTAAACAGACTGTTTCAGGCCTGATAACCGACCGCATTTTGCTGATAAAGATGACAACAGACTGACTATCAGTTCCAGTTCCACCTTTCAGATCAAATCCAACTCTGACTCAAACTTGATAGCTACACTTAAGGTAAAATTGTTTGAACAATATCTACAGTACTGTGCAAAGGTCTTAGGCCTATGCAAATTGTTCAAAGCCGTTTTGCTCAGAGTGTGATAAAGTGTCTTTCTGCTAGAAAAGTTAATATTAGAATAAATACAAACAAACAATAAAGCAGTAAAGTATCAGGATTAGTTCTGTTAGTAAAAGTAGTTGATACTGTGTGAGCTGGTGAGGAGGACACAGGTTCGGTTCCAGGTTCCTCCTCGGTTCCTCCAGCCATTGTTTGTATTGTGAAACTCCATCAGCAGCTCCTGATTTAATTTAATGAATGACTGATCGAGTCGGACCAGGTTTCTGATGGAAACTGCAGGTAATACTGGACTTCCACAAGGAACACACTGATATGCTGAACATAACACCACTATTTACAGTAACGATACCCGTACTGATACATTCTTGATGGTTGCCCCGATATTTCTCACATATATAATCAGAGCTATTCTCCTCTTCAGTGAACTTTAAAGCCTGTATGTGTTCACCCAGCATAATTAATATATTTCCAACAGCACTGTTAGGATTACAGAACAGCCCTAATGAGTGTCTCTGTTATTAGATCAAACAACACCAGAACAAATAAAAGAGACACATTTCACTGATCGTGAACAGAAAACCACATATCTCTCTTTGTGGATTATTTTAGAGAACTCTGGAAAAATCCCAAAGCAGGATCTTCTGGGAACTGAACATATTGATTTTCATGCAGCAGACTGGCTGAAGGAGGATTGGAAGTGACACATTCTTGGATTTACTGCCTGTTCATTAATACAGACTGAGCAGAATATCACAAAATAGTAGTTACCAAAATGAATTCACGGTATTTAGTAAATAATTAGGCTTGACTAAATAGCCTGGAGTTTAAAACAAGATTTATTTCAATTCAAAAATTACAGAACAACTAATTTAAAGACCTTTTAAAGGTTTAAAAGTAAAATTCCTCTTCAGTATGTCATTCTCTGCCCATGGTGCCCATTGTAGGCCTGTAAGGAGCATCAGTGTCCAGTTCTCTTGTCCTGTAGGACCCTTATGATGGGCTACCGGTCGGGTTGAGTATAGAAACTCTATGGTACATGGTACTTCCATGGTACAAAAAAAACAACTCCATGTCATCCAAACCAAATTTGAGTATCAGCATTTCTTTAGCTGGTAGACACACCTGTTCCAAAATCTACATCTCTGTGTCTTAATTAAATTCTACCTGCGTGTTATTAACGTTATTAGCGTGGCTCTTATGGATTAGTCTGCAGGCTGTTATGGTCTGTAAATACCGTTATTTCCAGCACATCACAGTCATTTCAGGTTTAAGTCACACATTCTGTTTGTGATTTAACAGTATGTATGTAAAAAAGCCAAAGTATTGGTATGAGTGTACACAATGGCTTGCCCCAGTCACAGGGTCCAGCCTAAAGACCCCAAGAGCACAAAAAGTTCAGCTGTGTCTGGATGACTCATGTGTGCCAGACACACACACACACACACACACACGCACGCACACACAGCGTCAGCAAGTTGCCCATAAGCATTACCCTCCCACCCACTGCCCATCATCACCCCCACCACACACACAGACACACATACACAAACACACACACACACACACACACACACACACACACACACACACACACTTTCTGTCAGTCACCTGGATGTTTCGGGAAACTGTCTCCTCTCCTTTGGATCTAGCCTGGGCCAGCTGCTCTCTGAGAGTTTCCTGCCGCATATGGATGGCCTGCAGCGCCTCCTGCAGGTCAAAAAAACCTTCCTGCTGGACAAGAGTGGGCACAGAAGAAAACACCACCTCATTAAATTAATTCACCACTACATTTTCTTTTGCTGGACTCTAGTGAAAGAGAATTAAAGTGTTCCCTGTTACCAATGGAACAGATGTTTGTAAAACCATGGCTGGTACCCAAAGTGGAGCCTCAAATCAATAAAGCTAATATATCTAATGTATAGTGCAAATTACATGTTTAAATCACTTGCTTTAAACCACGTCCCATTGTCAGGTCATCTCAAACAGACTTGTTTATGCGGTTTCTGGATAGCCTGTAACAACACGCAGTTTAAGGAGACTATCTGATGATCTGGCAGTTCAACACGCTTGGAGGAGAACACTAATTGCCAGTACTGTTATGTTAGTGAACAGACGCCCATGTTGGCTGCCTGGGGGAGAGGCTGTGGCACCATCAGGACCAGACCACAATAATAAGACCAACAATTGTGAATTCTGGCCCCCCTGTGAAACATAAAAGGCTTCTGAACTGTAACACGTCTTTCAACCAGTGATCATGTCCTTCATGAGCTGAACCGTGCAGAAAAAAGCATCATGTTTACAAAACGGTGACTCTTTGGCACTCAAGGCTGACACAACAGCTGTGAAGGTTCGTTATAAATTAACCCATCATTCTAGTCCATTGTATGGATTCTGCAGAAGCAACTGTCAGTGACAGGAACATTCTAGTCTGTGGTGCTGGAGGTCTCGCAGGCATCTGACATTTTACGAAATCCTGCACAATGCCATGAGTCAGTTAATCACAGGGTGAAGAGCTGCTAATTCTTCAGCCATGAAAAGGTCGCCTCAAATCTAATAAACGACTTCTTAAGCAGAGAATCTCCAGAGGACAAGTCTCATAAACGAGGGGTGCTGAAGGTGCGACACTGAGTGGCGACTTGATAGGTCAAGGAGTTTTGTATTACACCTTTTATTACTCATTGCAAATGACTCTAAATCTGAGATTGGACTTGCCTAATACTTGGGTGTGCTGGGGTTGCCATGGCTGCTGGTCGTGAACGACGCCCTCTGAGCGTGGGCCGTGGATGTGTGCGAGTGTGAGTGTGTGGATTAAGGGAGTAGGTCTACTTTGCTTAAAAATCTCCAGGGAATCACAGTTTGTTCACATTCATACTACTACATCTTCATTTTAAAAGCATTTTGTTATGGGGTATGTGGCTGATGCTCTTATCCAGAGTGACTTACAGCCATTAGTTACAGGGAAAGTCCCCCTGGAGACAGGTTAAGTGTCACACTTGAGGACACAACGTCAGAAAGTGGGGCGGGGGTTTGAGCTTGCAACTTTGTGGTCATCACGTTCACAGACATGTGCTTTACCCACAAGGCTACTACCACCTATAGCACCAGTTTAATTCATTTAGTTACAAAATATCACATTCCAATAGAAAGGAATTTAAGTGAAGAGATAAAATGCCACTTTAAATTTTTTGAAACAAGGAGAACAAGATAATTACATGACATATACCATTAAAAATAATGGCTATTTTACAGTAAATGCAATGTTTATATTACATTGCACCCACACTCACAGAACCATTTGAGTGCATGAATGTTTCTTTCTCTGTTTAACTCTTCCCTATAATGTACAAACATTATAATGTACAAACACTATTTCAAACACTAGTTTTATAGTAGTCACTATATCACATTCAACAAGTGTATTGATTTAAGCTGTTTTTCAGGTAAGAAACAGTTGTCTATATTCTTGTATTGTTGAATATACATGGTTTAAACATGTTGATCATTTGCACACGGATAAACTCGATTCATTAAGGTGACTGCTGTCTTTTAGTCCATTTCACTTGGCACAAGCTGTGCTTATGTGCCACCTTTCAGGTATAATTTCATTCAGAACTAGTTTTCTGACGCAGGTTAGACACCCATCATGCAGCAGTGATGAGGTCACTTAGCCACACCTCAGCAACGCAACGTTTTCCACAGCGGTAGAAAAAAAGAAAAGTTGTTCTGCACATCTAAACAAACGGAGTGCAAATGAAGGGCGTGGATGGTACTGAAATTTTGCAGTAGTATTCAGCAAAATTTCAGTAGTGTTCAGTAGTATCATCGCGAGAGGCTTTGAAACCAGACAAGTGTTATCACGCCTCTGAACAGAGGCCCCCAGCAGCTGTGACACTTCAACTGGTGTTTCGCTAAAACCCCCAGCTTCTGAAGACGAGTCTCACTTGTGCACCAGCCAAGGTCTGGACGCATTCCCAGCAGCTCCTTTCCAAGTTTTGTCCCTTTGATCTCTCACACGGCTTTTTAAAATACTCCATTTTCTACTTTGGTACACGGCTTTTCTGTTAATGCTATGAAACAAGCAACTTGTGGCATTATCTTTAAACAACACCTGGTGTGTTAATATTAAACAGCACTAATACATAACTTCAACTAAAAAAAGAAGAAAGAAATCTGTCTGATCAGATGCCAGTGGCCAATCACAGCTTGCAACAAACTGGCTCTAGGATTTCCAAGGGTCTCAAACTGTCTTTTTAGAGCAAAAAAGTGGCAAAGCTTGCTTTCAAACTTGATATATTTAGCCTTAAATGCTGAAAATGATGCCTTTCCAACAGCCGTGTCACGCATTCAGGCACTGTCATAACAGTGTTTTTGAAATATTTTTTTTTTTTTACAATACAAGGCAGCACTGTTGCATTATACTGTGAATTACACAAGCAGCAAGACTGAACGACATTTTAAGAGCTTTTAACTGTACTTTGAGCGAAACACTGTGGATTTCATGGCCGGTTCACTCCTCATTTCACAAAGAGGGCCCCCCCCTTTTTTTTGCTAGCCGTGCATGATGAAACAAATACCCCTCACCTACCTAGCAAAGGTGTGTGAGTGCGTCTGTGAGTGTGCTTACGTGTGGTGTATGCATGTACAGTCAGGTTCAACCCAGTTTTTTTTAACGTCGTGCTATCTGCGCAAATGCATGGGCGTGGGTGATTCCAAGTGCGCCTACGTAATGATGTCACATCTACCTCAAGACTGAAGGGTAGGCGCGCGACTGAGCTCATTTGGACCTTGCCTGTGCGTGTGTGTGGGCGAGTGGCTTATTCTCACTGGTGTGGCTGGGCGGGTAGTGTGGGTAGCGCCGAGGCCAGACAGGGACAGGAGGAGGAGGGCTGTTCATTTGAGACACAACACCATCAACTGTAAAAAAAAAAACTCTGCAAAGAAGCAGTGATGGAAAATCCACTCCAATCTTCTGTGGTGCAAAGTTACTATAGTGCAGAATTACAGCAAAAAAAAGCTGCTGCAGATTTACCGCTCAGTCCTGCACGCCTTAATTGTGCGATTGGCGATTATTCTGTGTACTTTTTTTGGTGTGACGTCATGAGTAAACCCTGGGTTATGATGAGGTTGAAAGTGAGTAACCATGCAAATTAGGGGGAAAGTGGCACCTCCCTAATACTAAATGCTCAATAGTTGGAAATATTCTTTTTGTGCTTCAGAATTGTGTGTATTAACCCCTTTAACCTTGGAAATGCCCAGATGTCTTTTATTTTTTTATTTCTGACTTAAGAATGCTGTTTACTTGGTTATCCCTTGTTGTATAATATGCCATGTACTCTTAAGAACCTGTACATGGACCCTCACTCTAAACTTACACATTGCATTCGCAGTAGTTACTGAGCAACACATAGTATTTTACTAAGTGATACATTGTTAATATTTCAACTATAAGCAATTTAAGTGTTCAGAACCATGGTAAAATGCATTTTAGTGGACGGATGTGAATCCTTTAAACCCTTAATCCCTTTTCACACCTACAGTTTTACCCTAGAATGCAGCTGTAATTAAATGGGAAGGGTTTAAGTGCGAATGTGTGTCGTGAGTCCCAGGAAAGTTGACACGGCAATCAATCAGAGTACAACACCCAGGTAATTACTAGGAGGGCTCGTGTATGAACAAAAGCTGATAAATTACTGACAAACACAGCAATGTCTAAACTACGGACTTCAAAGTGGAACAACTCTGTTACGGCTCAATTCATAGTTAAGGTTTTTTTGTGAGCGGAAACAGGAGCGGCTTAACACTCAAAATAAAACAAAAAGTGAAGACACTAATGATATGTACATGTACAATAGAACCAGTCCATGGGTAGAACAAAGTGACAAATGGGACCCTAACAAAGCAAAATGTGGGTTTTCTCTATTTATGAAAGAAAGTGTATTTAAGGCATCATTTCGAAAAGTTGGCCTTTTAAACTATTGGGATAACGTCCTGGAAACTGAGGTGTGAGCTTTAAAATCCTCACCCCTCCAACCTTTCATTCACTGGTAGACTATCGAACATTTCGTTGTATCATATGAAGCATCAAAACCACTGACTTTCCCAGCTGGTCATGTGCCAGCGTCTGATGCCCCAGTTTTGAAAGGAGGCGAAAGGCAACAGCAGCCCATCCAGACACCCAACCCAAGCCTACACTGCTGCGGAGGGGAGAGATGAAGTTTCGAGAAGATCTGAAGCAGGGATAACTGCCAAATGTGTTATCCGGGAGCAATGAATGGACAGCTGCCACAAGCACAAAGGCCTGTTCAGCACGGCCGCATCAAATGTAGAGCTACGAGCACAGAACAGATAACACTCTCAAACACACACTGCCTTATCAAGGAGCACACATGGGCTGGGCGACGGGGCTTTAAGGTGTGATTGAAGGAATGTAGAAATTTCCCACTCTGCTTTATACTTATAAAGCTTAACCTTTCCTCCACATCATGACACGCAATCCGTAGGGAACCGCCCCCCCTCCATCCTTGCGAACCCCTCCCACGCAGTTCAGCGCACTGACAGGCAGCTATGCAAACAAAAGCCACATTGCCCCACCCAATGTCAATCCTGCCTCCTACGACAAGCTCCCTGCCTTCTGGTGTGAGGGGTTAGCAGCGTGGGGGGCTACCACTGTACCACACTGCACATTAGCAACCAGCACACTAACGGTTCCTGAGCAGCCTTCGTTATTTAGACGATGGTACACAAAATCTTTCAAAATATCGTTTATTCCAGCTCTTGAATCAGCTCTTTCCTTCTCAGAAACAGAGCCACTGAAATGTCTGATTCATTCTGAGGGATGCCTGGGGTTTCCAGCAAACGTCCTTGATCCAAGATCAACACTCTTACGGTAAAATGCCTTTCAGATATAAACCAGGGTCCAACACGGGACAAAGACGTGATAGTTTAACTGACCTCTGTTTTGATCCTCTTGGGGGAAGGTTCATCTCTGTCTCCACACCGAGATCTGCACAAGGGAGAAAAGAGAGATAAATCCATGAAGAAGTAGCTTTCATTCTGAACACCATCTTGAACCCACTGACCCCAAGGCTCATAATCCAATAATACAACTTAAGGCTGGTTAATCAGTATCTGCTATGAAATTAACATGGTGAGAGGGCGAGAGAGCAAGGTATCTTAGAGTTCAAAGGACTAGTTCAATAAAAAATAAAATTAACTCAATGTACCTCTTACCACCGATGGAGTTTACTAGCCATGGCATATTTAGGGTCCACATTTTGCTTCTCTGGAAATATGAGACTCTAGATGCTGCTATCAAACACTACAATTTATGAACCACCCAAAACATCTCTCCTAAATCTCCTCAAACTCATCAAAACTTCTCTCAAACTTCTCTCAGTCCTCATCCTGCTCTTCTTTAAGGTGGAGCAGATCTGCGCATGTGGGTTTGGATACAGTATGACTTACTGTGAGCTACAGAAATGAACAAAACTCTGCATAGCCAAATGCTGTGGGCAGCTATTTTAGACAACAGGGTCTGTTTTCACAAACAACTTCAGGATTAGGAATAGTAACGACCATCAGATATGTGTAGAAATCTGATCCTAGAACAGTCCTCCTCTAGCCTGCTTCATCAATACCAGCCCTGGTGTTGTGTGAAAGGGCTGAAATTTGCTGATTTTTATGTCTCACAGTAAGTCACACTGTGTCATAAACCATGCCAACAGGTCCTTGAAACCTTACTGAAGAGCTGCAGGCGTATTAAGTGTATCAAGAGAAGATCTGAAGATCTATTTTACAGAAACAGTTTCATTATTGACATCTAGTGTTTGGTAGCTTCACTAGACTTGAAACTTTTAACTAAAAAAACAAATCTTTGGACTCCACACATGCTTTGGCTGTATCTGGAGAAAAACTGTGTAAATGTAATTTTTGAGCAAAAATAAATGCTTTTCTTCTTCCAACCCATTCAGAATGGCCATTACACACAGAGACTCCCCTTTGAACTCAAAGGCACCGTGTGAGCAGAGAAATGTGTGCCATGTTGACGCCGCTGACAATAGATGGCTTAAGATCGGATGTAGTGACTCACTACCCTAAAAAAAAGCTTCAGGAATGCCCAATCAAAACACTTCCTCATGCATCACTTGATTTAGGTCATACGTTTATCCACCTCGTGGAGCGTAATTAGCCGTCAAGTGTCTGTGACGCCATTTGTAAGGTGTGACAGAACTACAGAAACCTGGAGATAAAAATTATGCAACACCAAAGTGGAATTTTCCGTCCTCCAGTCTGCCAGCTGTGCAGTGCAGGAAGCACCTGGACACGGCCTGCGCAGATTAAGCCTGAATATCTAAGATCTAACAAGGTGCATTCAATACACTACCCACACACTGGAGCACACAAACACGTAAACACACACACATAGAGGGCATCTGCCTTTGACTTTAAACACCCTGCTCTTCACTGATTAGGTACTTCACAGACAACCTTGGTAAGGACTTGGAGTCAGAGAGGCGTAAGTGACATTTAGGGCATAAAAATGGAATGAATACCAAGAGTAATGGTTTTTAATGGTGACTCACTATTATAGCTGCACTAATAAAATGACAATTTAGGCCAAGGCTTAACCCAGGAAATCAACTCAAGGTCTAAAAGACATTAAAACACGACGTTGGAAAGGTTAGCACAGCGTCAGATTTATATCTTGATAACAAAAAGGAACTGGATGAACGTGATGGCATGATGGTGCATGTATCAGTCCTGCACCCACTCAGGACAAGTCTCCATTCATGCACGTACGAATCGTAGACTCATCAATGAAGCATCCTATTACACGCTGTCCATATTCGGCTGAAGATGTTTTTCACACTACACTGCTTTTATAAAGCCTTCAGGAATGCTGGAGGAAGCCCTTACTTGCTGGTTCTGTAGGTGTATTTGTAGGTGACCTCTCTGGAGACCTGCCGAGCAAGTCCGAATAACTCGTCTCTGCGTGTCAGCAGCGCCACGTCCTTCATACACAGCTGGGCTGCAGCCTCATTTACCGTCAGCTGTGGGCATACGTGTTAGGAACCATTTATAATCACAGCATGAACAAAGGAGAGAAAAACAATGTATTATACACAACAAATGCAACAGAAAGCATCAAAAGCAAATTAATGAATAAGAAAAATGACTGCATGTAATGTGACACTTGTTCCCAGCTAGGACTTTAAATGAATAGCAAATGAATGGCAAAAACAATCTAATTTGCGCTATTTCCACTTATTACAAATGTTGTCAATCAACCAAGATATACTTGGAATGCAAAATTTGCTTCTTAGCTTTAGAACCAGAGCTGATAGATGAATGTTGCTGCCAAAAAAAGTCCTTAGTCCCAAATCTTTTCCTTAAAATCTTCCCTAAACCCACTTGAATCGCCTTCATTAAGGCGGTGCAGTCGTGTCACCTGCCCTATGGAAAGCAGCATTGATGTTGTCTGAAAAGCCTCTATGAAGCAGTCAAGCTCTGTTGATGATTTGTAACAGTAAGTCATACTGTGCCATACTTGCAGTATTATTCATTCAAGCCCCTAAACTGCAGGCTTATTACTGAAATATATTAAATGTTTGTGGCATATTATTAATAAGACATGTTATGAACGCATTACTATATGTTATTTAGTAATCATGTGATTATGGAATTTGGAGAATTTTGGAGAGTGAGTGGTAACTCAGATGACTAATATTACCAACATGTAATTTATAGAGTTATGAAGAGTTGAGGAATTAACAATCACTTTAATTTGTCCATAGAGAACAGCTTTAAACAACATTCCCGTACCTCATGCAGTGTGAGGTGCTTCCCGTCTTTTCTCTTGGAGTCGAAGCGTCCATAGATGGCGCTGTACTTGCGAATCTCCTCCTCCCTGTGTGGGTCTTCTTCGCTCATGTCGAAGATATGGCTGATCATCTTGGCCAGCTTTTTGTTGCCCTTCAGCTGCTCTTTGACCTCAGCTGGGTCACTCTTGGGGAGGGCCTGTGCCATCCTCTCCACGCATTCTGTCACTGACTGGACAGCGGCCGCGTCCAGGGCCTCCAGGCCGTCGCGGGGGGACGAGGGAGAGTTGAGGTCAGCGGGCGACAGGCTGTGTTCGCTCTCTGTGCCATGTCCAACCCAAAAGCGCGGCTCTGTCCCACTCTGCAGGGGGGAAGCAGTGGCTGAGGAGCTCCCATTACCCGCCTCGCCTTTTCCAGGGTCAACCAGGGCTGCCGCCACACACTTGGGCACCTTCAGTCAATGAAACAGTAATTTATACTTATTAGTCATTTATTCATTGTATTATTGTAATAGAGTAAGGCATTTGGTTGGGAAATAAATATTATAAGATTTGGGTCATGAATGGTGGCGTTCTGAAAAGGACTTGGTCCGTTACAAAACTTGTGTAAATGTAAGCATAATTATGCAGTGCTATTTAACCACACGTAAAAATCTATATTATATATTAATGTAATATCTTATATTATAATATAGATTTTTATATGTGGTTAAGTAGCAATGTACTTTTGTCCATTTATATAGATATACAGCAGATGCAATATGTCAATAAGTCTCAGAAACCTCACAAGCAAGACTATATTGGTTTAACAACCTGATGTGCTTTGAGGTAAGTGTGTGATGATTCAGGAATGCAGTTTGTACCGAGCTGGCTTGCAAGGTTAGATACAAAGTTCCTGTGCAAAAAAACTTGCCTTGACTGACTGCCAATATAATAATGTATGTGAACCTTCACCTGGACCAGGAAAGGTTGAGCGAATGCTGAGAACAAAGTGATTATTGACTGCTCACAAGAACATGAAAAACATGAAATTAGCACCTTGACATGCGTCTCTCCGCGGGCGCCATTGCCGGGCAGCAGCGTGGGCGAGCCCTCGGGCAGTTTGTAGACGGGGATGCTGCAGACGGGCAGAGAGGTCAGGGGCTGGTTGAAGAGGGCTGGGTTGGTGACCCAGTCCCGTAGTGCTTTCTGCAGACGCCGGACGTGCAGAGGTTTGCTGGCCATGCCTACAAGCGCCATGATCTCCAGGAACTCATCCTCGCCGGCCTCGCACAACTGCTGCACGTCGTCGCCACCTTGCTGGATAAAGGCATCGTAGTAGCACAGCAGGTTGGCCCTCTGCAAGATGCGGTAGAGCTGCAACTCCCCAAGGGTTCTGGGTAAAGTCGCTGCCATACCTGAACAGAGGAGAGAGGATAGTATGAAAAGGAGAACAGAAAACAATTCTGCGCACTAAAATTACATAGGTTTACAGTCTCAGTCATACTCTGTCACAAATGACCCAGCGCACTATGGGAATCTGCTAGAGTGCGTAGTTTATTCTCCACTATGTTTTCACTACAAATGTCCAGAAATAGTGCACTGCAGGGTGAACAGGGCAAAGCTAGAGACAGGACCAGGGGTGCGGCAGTGGGGGGTGGAAGAAATATGTGGCTGCATCTGCAAGAGGCGACTATAAGAGCGTGCCTGTGAGGCTCCTGGGCCGTCGGCAGAGTCACATACCACACTCCACCTCTGCAGCAGGCGTAGGTGGACTGGCCCTAACACAGTAGCACAGGCCGCATTTGTTCCTGCTCGCTGGGATCCAGCCTCCACCGCTGTCCCCAGCTCCCCAGCCGAGAGCCTTCAGCACAGCACAGCAGAAAACGCAGCAAAAAGAGGGCCTGAAATACCTTTGACCTTCATATTTTTCCTGCGAATATGGGTAGGGATTCACCAACACGGGAATTGTGGGCGGATGCTAATCTCTGATATATTATACAAATATCCTCAGATGATACACGCACGTGACATACTAGCACGTCATCCAAATCTAAATACTGTTGGATGCCCATATGTCTCATATACCTATTCCAATTCACATTTTAGGCTCGACACTGAAGTGAAGATTTGACACAGTTGAGATTTAGGTCTGGGCAGTATGAAGGTATAGCAGGAAGCAGAAATACTGATTGGAAAAGCTCCAGTCAGGCCAATATTGAACAACTACAGCCACTGTTTAGGCTCATCTGGTGGTAAATCTTAATCAACAAACTAACCCCAAGTGTTGTGAAAATTCATGAATCACGCCGCTCAGATGTTTCAGCATCTCTGAAGGCCTTGGGGAGGCATCGAATATCATGACAGCTGACTTCCAGTTTTCCACTGGAAGAGTGGAGAGATAGAGGACAGATAGGTGCAAGAACAGTCACACGCCAGCACTCATCATGTTTTGGAAAAAAACAAAAAGTGTTACCAAGAGTGTTACCACTCTCTGTCCTGTGGCATCATTGCTCAGACCAACAGCTCGGTGTCTACCTCCATCCTATTCCTGCCTACAGTGTATTCAGTTTCATGGAAAAAACATCAGGGCCACAATCTAATTTGCCAACGAGTCCTACATAAACAATAATATAGAACTCAGGGCAATATATCTGAAAGGAACAAGCAATAAAGGCACGCCCCTATGAGATGAAGATCCACTGCCTTTTGTGGACGCTCTTCGTCTCTTCTCTTCTCATGAGAGTCAACCAACCAACACCCATCAGACACTCTGTGTGAAATAGCTGCTGCATGCCTATGTACCAGTATGTCATTTAAATAGTAGATGTAATAATAAGTATTATATGAATCGCTGCCAGAACAATATTTTTTTACACAATTTCAATATACCAGGTGCCCTCTACACTGTACACTACAACTTCATGGGAAACAAGCCAATGGAAGTCGATACAAATGACCTTAAAAGTTTTATATTAATTTACATTTAAAGTTAGAAATGTTTTACTTCTGTCTGCAAAGTGGAGATTTTGATCCGACAGTGACGATATATAAAACCTTATTAGTAATCTCAACCTGTCTCATTTGTCTACAGACAATTCTAAATCTGACCTACACTTTAATCTTGGTAACCAAAAAGAAAGGGTTCAGTTTTGAATATGAAACAAAAACAAAGTAATCTCAACAAATCCAGACACACACACACACACACACATCCACGACTGTGGATTTGCAAGTGTATATAAGTCTAATAAGAAGGCCCTGGAAGAGTGTGAAGCTCCTGCCTCTCTAATGGAGCATAGAGGCCGAGGCCCAGGGAGCAGGGGGGCTTGTTGAAACCAATTCAGCGCAAGCATGGATGGCACTTCAACCACTGAGCTCTCTCTCTCCCTCTCTCCCCCCCCCTCTCTCTCACTTTCTCTGCCTCTCTCCCCCACTCTATCTGCTGGTCTCTCTCCCTCTCTTCCTGTAGTGCACTGGGCTCTCTGTGGCTCAGATATGAGGCCAGGACTTCACACTGGCGGCTGAAAGCACTCTCAGCATGCACTTATATTGCCCAACAGCACACTCTCATCAGCCCCAGTGAATAATGCGCTCGCTGAAAGGAGTGTCACTGCTACTGAAAGGAACTCCTTCTGAAATACATGGAACCTGGTTAGAAGCTCAGAGAGGGAGCACTGGCAGCTTGAGATGTCTATTCATCACACGTGGGGTTAGGCACTTTAGGAAACGTGTACATCAGGGTAAAGAGGACAGTGCATTTTTATATTGGGAACAGACAATAACAGCACCATGTAATTCAACTATCCACACCATAATGTGTGAAATCACCTCCTCTCTGCCAGGATTAAGTCCCAGAGGCAATTCAGCATCAATCAAGTGTCCGAATGTCATTCATTTTTTCATTAGTGCTGTGTCATATGTACAGTATATTAAAAAAAGACTACAGAATCCACACATTTATACCATGAGTCACCCTGTCAGTGTGAACCGACTCACACCTGTGGTCTCACCTGTGGATGGCAACAGGCGCTGCTTTCTTAAACACAGAAATAAAGTTCATTTAATACGTCTCTTAAAGACCAGAGGGCAGAATGTGGTAAAAAAGGAAAGTAGAAGAAAGAGAGGTGTGTGGTTCAGACAGGCAGAGCCCAGGCATCAAATGTGGACTGAAAGAGTGAAAATTGCACCACATGACCCACAAGTCACAAATTTCCAATTACATCATCCAATAACACAGTTTAAAATACAACACAAAGACAGACCACCTTGACTGCCCCCCCAACACTGAACCAGCACTGATGGGATTTTTTCATTATTCACCCCTGACACAAACAGCAACAAACACACATGTGACTTAGGGTTACTGGGAAGATGATGATGTGGTGATGACAACAATGATGACGAAAGTATGTCCCTGATGTACAGTTCTGTGTGAATGTTTATATTGTTATTACTACTCCACTATATCATGCAGAATATAACATGTATATTACCATTAACAACGAAAACAAAGTGTTTATTAATAATCACTACAGTAATTATAACACTCATCATCATTATTGTCAGTTAAACAGTTTGAAGAAGTTTAAGTAGTTACTTTTGTTTATTATTGCTAATTATTGTTATTTATGATTGTTGTTGTTGTTGTTGCTTTCATCCCTTATCAGTACTATCATTAGACTTTACTCTCGTTATCCTTTCTGAACTTACAAACAACAACAAAAGCAACAACACAACAAAACATCCACTACCATCACCATCATTGCCACATCACCATAATAACAAGAAAAGGGTAAAAAGGAAGAGGAGGAGGAGGAGGAAGAAGAAGAAGAAGAAGAAGAAGAAGAAGAAGAAGAAGAAGAAGAAGAAGAAGAAGAAGAAGAAGAAGAAGAAGAAGGAAAGCCCCTGTTCTCCTGTGAAGTCTGAGAAGACTCCACACCTGTTTCCACTCTGAGGAACGCAAGAAAGGAATCAGAGGAACCAGGAGAGCAGAGGGAGAAGGAGAGAAGAAGATGCTTTTGTCTTTCTTCTCTTTCCAGTGATGATCCCTGTCTTCGCCCACCTGCTCTCCAAACCCTGTCTCTCTCTCTCTCTCTCACACATACACACACACACACACACACACACACACACACACACATACACACAGTACCTCCAAACTGCAAAAAAACCACAGGTTTACCTTTGCCTTCTTTGTCTCTTCTTTGCCGTGTGTGTGTGTATTTCTCGCGCGCGGTGCTGTTTTCTTTTCTCTTCAAAAGTTGCGAGTGTCTCGAGTCTGCACCTTCACGTGTAGTCCGTCAGTGCGTCCGGGCAGGTGGGGCAGGTCGGGGAGGGGGGGTGTCCTGGTGGGGTGGAGGGGGGTCTCCTGAAGGGGTACGAGCCGGTATCCGCGAGCTTGGCTCTCTCTATATATATCTCTCTCGCTCTCTCTCTCCGTACTGGAGCAGCTCTCCGTCTGAACGAGCCTAAGGTACGCGCGCGCTTCCTCCTCCCGTCTCACCCCTCCCTCTCTCACTCCTTCCATACTTACCCCTCCCCTCCCTTCCCCTGCACCCCCCCCCTCCCCCCTCCAGCGCGCTCTCCCTCCCACGCGCCCTCGTGACGCACATGCTGGCGTGGGCGGCCTGAGGTGTGTGGGAGGGAGAGAGAGAGAGAGACTAATGCTGCTACTGCTGCTGCTGCACAGACCAGAACACACACACACACACACACACAACAGGGCTGCAACAGCCACTCCGGCTCAAACACACTCTCTCTCTCTCTCTCTCTCTCTCTCTCTCTCTCTCTCACACACACACACACACACACACGTCTGAGTTGATGCATGTATGTGGACCTCAGCACGCCCACGCGCCTGCTATTCCTGCCCCTCTTCCTCCACAGACACTAAATCTCGCTGGGTGCACACACACATACACACACACACACACACATACACACACACTTTGCATTCTGTGAGAAGAACGTTTTAAGGGGCATTCACATCCGCTCTGCTTTAAAATACTTTTAATCCAGTTTTGAATTCAGTTTAAATTTCAGTTTGTTCAGAGCACTTTGATTCAGCTTTGTTCATAAAGTACAGTTCAGTTCAGTTCAGTCTAGTTCAGTTCAGTCTAGTTCAGTTCAGTTCAGTCTAGTTCAGTTCAGTCTAGTTCATTTCAGTTCTGTCCAGTGCAGTTCAGTTCACTGTTTTATTTTCGATTAATGTCACATTTTTTTGTTCTAAACTTTTAAAAAGAGCAATCCGAATGGATTTGCAGGCTGCTGTGAGAAATCTACGCCTGTTTCAGTTTGAGTCTGTGCAGATGTGCTCCTCCATCCTGAGTGTGGTCCTGAAAGTGGCCTTTGAGTAAATGTCCAGTGGGAGCAGCCCTAAATGGGGTTTGTTATTGTGAATATTTCATTGTAACAATGAGTCAGTTAAAACAAACCTCGTCCCTCTTCATACTTACAGTGAATTTCTCCATGGAGCTCCGCTCAGTCTGTGTGCACATTCATGTGTGTGTGTGTGTGTGTGTGTGTGTGTGTGTGTGTGTGTGTGTGTGTGCGCGTGAGTGTGTATGCGTGAGT
>JBBPDC010000002.1:2360909-2375797 GCA_037974485.1 Hemigrammopetersius urotaenia
CAGTTGTGGACTTCTTAAGCACTGATGTACGTCGCTCTGGATAAGAGCGTCAGCTAAATGCCGTAAATGTAAATGTGGTCACGTCGATGGGTGGAGGTGAGCAGCCGGGCAGCAGATTTCTTTACATATTGTAGTTTATTTAGGGTTTCAGATGGAAGGCTGTAGAGATTACAGGCATTACTACAGTGTGCACAAAAATATGCACAGGATTTCCGAGTCTAATAGATGACCAAAGTACCGTCCCCACACACTGCTCCCTGGGCACTGCATCTCTGGTTGTCCACTGCTTGGTGAACCCTTGGTGAATGGGTTAAATGCAGAGAAAGAATTTCAAAACTGTATGTTCACACATGACAAAAATTAACTACCACTTCCCGTTAAATATCCATTTTAGCCTGCTCTCACCCACTAACTAGGATTCCCCATCACATGATACCTACACTGAATAATGAACATACACTTCATCCAAGTCACATGAAGCACCACTGCTTGTCATTAGACCATTTAATACACAAGTGTACATTTGTCACATGTGAATACACACCAGCACAGCACACAGTGTGAATACAGCACAAAATGCTTTGCTTAATTTTACCCATTCACCAACTGAAGCAGGGGGCAGCCAGGAACATGGCACCAGTGTGTGGGAACGGTGCCACTAGCAGTCCTGAGATCAGTGGTTAGTGTTGCACAACTGGAAATTCTGTTACATCAGCAAACAGGCATCTACATTGGCCAGCATCCTGTTGTCAGATGGGGGGAAGGCAGGCCATCCTACCCACCCAGAGAAAGTGAGGCCAGTATAGCTCTCGTAGGCCAGAAACATACTTCATGGAAGGATGTGAATGCAAATGTTTTGAGCTGCGCAAACATGGTTTCTCACATTGCCGTGTTAAAAAAAAATGTGCCACTATGCAATTCGTAGCTCAACAGAAGCGCAAGTCGCGTTCTAAGAATTTGCATCATGGGGCGTTAAAGCAACAGCCAAACCTGGTGAAACCGTCTAGTACTTTGTGTTTCAGCTGCAAAATGTAAATGTAACAACGCATCGTGATCTTGTACAGAAAGCAATGCTTTGACTGTTATTCATGTTCACATTTTTGCACTAAATTGTTTCTGGCCTGAAACTCCTGGACATGGATGGCTGTGGCATCACAGTCTCCCAGTCACCCAATGATGAGGTCACGGCAGTCTAGTCACTTTTTTATTGGGTTTACTTCTATTTGTGTCTTTTCCCAATCCATTGTGGTGTTTTGATGGGTAGTAATGCACATTGAATGCTAAAACTTGTACTTTTTGTGAGAACGAGACATTCTTTAGTGTACTTTAAACCCTCACATTCAGTTCCTAATTCCATTTTTAGGTTCAATATCATGTTATTCTTTTGTTTGCTTCTACTTGAGTCATGCTGTCACTTAATTACAATGGCTCTATCTAAGCATGGTTTTAAGCTTCTCTACCCACGTCTGAATGTGATGCTCAGGAAGTCCAAATGGTGATGTTTCAATGGAAAATAAATCATGTCTGCAATGTCTAATTTATCCTGAATATGATCTCCCCACATTTGTTTGATTTTTTTACAGAATTTGAATGCCAGCTGCTTTTTTTTTACACAGTGTCAACATTTCATGACGAATGGACCAATACAAATGGTCCATAAAATCAATTGACCTTAATTACACTGAAATTTAAGAATGTTATTTTTTCCTTCTCCTGTAAAGATGCTCTAATGGCGATATGAAGTTTATTTCTGACAGCTACACTTTTAAAAGTATTGGCTCTTTGGTGGCATAGAAGAACCACTTCTGGCTCCTTAAAGAATCTTTTAGGCTGTTTAGGTGAGTGTTTTTCTTACATTAATATTATGAAATATCCTAAACAAAACTAAAAAGAATAATTAGAAATAATATTCTACAGCAAGTAGAAAGGAGAAATCTGGACCCGAACCTGTGTTCTCCTCACCAGCTCACAAAATATCAACTTTTTTATAAACAAAACAAATCTTGCTACTTTTTACTGATTTCCTGTTTGTTTGCATTTATTCTAATGTTAAATTTACAAGCAGAAAGACACTTTATCACATGCTGAGAAACAATTTGCACACTACTACATGTCCTTGCCAAGATCCACTATGGAAACTTTATTAATAGGATATTAAGGCTTTAATTAATTCTAGGAAATTTGAGTAAACTCAGTACTGAGTTTTGTGGGGAAGACATTCTTCTCGCTGATCATTACTGAACTTGCATTACTTTGGCTTACCATTCAAAGAATGTCGTCAAGGTCTCCTAATATCATGCAAAGAAGGCCAAATGTGTGGAGCACATTAGTAGCTGTGGAATTGTCTGCCCTTGTGTTAGGTGTTTCTAAAGGTTTGTCGTTGCTTTTCTCCTCAGGGCTTAGTCTGAAATAACAGTCTACAGCTCCCCCCACCCAGCGCTTCACACAAGCCTAATCCACTTTCATTGAGTCTGCCGTCGCCTCAGCGCTCGCAAGCTGCGATGAATTCGCACACAAGGGTTCATCCATTTTTACTGCCAATTTGGATGAAGACGCTCGCATTTAAGGTGCTACATTCTTTTGTGGTGATACGTTTTCTTGTTTTCACATTCGTGTTCTGTGCAGCTTAAGCCCGTCACTCATAATACTGAGATTATGCACAGCTCTTAGCTTTGATTTGCTAGTGATGGATAGAACTGACTCAGCCACAGTCAGGCAAATGGGCCATTTGCACAATATTTCATATGAAGAAAAACATCACTTTTTTAAAATCAGCAGGCAATAGGAGATGGAGAAATATCGACCAACTGGAGAAATACTGACCAACATAAACAAATATTCTTTCTTTTAAAAAATCATCAGTATTATCAACAGAAAAGAAGAGTCTTTCCATCTGTTACTTAAAATTTGAAAGAGTTTGGTGCTTGACACTTATATTGGGATTTAAGACGTAAGACTTGCCCATATTCACTCAGGAATCTGATTCATTCTTGCCTGTACTGAGACAGGACTTGAAAACATGTCTGCATTGATTCAGAACATGGCTGAAGACTTGCCTGTATTGACTTGAGACTTGAGGCTTGCCTGTATTAACTCAGGACCTGACGTGAGACTTGCCTGTACTGACTCAGAACTCAAGGACTTGACTTGAGACTTACCTGTACTGACTCAGGACCTGACTTGAGACTTACCTGTACTGACTCAGGACCAGACATGAGGATCTACATATGGGTCAAGTCTTCTTCTGTCTATATTGGCTCATTTTTCACATGTAATGCAATGTCTGAATAACAAAAGACGCAAATGAACTGCAACACCCAGTTTCTATCAAGAACTCCTATTCATGCTCGGTAATATAGAACAATCTATATTCCTCCATGTTCAAATGTATGCAGGCAGTTATGCTGTAGAAGTCAGACAATATAATGTTTGCTCTCATTTTAAATGTGTTGCTTATAGTCTTTCATGTCTTTTATGACTTCATGTTCTATCTGTGAAGAGGGTGTTCAAGTAAGAATTTCATTGTACTCTGTACACTGTACACTGTACACATGACAATAAACTTCAACTTCAACTTCAACTACCTTTCTGGTATACAATCAGAGACTGCAGCCCATCTGTTGATTCAAACTTTTGTTAGTCATCCTCTAATCCTTCATCAGTGGTCGACTGGCCACGTAGCACTCTAGGCTGGATTTTTGTGGATGGTGGACCTAGCAGCACTAAATTGTGTGAAAAATCCCCAGCAAAACCACTGTCCCTGATACACTCATATTAGCACCACGCAGTACCATGTCAACGTCACTACTATGCTAAGGATTGGTCACCAACAAGTGATGATCAATAAATGGAGAAGATGGCTGAGGTCTACAACAGCATAAGGTAGGTGGATCTCCTAAAGGAGTCAGTGAGAGCAAGGCTGGGGTTTCCAAAGGCATTTTCTCACTTGTGTCCATTTCCCACTGCAGAACAGAACTGTTAAAGTTGTAGGTCTTCTTTTGAGGGTGTGTAGTGATCAACACAATTTCTTGCACAACCCTAGTCTGAACAGTAAACTCAAACAATGACAATGGAGGATTTGGTTTTTGGACTGGGACCAAAACACAGCCCTGGACTTTCTTTACCAGCTCGACTGTGGTTCGGGGGGTGGGGTTATTTTGTTATGCACATCTTCACTGCCAACGGCCGTGGTTCCGGGAGGTCGGGGGTGGGGTTTTACACACATCTCAGTCGAATCTTGGAAGTTTTCCAGATTGCCAGTCTGCCCCTGGAGTGAGGGGCAGGTGTCCACATACTTTATTCACACTGTCATATAGTGCAGATTCATAATCATTCAAATGTCATTATAAAGCTCTATACAAGCTCTATTATGTTGCATGTTTGCAATGGTATGCACATGCTGTCACTTTTCCCAACTCTGGTTGAGCATGTTATGACATAAATGATAATTAAACAGCTGTTTATCACTTGCAAAAGCACCACTATTGCTGTGTCCGCTCATCCCTCAACAGAGCTCTGTAATACCGAGGAAAACCACTGGCTTGTGACACAGTTTATTACTCACACTTCAGAAGGCTTGTGTTAGTGTTGGGAAAGCCCTCTATGAGAGAATATTCAAGACATCACTACCATTGCAGTCATAAGATCCTCCCCCTGCCACATCATCCTGCTGGATCCATCACTATTTAGAGCTCAGGGACATCTTCATTTACAAATGAAATCCTCTACCATTTCTGTCACTTGGCTATGGAGAAGGGCTACCATATGTCCACTTGACATGATGACTAACTGATCGATTGATGTACAGAATGAAAATATGTACATTTTAATTGCAAATTCATGTTATTTTGAGATTACAAAATCTGTACATACTCTTACCCTCCTACCCTCTTGTTGTCTTGTGTTGTTTCTGTTTCTGTTCCTCAGTTGCTCCGTGGTCCTGGATGAACATTGTTTGGTTTCACTGTGTACTGTGCAGGGTTGACCTGACCACCTGGCGCATCGGGCGTTTTCCCGGAGGACCGAGGTGCTATTTGGGATGACCGTTTATTCATTTATTAATTTATTAATTTATTTATTGGTCTGGTCAGCCCATAAGACTCATAGATCTGCAGCCTGACTGACACTGGGCTGGTCCAATCAACTTTTTAAACACCACCACTTTCTCTTTGGTTCCTGTGCCTGTTTAATTCATTCATCAAAAAGCACAGGAGTTTCCTGACCACCGCCCCCTGAAACACTCACTGGCCCATTGGTGCTTTTCTTTACTGACGCGGGGCTGACCCAATCATATTTTTAAACTCCTCCCCCTTTTGCCCCTGTGCCAGTGTGTTTTTTGACAGCCATGCTAGTTTGTCTTTTTACATTTATGAACTCTGGTGTAATAAGATAATAATGCTGCAAGGAGAACAGCTATTTATAACACATTGTGTACACGGGCTAAAACTATAGACATTTAAGTTCTTTTATGTCTTTCATGCTGAACTAAATCGTTTTATTGAAAGTGAGGACATTATTTTTTTAACCACCATTGATCAACATTAACACTGAGACAGCAGTTAATTATTTATTATTGGTTGTGGGGTGAGTAGAAGGCAAATTTTGGGGCTGGTTTTCCATAGGTATTTATGAACAAAACACAGACATGAAAGATATTTAAAATATCTCTCTCTCACACACACACATACACACATACAGAATGCCTGCTCTTTTTTCCTGAATATTTATTAAAAGATTCAGCTGCATTATTTTCGACTGGGTTATTGAATACTACTTTGTTGAATACTGCTTTTATTGAATACTACTTTGTTGGTATAAACATTCATGGGAGTGCAAAGATGGGTGGTGTGCACAATTGATTGGGGGGGGGGTTCTACCCCAAAATGCCATTTTTTTTTTTTGTCGTAGGCCGTCCCTGGTAATGTGTGGTTGAAATGGCAATAACCACCTACTTGACTTGATTTGATGTACTGCCTCTGCTCTGCTTGACTGAATGCATGTCTCATATTTAAATGAAGGTCATAAAATTACACATTTTCTAAAAGGGTTACTTTAAAATAAGAGCTTGATGTGGCAGGTAAACGCTGCTAAAGTTCAAGGGTGTCCCATATCACTCACCAACCCTTATGTAGAAAATGAGTTGGCAAACAGTCTGGTTTGAACATACTGTTTTTTTGATGTCATGAAAACCAATTCATTTACATACGTCCACTTCTTCAGCCTACAGTAGGTTAATTCCACCCATTTGTGATGATAATAGCAGTTACTCCGTCTGCTTTTTGAATATTAGGCAGCTTGTCAGAACAAAATCCTTTCACATACATCACAGTAACAAAATAGGCCTGTTTCACTGATGTTGAAAACTGGTCATGTGATTGTTTTAGTTCATAATTCTTAACAAATGTCATAAATGGACCTCAGGGAAAGAAACGAAAATTGTGTATGGGATACGGCTCTTTAATGTGTCACCAGCAACAGGAAGGAAAGTTCCACTGAGGGTTGATTTACCAACTTGAGCGTGGTTTTCTGGGAGAATGCAGCAGAAGCAGATGAAACGCAGTGAGAGCTGATGGCAGCTCCTCGTCGTCCCTGGAGAAAGGAGGAGATGGGGTGGAGGCTCCACGCAGCTCCTGCCACACGGGAGGCTGGGGGAGGCGCTCGCTAATCTCCGCATTTGAAATGCAAATATACCTGGAGTGATGTGCAAATGGGTTCGCCCGTACAGAGCATGCCTCCAACTGTCTGAGGGAGGAATGAAGCGAGCGCAGCTTCTAACGGTGTGTCTTCAAATGGTACCTGATCAAAGTAGCTTCAGCTGATACACACATTCAGTGCATTCACTTTATTTGTGAGGTCCCCCAACCTTACAGGTCCACAAAGACTGTGCCTGCAAAACCGATCAACTGCCTCCCACTCCATTTCTCACTCGTCACTTTTCTTCAGCTATTGCTGGACCTTTCTCAGCACAGACCCCGTAGTGTGTGGTGGTGGTGGTGGTGGCAGCAGTGTATCAGTCACAGTGGTATTTCTGGGGTTTTTGCACATACAAATGTCACACTGCTAAGTTAACAGTGGTTCCAACACCCAAATATATCCAGCAAGCAAGACTCTGTGGACAGAAACTGAAAGAAAGTGGAAGAATTAGACCCCGACTAACACAAACTGTGCAACAGATGGACTGCAGTCTCTATTCAGTCTGTTCCCAGGACCGACTCTGGGCCCATTTTGGGAAAGGGCCTCATTTCTGCATGTTTTTTTTTATGATTGCACAGTTCCACACATGCCATTTGTCTGTGCTGTGTTGTTTTGTGCACCATGCTCTCATGCATAAAGTGGCAAATAAGCAGCTGTACCCAGTTTTTAGCCATGAATGATATGTGCATTTATTTTTGCACTAATCACAACATAAGTGCTCCCACTACTTTCCCACTACTAAGTCTTGCAATACCATGAAAAAATAAATCAATTACAAGTGAACAGCTGTCAGACACACTGCTGACTGCAGCAAGACCTCTAAAACCCCCAGGACCCCCATTTTATGCATAGCGGATCACTCCTGTCCTCAGAAACATTCTTTATACTCATTACATAACAAACTCTTGAGGGTACAGATAAAAGAGTTCTAAATTATGCTAGTACTAATCTAACTAACACAGCTCATTAACAAAAACACCCCCAAAATCCACACCATCTATAGCAAAGTATGGGTTTCCATTAAAGTGGCCTGTGAAAGCACATGAAAGAAAGATGCGTGGTGGTTGAATGAGTGAAGGTGCAGAGACAGTGGATTTGTGCACGGCGAGTGGATTTGATGCTCAGTGGACCTGTGAGAGCAGGCAGAGCTTTAATCAGGGCTGAGTCTGTTTTCAGGCCGCGGTTTAATGACACTGGTATCTCCAGAGCAGAACAGGTAGCCCACACACTCTCTACGCCCACTGCCTTCGGCTCATTTCCCCTGTGTTCTGAGCTGACCTCATTACGACCTCTCTCTCCCTCTCCCTCTCTGTGTGTGTCTCTCTCTCAATCCTCCCCTCTGTCTGTCTCACCCCTCCCACCTCTTTCTCTCCTTGCTTTTTCTCCCTCTCTACCTTCCTCTCTCGCTTTTCCACTCTCCACTCTTTCTCTCACCAGCTGTTTCTTTTTCTCCCTGCTCTGCTCTCTCTCTTCCTCTGTTTGTCTCTCTCTCAGCATCTCAACTTCTTTGTCTCCTTCTTTCTTCCTGTGTCATTTTCTCCTTCTTTCTTTCTCTCTTTTTCTCTCTTGGTCATATTTAACACTGTATTTCTTTTTCTCCCATTCTCTCTCTCTCTCTCTCTCTGCGTCTCTCCCTCTCTCCCTCTCTCTCTCATTCTCTATCTCTCTCTCTTTCTCTCTCAACAGAGCATGCTTGCCCTCCCTCTCTTCACTCTCTCTCTCACTCTCTCTCTCACGGTAGATTGCAGGCGATCTGTTCATCATTGCCCTCTGAGTCAGTTCGCCCCCGAATCACTCGAATGGTGCCTGGTGTCACTTTCCAAATGAGACAAACTCAAAAGTATGAGAGGAGCAATTCATTCATAATTTTCTCAGAGTGTGGCTTTATGGTTCTTGTGTACTGTAATAAACAGGGATAGTTTTAGTGAGAGCGGAATTTCAAATCCACCCATATTCGACTCAGTTGAGCATCATTTAACATTAATTTAACAGCAGCATGTTGGGATTGGACATGAGTAATCCTTCATGGGTCTTGACTAATCTTTAAGTAAAAGAAGAAATATCTGACTATGGTTTGAACTAAAGGAAATAATAGTGGGCAACACCTCACTGAAGGTCACCAAACAAGTATTTATTACAAAAGGTTTTGACACCTGTTGGAATAAGTGTTTATGTAGGTTTATGTGGGTTCAGCTATGAAAGGATTCATTTTGTCCTTGTGAAACCTGGCCTTCAGGGAAGTGCAGTTATTGTTGTGTGTACAGGTTTGTTATTAGAAAAGGAATGCTTCACATTTCCTGCTTTATCATTGTCATTTCTAATGTGTGTCACACAACAACAACATTTACATAATAAAAAAAACCAATTCATTCATTTCACATTTCTTGTGTAATATTTTCTAGCATGGCACCGTATTCCCCAACGATATTCTTTTTCTAATTTTAATGTTTGCTTGCTTGCAATTCATTTTTTGTACATTTGTATTGCCTTAGTTTAGCACTTCCCAGATTTCTTTGTATTAGTGTATTGCACAGTGTTGTGATACACATTTCACTACATGTTGTACTTTTACAATTGTGCATGTGAGCAATGAAGAATCTTGAATCTTGAACTTTCAGAAGCCAAGGTTTTAGTCTTCTTACACTACAATACCCAGCATGCAATACACTAATATGTCATTCAGTCAATGGGAATCCCCTGCATGTACCACTCATGTGGAGGAACATTATTAGAGATGTGATATTCATGTGATATTTGGCTGTCTTCTGTAAAGCCAGCTAGTGGGGAAAACATTCAAATAGACCTTGTAGGGGACATGTCTTTCCCTCTTACGTCTTGATGACGTATTTTTTGAACGTGACCTTTTCCTACACCACTGATATTGTGAAAGCTGAAAATGAGTGGCTGTGGGTTGTGTGACTGAGCTTTAAGGAAAAACAGCCTCTAAGCACGTGTAGCGCAGCTCCAACAGCCTCTAATTGAGCAAAGTGTGCAGCTTTTCATTTTGGCATTCATATTAACAGGTCAGAGCTTTCACACAGGCAGCTCGAGTGGCACTCTAGTTCATTCCAGAAGTGCCATAGTATTTAGACAGTAGGTGTAGAGCCTTTTTCCCTGTGCCCAAAAAAAATTAGACACATAGAAAAATTAAACCTCTAAATATTAATATTCTACCTTTTTTTCACAGTTTTCAAAAATGACCTTTTGAGCTGCATGCAATTTTCCCTCATTATTTAGAACAGCTAAGAATAAATAAATGTATAATTCTACTTTACAAATTATTGATGTGTTTTCTGGGTTTTGCTTGTGTCACGTGTTTTTGTTGTCATGTGATTCACGTTTGCATCTGTTTTGGGTTAGGTTCCTGATTTCTGGTTGTATTTAAGTCTGTTTGTGTTAGTCATCCCCTTTGTGTCCATCGCCTCAGTTAGAGCTTGTGTGCTGTTTCCCGTTCCAGTTTCTAGTTGTTCACGTTCCTGTTATCTGGAGGCCCGCGTGCCTGTTTATGTTCTTGTTTTGTTTTCTCTAAAAAAAGCATCACTAGCATGGATCCCTGGTCTGCATCTCAGAGGAAGTTCAGGGTCGTGACTCCCGACTCTGAGAGTTTTGGCTATTTATCCACTCTGCATCGCAAATGCCAATTTCCATCTGGTTATGTGATATGAGAACATATTTCTGACTAATACTGTTTTTATTCAGCTTTTAAAACAGACACACTGATTTTCTTAGAGTGATGTCATGAAATGGCCATTGGACTTTTAAAAATATTTCCAATAAAACTTGAATTGCACCTAAGTGTGCATAGCTGTTGTTATTTTTGTCAGGTTTTGTGTGCTTAGAAAAGTGTAATAATTGTTTGCATTAGAATAGAGGGGTCACTGACAGCTTGAGAACTGTGTAACAGAACTGCAGCTGAGTCTATATTTACCTTGCCTATTTACTCTGAGTTTATCCCTGACCTGCTTTTATAAATTAAACTGCTTTCAACACTTTTCTGTAATATTCTGTAATATTTTCTCAACTTATACCATTGCCTCAGGGCCACCAGCTCTCCTCCTGGAGATCTACTTTCCTACCATGTTTAGTCCCAACATGCTGCCTTTTCTTCTGAAGAACTTCGGAGGAAGTTAATTAGTTAGACCAGGTGTTGCGGATTCTCGGGAAGGTAGATTCACAGGATCAGGTTTGATGAACACTGTGTTGCAAAATATTTCTTTCTTTTTCCTAGTTTTCAGTGCATCGCACTGGTTACAAATCCCAGTTTTGCATTCCCAAGTCAAGTCAAGTAGGTCTTTGTCATTTCACCCTTATATACAGTACATAGTGGAATGAAACACAGTTCCTCCAGGACCATGGAGCAACATAAAGAACAAAAAGAGAAACACACGTACAGGCAGGGACAGGACAAAAGACTGCAAATGAACACACAAGATCACACACAGTGTGGTGAACAAGAGCAGTAACAGCACTAGTTTGAGTGAGTACAGTATTATGACACTGTTTTCTAGCAGCAGAGTTGTTCAATGTGCATGAAATGCAAAGATTGAGGCAGCAATAATTTCTTGTGCACAAGTAGAAGCAACAGGAGGAGAACATTTTACAGCATATAAATAAATACAGGGTGTTTACAGTGGCAGTTGGGGAATTTTTCTTTCTTTATGGCAGAAGAGGTTAATGTGTTATGCAGTGAGGAAGGAAGGAAGCAGTTCAAAGAGTGTGTAGGTGTGTGCATGTGTGTGGGTTGGTGTGTGGGTGGGTGTGGGTGGGTATGTGTGCGTGTGTGTGTGCGTGCGTGTGTGTGTGTGTGTGTGTGCGCGTGCGTGTGAGAGAGAGAGAGAGAGAGAGAGAAAGTGATGTCCAACTTATTCAGTTCTGATTTACAAGTCTGATGTCCTGTAGGAAGAAGCTGTTCTCCATCCTAGCAGTGAAGGCTCCAGGACCTGCATATGTTTTGATTTCTCTATAGTTCTGACTATAACTAATGTACTGGAAGACATTTGCATGTGTGCACCCCCTAAGATATGAAACCTCCTGCTGTGCACTTCCTCTCAATCCTCCGATGCTGTTGTATTAGCTGCAGTTGAAAAGGATAGAGTGGCTTCATGTGACTCTGAGGAAGCATGTGGTAGCCCTCATCCTCCCAGCACTGGTAGTATTGTGTAACTGGGGGAGTCCAGGCTAGTGGGTGGAGTGGAAGATGAAAAAATGCCAAAAAAAATAGAATCTGGTCAGAGCACAAGGATGACAAAGAGGAATGAACTTTCTTTAGTGGTCCATATGAGAGGAAAACATACATGTGTGAGAGTCTGTGGCTCTATAATGTGAATAACAAACCCAAATATGTGCCACAGAACATGTACATCAGGGTGGAGGTATGAGATTAAAGGCCTGAACCTGATTCATATCTACTTAGAGATTTCCCTGCTTCTCTCTTAAATTATGTCCGGATCATTTAATGTTCAGGCTTCCGCATTGTGGACAACCCATCCCATCCCTCTCTCAAATTCTAGGAGGACAGAAATAAATAATTGCGCAAACAGCAAGTAGCAACAAGAGGATAAGATGCACAGTATAGTAATACATATAAAGAAATACAGGGTGTTTACAGTGGCAGTGGGGGGGGGGGGGGGTACATTTTCTTTGTTGGTGGCATAGTGTATGTATCACCTTGTGTGTCTGTGCTTTATGGAAATGTGTGTAAAATGTACAGCTGTTGTCTTATATTGATGAGAGAGAATAGAGACCCGATATTCTCCCAGTAATTTCTCGAGTGAGTAAATTGCCAAGTCCCCTTCAGCGGGACTGTGACTCTGGTATGGGTTCACACTAAAGTGCGGTCTGTTTAATTACAGTAACTTTCTGTAAAGTGCATGTGAAGAGGGCTCTGGATGGACTCCGTCTGCGCGTGTATGTGTCTCCCTCCTCGAGTAGTCAAGAGTGCTGGCGCTCTAACTCCGAAAACAGGTTCAAGGCTTTCTTCCAGTTTCAACATGTACACTCAGCATTAGAGCTAAAATCATGACTTATACGACTGCACCGGGACTTCAATCAAAAGATTATTCAGAACTGCAGATATTAAATGAACCCAGGCCACATAAGCTGCGGCTCCACTCGAGAGGCAGACCCGACGCCCGCGACTCTCTCACAGTTCTCTCTGAGAGCTGAAACTGTGGGCACCCCCTTTTTGCAGCAGGGTAGTATTATTTTGAGCTGCGGAAGGCGCGTTCCTCCCGGTGACGGTGGTGTATGTGAGCCGCAGGGCCCCGCTCTGGGCCTGACAACAGCATCCCCACCTCACCCACCCCTCTACACCCCCCACCCCTCTACACCCCCCACCCCCACCGCCACCGTGCGGAACTGAAGACGCCCACGCGCCTCCGCACCCAGCTCGCTCCATCTCACACAGCTGCCAGAGCGCAAGCACAATTCGGCAGCCAAAACCTCCCCCTCCCCACCACTACGCCCACACACACGCTCACACACACACACACACACACACACACACACACACACAGAGCACAGTGCTCTCCTCCCGGCACAGAGTGTGTGTGTGTGTGTGTGTAACTGACTGACTGAGAGAGAGTGCAAAGAGAGGGAGAGAGTGAGAAAGTGAGGGTGGAGAGGTTGAAGGAAGAGAGAGAGAGATGAGGGTTAGTGAACAAGAGGAAGCTCGCTGTAAGGGTGTGTATGAGGGTGAGAGAGGAAGAGAAAGATAACGTGAAATGAGGGAGTCAGAGACAGATATAGAGGGGGGGGGGAGTGAGGGAGTTTGTATGCTACTTTGTGTAGGCTATGTGCTAGAAATCTTGCACACACATGACAGACAAAGGAAGGGAGAGGAGCCAACCTGAAAGGGGATTAAAGTGACACTGAGGAAGCAGAGATGTGTGTGTGTGTGTGTATATGTGTGTGTGTGTGTGTGTGCGTGTGGAAATTTGTTGCGTGTGGACTTGCGAGATGCGGGTGTGCGTGACTTTGTGTATCTACACAAGAGTGTGCATGCGTGGGCAGGTATTTACGCATTAGTGTATTCCTGTGTAAAAGTGTTTAGGAGTGTGTGGGCGACCGAGCCGCTCACATCTGTGTTTCTGCGTTCATTAAAGTGTGTGAATGTATCTGCGCGAGCGCGCATGTGTTTCTGTCTACGTGTGTGTGTGCGTGTGTGTGAGTGTGAGCGAGCGTGGGCTGTGTTCTTGTGTCTGGGTGTGTTTTCGGGGTGTGTATGTGTGTGTATCTAAAGATAGGCGCTGATGTGTGTTCTGCTGAGTTCCCAGACATGGTTCCCATGCTTTTGGTGTGGAGGGCAAAGGTCAGCTCAGTTCCTATTGAAGACACTGGACATCAAATTACAGCAAAGCAGTGGTGCTGTGAACTGACTGTGTGTGGACTGACATGTGTATCGTTCCATAAGAATTTGGAAAATCAACAAATGACTGCCAGCAGTTAGTAAACCGAAAAACAAAATTGCAGTTTTATGATCTTATGATGTCATTCATGTGAAAACACTCGGATCAAGTCAATTCAATGCATCATTTTTTCAGTGTGTAATCACAGTCCTCACACAGTCATCCCAAAAGGGATCTATACGAATCTTTTACCAATTGGTGAATTTTATTGATTTTTCTGGTTTGAAAGAACTGCATTGGTTAAAGAAAGTGAAGACACTTCTGAACTGTGGAACCTGTTGCAATTAGTGGGCCAAGCACACATTTTTAAGAAAAGTTCATTTTCTTTATTTCCCCAATCATTTCCAGATATTCTTTATTGCTCTTTTTTATTATTGTACATCACTTTTTTCTATTACAATTATTGTTCTGTGATGGACTGGTGACGTGTGAAGGGTATTACTCTGACTTACACTGGGTTACCACTGGGAGAGGCCCTCCTCCAAAAATCTGACCCTGCTTATGGATAAGTACTTCAGAACAAGGATCGATGGATGATTATATGACTGTTTAGAGAACGTCTGTAAAAGAACTCCAGCCAAACTGCACAAAAAGTACCGTAAGGCACAGGAAAGGAAGCGTCAGGGCGAAGTCCAGGGTCTGGGTTCTGGCAGGGCATTGGTGGGTGAGCAGGCAGCATGGGCAACAGGAAAAAACAGAAAAAATGATCATTAAGACACACACGCACACACACACACACACACACACACACACACACACACACACACACACACACACACACACACACAC
>JBBPDC010000002.1:2385033-2408201 GCA_037974485.1 Hemigrammopetersius urotaenia
CACACCTTCACACACACCATCATACATCTACACACCTTCACACACACCATCATACATCCACACACCTTCACACACACACCATCATACATCTACACACCTTCACACACACCATCATACATCTACACACTTTCACACACACCATTATACACACCTTCACACACCATCATACATCTACACACCTTCACACACATCATCATACATCTACACACCTTCACACACATCATCATACACACCTTCACACACACAATCGTATATCTACACACCTTCACACACACAATCGTACATCTACACACCTTCACACACACCATCATACATCTGCACACCTTCACACACACCATCATACATTTACACACCTTGACACACCTGCAGTTGGGATTCAAACCCAAAACCTTTTGATCACAGATCCAACCCCCTAACCACTAGACCACCAGCTGCTAATGATCTCATAAGACTGCTGAAATTGCACAGGGAATTGGGCCCCAGTCCACTGTTTAGAGAACAGCAACATTATCCAGTCGACACATTCACTGGCCATTAGAAAACCCTGGCTATCTGCTCTTCGACGCTGGTGTACTGTAGACCATCTGCTGATGCACAGTTTGGGTTAGCCCTCCTCTAGCCCTTCATCAGTGGTCAGTTTCTAACCACAGAGCCTCTCTTGGCTGGGTATGTTTGACACAGCAGTGGATAGTTATGTGTGAAGCACTAGTGGGGAAATTGTTCTGTTGCACTATACTATAAAGTCATCATGAATTAACACACAGTTCACAGTTACAGAAAGAACTATGCAGCTTTACAAAAGAAATATAACATGCATGAGAATGTTTGAGCTGACTTAAGAGTTTCTTTAGAGGGTGGGGAAGCTCATAACTTTTAATCAGTAATCAGTTGTTTAATTACATTTTTAAATGATCTTGAACATTGATAAGTTGTTACTCACGTTACCCTGAATGTGAATTAGACTTTAGTGTTTGTATGTAAAATGTCTAAATCGCAGTGATGGATTTAAAGGGGGCTTTAAAGGCTGAATGCAGCCTCAATGTAGAACTACGCTGATTTATAAAGATGGAAGAGAAGATCCAAAATGCTGAAGCCTACTTAGTCAAGGGAGGTTCTAATCAAGACCATGAACAAAGTGACTGGATATGGACCCTTGGTATCTCTGGAAAAAGGCTCATCATCATACCATTTGTGCATAAAACATTTAATGTATTTGGTTCTTTGGAGAGCTCAAGTCTTTTCATAGATCCTACCTGACTACAGAGCAGGAAGCAGTTTATCATTTGTGCTCACAATGCTCTGTTCCACGGACTGATATTACACTCAGTGATGATCATATCCAGGCTTGGGCCACAGCCAAAATACCTCCTTATTTTTTTCAGCCTGGGGGGATAAAAAAAGCCCTCCATGCCTCCCTGATTTGGAGCTCAGAGAGAGCGCTGCTAAGTTCTCAGTAAGATCAATAACTCGCATCAGACAGGTTCAATGGCACACTTGACACCACGCTACGCATAATAACAGGCGAAGGAGGATGGCGTGGCGCACAAAGGCACCTCAGCCCACGCACATAATCTTACCTGTTAATGCCTGGACGTGAAGCGGGTGCTGTTCTCGTAATCACAGCAATTCATCGCAATGAAGGAACCGTAAACACTCAAGACCCTGAAGTACGCAGACAGATGCCAAGAGGGACATTTGTGCAGATTAGATTGAGCAATCAGATTAAGCCACATTCACCTAGGCCTCTCCGGGGCCTGTGTTAGCGTGTCGTTCGGTGCTGGGCGGTGGATGATTAAATTTCATCCTAATTCCCTTATTTGCTATGGAGATTGAGCAGTGTAATCCCTGCAGTTTGAAGACAGTGGATTCTCAGTGCGCTGAGCCTCGGGGCGCTCATGTCACACATCAAGGTGGCTTTGCCTGTATGACAGCTCCGTAGCGCTGTGTTGCAGCCTCTGTAGGCTACTGGAGTAGATAAACTGGCTCAGGCTCTCTGACTGCACTCGCCACTATGGGATAAAGCAATAATCACAGGGTTAAAGGGATGAGTGACTCGCCCATGAAGGGGGAGCTGCTACCAAAAAAGGACCAGCATTAAAATATCACAGTAAATCGGGGTGCTTCTTGGCTGTATGACACACTGGCCTGGGGTGGAGGTAGCTCAGTGGGAAGGACACTTGCCCCCTGGACCAAGAGGTCATGGGTTCGAATCCTACCTTCAGTATACCACCACTGAGCAAGACACTTAACCCTAAGCTGCTCCAGGGAAACTGCCCCCTGCAGTTAGGGAATGGAAATCACTTTGGATAAAAACGTCAGCTAAATGTAAATGTTTTTTTCTTGGTAAGGCTATGCAACACCTACACAAGACTTTCATGAGCACTGGTGTTTATGAACATTTATTAAGGCTTATAAGATCCAACATGCATCAGTTGTCATAACCCTTTCTGGGCTAAAATGACAGTAGAATTGATTAAAGCAGCCTTTATTACAACTGATGCTTGGAATGAGCTTTTATTAATGCCAGTGTAGGTTAAGGAATGCTGCTCATTGGTTGTCTATTAACCCGGACAAATGTTTTACAAATCTGCATTATTATTAGTATTATGCTTACACTGTCATTACTTTTGTCCATTTGGATAATATAACAGCATGCCATACAGTGACTGAAATCTCATAAGCAAGTCTGTTTGAGATTATGTATTAACTCAAAGATCAGGCAAAAGAATTAAGAAGCAAACGTCAGATACCAAGCATGTCTTGATTGGCTGCCTTTGGGTGAAGGAGAAGATTTGGTAAATCTGAACTCTTTTTATAAAGCATCACTATAATGTTGGTTATCTTTTCCCAGGGGGCAACCCACACCAGTGGATTATATCGGGTACCAGTCACCTGGGTGGTGCTTTGTTTATTTTATGACACACTGGCCTACTTTAAACTTGCGCATTTTTTTACTCACTGCCAAATTCATCAGTAGCATGCACCCACCATGGGGAGGGAGTGTGACTCCTCAGGGATTAGGCCACCTTTTAAAGGAATAGTTCAGCAAAAATGTACACAAACGCAAACATAGTCATCCAAGACTCCATTCTGGGACTTGCTTTTGTAGTTTCTGACACCTGTTACTTATCATTAATATCTGTAAATACAGTAGCAGCAGCGTTCTTGCAGTTTCTTCTATTGATGGCATGATTAATCTTTTCCTGTTCGATACTAATATCAATATCGTTATAAATACTGATACTGCAAACTTTCCAAAAATGTATGTGATTGCTCAGTCTTTTTCTGATCTGCAATCCAGTGATCTTGGCCTAGATTGCTACTGAGTATCATATCAGTACACTCCTGGTCTGTTCTGACCATGTATCGTTAATCAGAATCAAATTCTGAAAACTATCTATGCAACAACTGCACAGACGCCCAGAGACACAGAGATAAGTGCAATATAAAATATGAAATACTCTGTATATAAAGGTGGACATAAACACTATAGATATATTAGTCAATTTACTCATAAAGTTTACTAATTAACACAAATAGTGGTTTGGATTTGTACTCTATATCTTTTATCGCATGCAGTAGTGACATAAGTAGTGATGTTGCACATGATAAGGCTATTTCACATAATAATAAATATACAGTATATGAGACTACTGCAACAATGTTGTTCCTCAGGTTTTGTCTTTTACAGGTGCAAGTATTGAACCAAACAGCTTTGCCTTCGTTTTTTAAGAACTGCTGACATTTCCCCTCATTTCCAAATAAAAATATTGTTCTTTAAAGCACAATTTTAAACAAAATAAGAAGTGTCTAAATAACTGGTCTCAATGGCGAGAGGAGAGTGTCGATTACGGCAGAGTTTTTATACTTTTCCTCATTAAATAAGATGTAATACAGGTGATCACTAATCAGTACCTCATAAAGCAGAATGAGGTGCTTGTGTGGGAACAGACACTGGCATGGAATGGTTGTCATACTAATAGAGATGATGATTTTAAATAAATTGCACTGGTTGTTTTTTCCCGGAGCTTTATAACAAAGATATTGCACGTAATGACAAGGATTTAGCACACAATAAGATATTGCACTGTTGAGTAGCCTCAGGTTTTTGTACAGATTATTGTGTGGGTGTGTGACAGGGGGAGGGGTTATAGAGTCTGATGGCAGTTGTGGGGGAGGACTTTCTGTGGCGTTCACTGGAGCACTTTATGCTGGTAAGCCTATGAGGATGTCATACAGTCTCTAAGCATGTCACACAATGGCTAAGAGCTGATAAAAAAAAAGTATATTTGTTGTGGAGTGTTGATGTGTGTGAGCTGAAAATGTAAGTTTTGAAGCATGGCATGTTCCTTACACGGCTTTTATTAAAAACAATGTATTAATCCTAGGATACTGAGTGTGACTCCTCAAGAATTACATGATGTGTAGCTGCTCAGAGGCCGCGGCTGATATTAGAATGAGAGGCGAAGTGCCACTGCTCTGTGCACAAAGCCGTGTGTTGCAAGTCCAAGTAATTATGCACTGCCAGCTCCCTGGAGTGGAGCTCCACATCCAATATTCCTCCTGAAGGACTCCAGGGTTGCAGCTTAGGCGTATGTGCTGCCCACAGCTTCCTGTGTGTTTCAGGGCACCGCCTACATCTGAGCACCATAATGACCGGTGTCCCTCCCACCTCCTGCGCACGCACCACGGTAATGAGCTGTAATCACATCTCCGGGCCTCTGGTGGAGCCGGCCATGTGGGTGGGTCTCCCACCACTGGCAGAGTCTGATTGCCGCCCACCCTCCATTTCCTGCACAGAAAGGCTAATGAGGAGCCATCAGCCCACCAATCAGCACAGGTCCACACTTCGAAGGGATTAATTAAGAGCCATTCACTTCTGGAGACCATCTCTCCTGACCTAATCAGCATGAAAAATAATGACAATCGCTTTGGACAGCATGCTTTATCATTCGCCAGGTCTTTTTCCATTATTTTCAACAGTAAATCCTAAGAGAATAATATATAACATTAACACAAAAACGGCCAACGGCAAGTAACGTGAAGTGCACAACTTGATTTATGTGGACATTATATATGCATATGTATCAGGTACATGCTTCGAACATGTTCAGTGACTTCTCTGCAAGCATGATGTTTTGTCTAGTGCTTGTTCAAACAAGGGTTGTTAAGTTTGAAAAAAAGTTTTATCACAAAGCGAAAATGGACTTTCTCTCCAGCCAAAGTCTTCTACTCTCTCTTCAGCTGTTACAGCTAAAACTAGTCACGACGAAGGTGTGAACAGATTCTTTGAGTGGGAAAACGCAAGAGGAAGGGACGAGGGCACCGTGACTGCACAACCTTAGAGCATGAACACAACTGTAAAGACTGTGCAGCGTGATGAAAGATATCAAATCACATGGATTGATTTTTTTTTCTCGAAACGCTCCGTATCATAAGAAAGAATCAAGCCTTTTCATGTTTGATGTTTACCAGACGGCAATTATAAACAGGCTCTGCTGAGGATTGGTCCCCCCCCACTCAACCGCCTACCTACACAGAGACTCAGCCTCAACTCATGGTGTTTTTTTTTTTTAGCTCACTGCTCATGTCAATCACTAGCCTGCCTTTCTGCCTTTTAGCCTGCCTTTCTTTCTCTCTCTCTCTCTCTCTCTCTCTCTCTCTCTCTCTCTCTCTCTCTCTCTCTCTCTCTCTCTCTCTCTCTATCTCTCTCTCTCTATCTCTTTGCAACCTAGCAGCAGAAACTCCCCTTTTGGAAACAAGAACGGAAAAAACTTCACAAAAACCCTGGAAACAAGAAAAAAAACTGTAAATACAGAAATGTTTACAGCTTGCAAAAGAAGAAGATAAAGTATTTTATTTAGAGCATGGATGTACAATATATATATATATAAACTGTACATCCATATATGTGTATACTGTACAGACATACTGTCTGTGTGTGTGTACAGATGTATGTATATATATGTATATGTATACACAGACACACACATACACACACACACACACATAGACAGTATATACAGTATGTGTGAATGATGGGCGGAAGAGGGGGCTGGACTTCAAGCCCACACGTGGAGGTCAGGGCCCAGCAGTGGGTCACTAAAGCAGCCCTCAAAAGCTAAAAGGCCCCTGAAGCCTTGCTCCCCGCTGAGCCTGTGCGAATGCTCTGGGTGTGGGATGGGCTTTAGAGGAGCGCCTCTGTGGGCGTCAGATTTGAGCCCACTGATCACTAAAGCACAAAAGTCCCTCTCTCTTCTAAAGAGGCGTCTGTGTCCTCAGAGCCAACTCTGCAATGCTCTAAGTCCCACATCTGAAGCACTGTTTCTTGTCTTTGACTTGCAGAGGTTACTATAATGCAGGCTTGGAACTGACTGCTAGGATATGGAGGAAAAGGATTTGTGCAAAGATTTCCAAGCAGAAAGTATATCAAACTGTAGCGTTTATCTTTTTTAACATACAGTGTTAAGGAAGGATTTGGGCACCCCTGGTCAGGTTAAGTGACAAGAGGTTAACATAAAATCTGCATGAAACAAATATAAATATGACTGAAAGTGTGAATTGAGTATTTTGGGAGGTGTTCAAGATGAAGTTAAGTTTCAAGTTGAGGAATTGAAGTTAAAGTGGTTGAGAGTCAAGACAAGATCTGGAAAGTCAAAAACAATCTGTAAAAGGTTTGCTTATAAACTGGTCAGATATGCAAAGCAAAACCCCCACACCACTGTCTGAGGGACCTACAGGAATGTCTGGCTGGAATGGAATAGTGATGCACTGGACAAGTATGCAGTGTTGTTGTCTGTGGTAATCAGAAGGTAACTGAAGCTGTGATCTCATCACAAAGGTCAACAGCAGAAGTATGAAACACAACACAATAAACCAGAGACATTTTAGAATCAAGTGCTGTGGTCAGTGGTCAAAAATTGAACTCTCTAGGCAGAATCACCAAATGGAATGTTTGGAAGAAACAAAGAGGGGGTCAGAAAATAATTCATGTATATATGCACACATACACTATATGGGCAAAAAAACGGGGACATATCTCTTAATTCAGGGCTGAACTGGGAACTCGACCCAAACATTTTGAGCCCAGATCTGCCATCCAGGCTGGCGTTCTCTGTGTCTTTCCCTGGGGGGGGGGATGTGCTGATGGCCCCTTACTTCCAGTGAAGGGATATAGTCTTAATGCTTCAGCAGACCAAGACAGAACAATTCCAGCATATATGTTGTGCATACAGACCTGTTTTGGATCCACATCATGTGTAAATGGGGTTTCTAGTGTTTCACCATTAAAATACCATTTAGTCTAGGATTAATCTGGGAAACCAGCTTCTGGTGATTCTACTAAAACCACAGTAAAGTACTTATACATAAATTTGTGACCACAGGCCAGTCTAGCTGTTTCTGACTCACCCTTTCAGAAGACGGCTCTTCTGCTAAATTCGTCATAAAGTGATGAAAATGGTGGTGTTTTTTGTTACAAACACCACGAGTGTGCAGCTCAAATGGGAGCGATCGTGATTGTGTCAGCTCAAACCTCCACCTACAAGGCACTTAACTTGCATCATCAACAATAACGGTGGATTTTGGAACTTCTTTAACCTCTTTAACCACTACTTTTCTTTAATGTCTTTCAAGATTCGTTGTTCCAGTTAAGGCTTTGGCAGAATGGCAAACAGTGACATAGAATTGAGACTTTTAGATTAATGGGACTTTTTTGTGCCTTAAATGAAACCACAAAGCCTTTCACTAACCGTTGCATGACTGTTTTTCCTAATGCGTTACTGTGCTGGCTCTGCAGCACTGTGCATCCACTCAGTGACAAAAAACACCCAAAAAAACGGCCATTCGAAGTTCAAAACATTTGATTAATTACTATTTATTCAGAGGTAAGCAAGCAAAGAACTAGAAATAAAGAGAACCCAGTATCCTGAAGCAATACGGTTTAAGGTAGATGACGGTGATGTGATTTAAGATGCTTGTTTTATGATAGCAAAACCTACTCACACATGCAGATTGCAAAGTATATAAGCTGAGGAGTTCACACATAGCAGACCAGGGCCTGCCTGACACAAAAGTAAAGTTATTAAACGAAATCCTAATAGTATATAATGGTTTCCTAATAAATAAATGCCTCCATAATGTATAATGTATACTTTCGTGGGGATAAAATGCAGCATGGACATCATGTGAAGTTAAACAGGTCAATTATATTGCATAAAGTTTTAGTGCCATTTGTACAGGCTCATTTTTTCCCAATACGTTAAAGTAAAGTGGCCACTTATAGTCATGCATGAACACACCACAGCACAGTATGAACAGTGTGAAATTCTTTCTCTGCATTTAACCCATTCACCAAGTGATGCAGGGGGCTGCCACCAACGGGGGCACCCAGGGAGCAGTGTGTGGGGACGGTGCCTTGCTCAAGGGTACCTCAGTGGTGCCACTGACAGTCCTGGGATTTAAACTCATGACCTTCTGATCAGAGGGGAAACTCTGTAACCACTAGTCCACCAGAAATTCAGCAAAAAAGCATAATTTTCCATTAAAATGTGTAGAAATATGTTTCCTGTAAATTGTATATAGGTAATAGGTAATAGTTTCAGGTAGAAAATCAACAAAACATTGCATTTGACCATGAGTTATTTCAATTACCCTCTTGGGTAGAGTAATATAACACCACGCTGAAACAACTGTGAGAGTTAGTCAGATTAAAGTACAGCCTACCAAAGTCAAGAGTTAAGGGTTTATAACTAAGACCCCCAAAGTAAACAGATGTTCCCGCCTCCCCAAAACAGATGTATCAGTATTAAACAGATAACACTGTGCACCTATTACTGTTACAGCCAGCCCCTTCATTTGTGACTGTCAACCCATCCTATAGGCCCAGTGGTCATGTGATGCTGGAAACATGTGTTGATTCATGTGTTAATTAGTATCAGAGATGTACACAAAGGACAACTTGTTTTACTTGTTCTATTTGTTGTTATTTGTTATGTGTTTTACTTGTATTCAGTCTGAAATTCTATTGTTTTGTGAGACTTGCTTCTTTATATGCTTCTTTTGTATTCATATTTATTCAATTGTTCTACGGTGTCCTTGGGTGACTTGAAAGGCGCCTTATAAATAAAATGTATTATTATTATTATTATTATTATTATTAGTAGTAGTATGTGTATGTAGCCTGAGCTTCTACGCTCAGGCCATAAGATTCTTTAACCAGGACATAACATCACAACATCAACAGCAACCAGCACATTGCACTTTACAGTACATACTATACTCTATAACATTTGCACACTTGGGCGGCCGGTGGCCTAGTGGTTAGAATGTTGTGGGTTTGATTCCCAGGACCGCCAGTGGCACCACTGAGGTACTCTTGACCAAGGTACCGTACCCACATACTGCTCCTCGGGCACTGTGTTCCTGGCTGCTCACTGCTTCACTTGGAGAATGGGTTAAATACAGAGGAAGAATTTCACATATGACAAATGGATACTTTACACATTAGTCTTTACATGTTTCTGTACAATTGTATAGTTCAATCTTTTTTGTTCTATACATATTTTATTACCCAGCATTAGCTTTTATTTTCTCTTTATTTTATTGAACAGTCTACTTGCATAACTTTATATGTGACAAAGAATCTTAAAAACGGGACAGATTCCTTTTCTAAAATATGTTTACAATTAAAAAAATTAATGTGTTAGGTTCTTCCTCAGTCTCCATTAACACGCTTAAAATAAAATCCTTGTGCAGTAGGGTTGTCTTGATCTCAGCAAAAACAGTAGATATGCCAGATAGGGTGCTGTGAGGAGGTGTAATCTCAGCTCAGTCTTATAATGAAGTGCTAGATGGTGCATTTCCTATTGGAGCCTAACTAGAGCAGAACTTCTCCATTCTAAAGCGAAGAAGCATGAATGTTTAAAAGTTAAACAGCAGCATCTGCAGTACTGTGGGCTCTGCAGCATGCAAGAGAGCGTCTGTGACAGTAGGCCTCAGCCCGGCGTGGGTGTGCCTGTCAGGAAAAAGCTGCTGTCGTCTCAGCATCCTAGAGAAATGAGAAAGCAGCCGCCTGCTGCGTATACGCCCACCACAAAAATCCCCCTTCCATTTCAAAGGGCGAGCGCTGCAGTGAGATGACATTTTCATCGGGCCTTTGCGAAGTTTTTGGTTTTACATTTTTCCCCCAGCTTGACTGTGTCTGTGCCTCAGTGTGCTCAGTGGAAGAAAGAATGTATGTGTGTGTGTATGTGTGTGTGTGTGTGTGTGAGAGAGAGAGAGAGAGAGAGAGAGAGAGAGTGAAAGAGAAATAGAAAGAGTCAAGCAGACACTCATCATGATGAGATCAAATATGTTGAGTACAAAGCCTTGTGCTAGACTTCCTTTGATCTTTTACCACTGCACACACTACAAAAACAATAGGAGACGTTTGGAGAGCACTGATTAACGGACTCCTATTGACAGAGTAAACCCACATTTGGAAATCTAAGATCTTTTAAGAAGTCTAGACTAGCAGATGAAAAGAAAAATAGCACTCGAGAAATTGTGGTGTCCAAAAGTCACCTATTGTATTAGTCACCTAGTGTATTAATTGGAACTTCAATTGCATTCAGCCACTCAGTAATGAGTACACTTGGATGAACAGTTCTGGATCACAAACACAGCTCGTCCTAAAGGTACTAAATGAAGCTCCATCACTCCCAAGAACAGCTCCACAGCCCAGAACTGAGGGGCATTACTGGGCATGGAGACCTGGCACTGGGCATGAAGACCTTAGACTTGTGTGTATCAGTCTATTACTAGTGCTGTTCTATGGAATAGTGAAATAGATAGAATGAGCGTCTAGATACTTTTTGACTAATTATTTCTGCTCTTTTCAAATCATCTGGTCCAGTTCACAAATCAGAGCTGACTCTTTCAGCTTCCAAATGAGTAAAATAGTTTGAGTTGTCATTTTCTTTCCAAAATTATCCAACCGACTAACATTATGTCATTTAATTCTAAAATTCTAAAATGTTATCCTTCTGATTACAGGGGCAAGATGGGCAAAATGTAGATGAATTCATCAAGTCCAAAATATTGCAAAACTTAATTATTAAAAGCAAAAATAGATACAATATTGTTACGTGTGTATATGATTGTGTGCTTATCTTTACTTACACTCAATGCACGATATTTTACAGGATTTTGGCAATACTGACATGAAACACGTGTAAAAAATTGTTTATTTATGAAACCCCTTGTGGTTTGACCACTCTGAGCCCAAACTAATCGATTAGTAGTCTATGTGATGACAGCACCGACAGAATTTACAAAATTATTTGGTGTTGGTGTAGGTGGAGTGTTAGTGTGCAATGTAAATGTGACTAATTTGTCACTTCAATTGTTAATAGCAATCGTAAGTAAACAAAAAAATAGGGAAATAAACAAATCTTAAATCGAAACGAGCTCTCTGGTTGGGTTGGTTACGTCTGTACCATAGCAACGCACCGAATTTGAAAGTGGAAGTCTGTGTTAGCTTAGCTTAGCACATCATAACACTCAATGTTCTCCTGCTCTAGGTTAAACTAACATTATTTATCATGAAGAAAACACTCCTGTTTGTCCTCACTTTAATTGGTGTCATCTTCGTCTCAATCTCTGAAGGAAAATACCAATTTTCTTACGCAGGTAAATAAAAACTCATTAGCTTAGCAATCATTAACCTTAACGCTTATCGAAAAACAAGGTAAAGGATATCCGAATGAGCAGAAGGAGCAATTTTTACTGATTATAAATAACTATAGATCCTTAATGAGGGTTTTTTTTCTGAGCCCGTGTTGGATTAAATTATAGTACAAAGGTCACATACGAGTGCTGTTAGCTGCTTAGCTAATGCTAATTGAGTTATTATAATTCACTTTTACCTAACAGATGTTTTTTTTTTTAACCCACAGAAAGTCATATATGAGACAATGCACGTTATATTTGTGCACCATGTACGTATTTCGTAAAAAGAACATTTTAAAATCGATATAATCATACTGATGGTTGTAACAGTGTTTGTGGGGAATAAATACACATTTTTAAACGTTTAAAACTTGGTAAAGCTGGTAATGAATTGGATAAGCAGTCCAGGTATGATTAAACCAATACAATATAAAATAATGTCAAGAAGGTGTTGACACTGTTAAATCAATGTTTCCCATCTCCAGTCCTGCAGACCATCGACACCGCACAGTTTTGAGTTTTCTTGTCCCTGACTTTATTAGATGATCAAATCCTTCTGGGGCTGAATCATAAGTGGTAGAACAGTAATATAACCAGTGCAATACAAAAAGACTGCAGGGTTAGAGAAAGAGAGGACGTTTTTTTAAACTGGAAAGAGAAGCAAAGCATTTAATGATGTTCTTTGACATGAAATCATGTTTGAAGTAATGTAATGAATGCTTTTTGAAACTGAATGTAAGCTTAAAGTTCACTACATTCACTACTTTTAGTGGCTATAAAGTTCACTACTTTAGAAATATTCAGGTGTTTAGAATTGTCATTGGTAACTACACACTGGTTAGTGATGTTTGTGCTTTATAATTCCTCTTGCTGCAGATTGCACATATGTGAAGGGAGACTACGCTTCTGTGTATTATGGGAGTAGATGTTTTTGCTACACTGCTGCAGGAATCAAATGGAGAGACATCTGGTCCACATTCCAGGTACCTATAGCAGGCAGAACATTGAGCACATGCATCTTTTATATTGTCTTTATGTTCTTCTCCATTCAAATATGTTCAAACCTGACCGTGTATTAACAACTATTATTAATATTGCTGCATAATATGAATGCAAATGTCATGTTGTTATTATATCAGAGCAAATAGGGATAAGATTGCAACATTACTACAAAGACCCATTTATAACATGTTATATATTGCACAGCTTTAGTTATAGGCACCAGAAGAGGATTGTTGATACATAGCAATTTCATTTCATTTATTCTTTAAAAAAAAAAATGTGTGCACTTTTTTTCTGTAGTCAGGTAGGTTGCTGCACATCCGTCTTGCAGCTTATTTCACAGCACTTGTATAGATGAAAGTAGATCATTTATAGCCATGTTTTCCCAATGCGTAGGTCCGAGTGACAAGTGCCAAGGAGGTCATCATCATGTATCCAACGGAGTTAAAAAACCACGATACATGCCATGATCCCTTTAAAAATCCTTTGACACTGGCAACTTGTATGATTGAGCCCTACTGGCCCTCCAGTGTACAGAAGGAGAAGATGCTGGACATTCCACTTGCCGAAGAGGAGACTTTCTTTATGACCAAGTCTCCCACAGCCAGTGCAGAGTACACCCTTCATGTCTCCAGACAAAGTGAGCATGAACATCTGGCCATCATGATTTATTCTCGTCCCTTCTGTGTTTCTGTTTTATCTCATCTGTGGTGACTGTCATTTCTTGTGTTTGATGCTGTGGTCTTTGCTGTTTTTCTACATTAACAGAGAGGTCAGACCTTGCCTTGTACGAATGATAATTAATGTCCTTTATAAGAATACTTCAAACTGAAGAGCTAGACCTTTGCTTCCTGGGGAAAAACAAAACCTCATCTAGTTTCACTTTAGCTAAAGAGACTCATGAGACGAAAAAATGGACCTACTGGGCCTATTTCTCTCAAGTATCTTTTTGCACTTAACCATTTAAATGGAACCATTTAGGCAGGAAAAAACGTTCTGACTCCCTTTTACGTTTCTCTTGAGAGAGGTCGATTTCTTCTGAAAAGCTATTGGAAAAAGATTAAAAATAAAGGAAAAAAAACTCAACAACAAAAGATTTAGAAAACCCGCTGGCCAACTAACATGCAGTCAGAACAAGAAGCAGCTCCCTGTTAAATATGATGCAGACCAGTTGACAGTTTGTTTTTTTTTTGCTCGAATTCACAAAGTAATTTGTATGTATTTGTTTTAAATTTCAGGGTTTAACTGGATGCGCTTTTTCCTTTTTATCAGTGGGCTCACACTCTTCTTTTTTGCTGGAACGGTATCTAGGTAGGCATCTGCTAGCATTTAGTTTTCATATTTGTTAAGCATTTGTAATTTACATTTTAGATTAGCTTTAGAGGATTTGTCCATACTTTAGGTATACATCGACAGTATTCTTAACTCGTACATTCCCTTTTGCTTGTGCAAGAATGGTGAAGAATAGAATGTGCTGACCAGACTCTTCCTGTCTTGCTTTGTCCTCTTCCAGGAGCTCATTATTTTTCTACATCTCAGGGATTTCATTGGGAATGATGTCCATTTTAGTTTTTCTACTCCTAGTCCTGAAAAGATTTGTGCCAAACGTAAGTACATTTATTTGTGTTTGTTACAGTCATTTCATATTTTAAAATGAGAAATACATGAGAAATACAGAGTTTAATGGAAAGCAATACAGCTTGTACTGTACTGACCAATGGTTCCAAAATAAGCACATCATGCATAATAAAACACTCAGGTAATGTGAAAAATAAATATACTATAATTATGTAGCAGTTTAATATTTGATGTAATATGAAGTATTAACCATTTTTCTCCTGTTACTCATTACAGCAAGTAGTTTTCCTGGTGTTGTTTGGATCTGCCTCTGGTCTGTCTTACCTGGGCATCCAGAAGTTGATGAATGGAGGAGAGGAGATCATGAGGCTGTACTGGAGAGAAGTTCTGGGTAAGTGACCATTTTCTCATATGTTTTGGTCCATTATGGGAATTGTGTTTGCATTTATATACCAAAAGGTCATAATTTTTGCTTATTAAAATTCCTTACTTTGTTCTTATGATTGATCTGTTAAGGTTCTGTTCTAATTGGCTGCCATTCAGAGAGCCTGTGCCTCATTCAAGGAGCAGTTCAGACTGAAACAGTCCTTAAAACCTCAACATTTAAAGACTGGACTGAACTGAACTGCCATAGCCTATATATGGCAACATTTTTATATTCTGATATTTCATTTTATTTAATTTATTTTATATTATGATTATCATTTTATTCATTCATTTATTTTAAAAAAAAAAACAGATGGTACTTGGAACAGACAACGAAGAACCAGTGATTTGACATTGGGGAAAAAAAACCCCAAAGAAACAATATGCACAATTTTCATTCAACAGCATTTCAGGAACTACACTGCTCTGCACTAATTTTGGTTAAACTGGATCAGTTTTGCTCTTCATGTCTTCAAAACTAATGTTGTGCATTAAATTGTTAAAAAAAAAAAGCAGTTATCACAGTTATCACATTAACACTATCACTAAAACAATGTATTTAAAATGACCTGTTTTTAAAGCTTGGTTTCCACATGTGGGCTGTATATACTAAAGAGTAAATTGTACCTTTTGGAACAATGTTTTTATTTCTTTCTAACTATTTGGGGAAAAATATGCTTCAAAACTTTGTCAGTTTCTACAATTTGTCGTCTTGTAACCTGATAGATGGTCTGTAATGAGCAATTGTAGTCAATAAATAAATGCATTCCTTACGAGAAGATCAGGACTTTACATTCAGCAAAATTGCCTGTAAGACGAGTAAGCTATAGAGGAAAATCACTGAAAGGGGAAAAGGTGGAAAAACCCAGAGGGGAATGCGGACAGTATCAAACATCTGTTGAATGCAGGGCACTCCCAAAACATGCACAGAGCTGTAATTACTGTTCCATAATCACATATTGATCCTTAAGGACCTGTCAGACTGTTTCTCTTACAGGTTTAGGGTGAGTAAGTGAACTAGTTTCAGGTGGAAAGGTGTTGTGCCACACCTCTAGCCTAAGATGCAGGGTTCATAAATGACTGAAGCTCTCGTTACACACCTTGTTACACGCATCTTGCAATATCTGTGTATGATGTAAAGTGAAGACACTAACTACCATTATGTGGTATAACGTTTAAGTGAAACAGCATCTGAAAGACTCATAATAAATAAACATAGATAGGGAAAGAAACCATTGGCGTTTTGGAAAAAGGTTGTTATTGTAAACATCACTCGTTTATTTATGGATTAAAGGTGACTTTATTTAGACCTCAGATGTCTAAATGACCAGTTATCCCAAATTAGGCATGTACAAAACCATGTTAATCTTGGGTTATTCATTTATTTTTATTGCATTATTCCATACTACCTACAGAAATGAGTGCTTGTAAAGATCCATCAGGCAGATTAGCCCCAAATCATTACGTACTGACATGTTAAAGCCCATTTACCTTTTCAGTTCTATGTCCTGGTTTAGTTAGTGTCATAATATGAAGCCAAGTGCTGGAGTGACTGCCTTTTGACGGCTCAATAGACTCTATTCTTTGCCAAATCAATTTGCCTGTTTTTAAAGCTCTCACTGGGTTCGCATCAGCATGTAAATGGCGCGAACCACAGGCATATTAGGATTAAGGGAGAGACACAGAGAAATGCTGCCGGAACATTGATTTCTGTGCTTGGAACAAAAAGGCTCTGGGAGGATTACAACCCAAATGTCTCCTTTCCCTTTTTCATTTCTACACCACTGGAACGCAGCAAATGTTCCTCTGTCTTCCTTCTGCCCCAGCTATTGCAGGAACATAAAACATTTATTTGATTTTTTGTTTGTTTGAACACGAGAGAACAATGTTAATGGCATCAGCACCAAATACTACCCCACTGAGCTGTGTGTCATTTAAAACATCTTTTATTTTTCCAAAATAAATTGAGTTGAACTTGGGTAGGGAAAGAGCGGTAGGCTTTGTAAAGCAGGGGTAATGGAACAGCACCATGTATTGTTATGGAAATCTTTATATATGGTGGTTTTAGGTTATTTTTCATCACATAAGAGAGAAATCGTACATGTATACATTCTTACAAATGACTACCTTCTGTGGTTGAATTACAGAAGCTGTTGTAAGTACTAAATGTGATTTGAGACACATGTCCTGTGCTTTCCCACAGGCTATCTGCTGCTGTCAGGCTTTGTCAGCTTTGCTTTCTGCTACAAACTCGGCCCTGTCACCAACAGGCGCACACTAAATCTGATGACTTGGGGTTTGCAGGCTGTAGCAATGGTGGTGGCCTGCCATGGGATCACCTACACTCCTCTTTCCTGGCTGCTGCTGGCCACACTGTTGTGCTTTAGGATCCTGCCCCTGGTGCTGGCCATGCTTCTGGGGATATGGAGGTAGATACTTTGACTGCATCATGACATAAAATGTCTTCTGGTGTTTTTCTCTTTGTCAGCAGACTAGATTTGTATATAATACAGGCAACGCTTAAAACAATCTTTATCTTCCAGCTACTACCTGAAATCATAGCACACATCTGAGTATTTTGCGACGCCCCTATCCAAAGCAACTTACAATCATTTTCTGCTATTCCTAGTATGCCAGAATTTTTAAGTATGCGTCCAACTTTCCAAATGCCAGCAGCAGTTATGGTTCAGTGAAGGTATTTGGTCACAACTAGGTTATTGCACAATTGCGGACAATAGTAACTATAAAAATGACACAAAACAGGGCCGACTTGAACATAAATATGTACCACTGAACAGAATATTTCAGAATGAGTGGAAGCCACTCAACATGTTAAGTCATTCAAAAATTGTCTATTGGTATAACATTTCCGAGTCGAGGGCAAATGAATTTTATCTGTGAGAATATTTGAATAATCCACAATTCCACAATTTACACTAGAGTCTGTAAAAGCCAGTCTACTCATTTTCAGGATTATTGCTAGATTTTTTTGCAGGATCTGTTTTTCATTTAATCTGCTTAGTGATACCTATATGTTATGCATGTTAGTACATCTATACAAATTTACTAACAAATTTACTAATCTTCCTTTGCAATATCACTACTTATGTCAGTATTACTTTTTATTACTTAAATTACTACTAGGTGCTCTACTAAGTGCAATAACTTACTCCAAACTACCCTTTGTGTCAGTGGGTTTCACTCAACTGTGTACTTATAGTATTAGTATCCAGCATTTCTGTATATAGCATAGTGTATTTTCATGTAGAGTTTCTTTTTCTACAGATTTTGTATTTTGATTGTATTTAGACTTTATATTTTATAATGTTACTGTCTCTGTCTTGCAGTAATTACATTAGCAACTTCCTCCGGGATCAATAAAGTTTTCTGATTCTGATTTTGATATTTCACTTGTAACAAAACTGATCTTTGAACACTAAGTTTCCAGTGGAATATAAACATGGCTACAGTGACTACAAAAACACATTAATAAATACAGATTCTAAGTTTCACATCTTAATCGTAACAGTTACTTCTGTATATCCCTGCTGTCTGGATAAGCAGAAGTCTAGTCAGACCCACCATTAAAACACATCTGTCTCTGTGTCTTTGGGTCGTTGTGTGATCTTACATGCCCACACAGTTCTCAGCAGCAGTAGTTTGGAATTGTGTGGGTTTTTTTTTATAATAATTCTGTGACATGTCTTTACAACTCATTTAAAAACATTTTAGGGACTTTAATGTTTATTTGCCTGTCCCCAGACAAATTTGTTGGCTACTGTCATTTTTGGGGCTCTTCCGGAGCAGGACGCGGAACAGAACCAGGCTACTGACAGAAGAGGAGTACAAGGAGCAGGGAGAGATACACACTAAAGCCTCCCTGGAAGAGCTGAGGAAATATTGTAAAAATCCCGACTTCCCAGCGTGGGACACTGTACTAAGACTCCGCTCTCCCCAAAGGTAATGTAGACTCTGTAATAGTAACAGTGTGCTGTCTTTACCTGCGCATGAATGGTTGTGCAGGCAAGCGTGGTAGGGTTCAGTCCAGGACTTGGACTTGAGTCATGTTTTTCGTGGCTCGTGACTTGAGTTGGAGTCGACTACTTGTGACTTGGCCTTGAGGTTTCCCGAGCAGGGTACAGCTCTGATGCCAGGCTGGATTCACATTACAAGCCTGAATTTCAGTCTTTTTTCTTCTTCCTTTGATGGTCCATATTCTGTTTGTAAGTGATTCATATGTGTCATCATTGTGAACACATCTGTGCCCGCATGCACCCGTATCATTAAATTAGTCCCTGCTGACACACAATGAATGATGATCAGGCATAGGAGCGTAGGTAATGAGGAATGCTTAAAAATTGTTTCTGATCTAAGTTCTTGTTACAGCCGCGTGTATTCGAAATGTATTTCACTATGTGGACAAAAGTATTAGGACACCTGACCATTACACCAACAAGAACATTAATGGCATTGAGAAGGCCTGGTTTGCAGTCTCCTTTCCAGTTCATCCCAAAGGTGCTGGATGGGGTTGAGTTCAGGGCTGTGTGAGCCAATCCTGTTCTTCCACAGAAAACTCATCCAGCCATGCTGTTGTCTAAAATGTCGTGGTATGCTGAAGCATTAAGATTGTCCTTCACTGGAGGTAAGGGGCCTAGCCCAAACCCTGAAACCAGGTGTGTCCCAATACCTTTGTCCATATAGTGTATAAAAAGTGTGTATGGATTCTGTGCCACCCTAATACTGTAATCTGACTGCATGAAAAATTTACCAGTTACCGGTTCTACCTTGCACGGTTTCCTCTCACACACAGGTTTGCTGAGTTCCTGCAGAGTGGAGCCCACGTCACTGCCTCTGAACAGCAGAGCCACGAGCAAGAGCACAGGCTAAATGGGGAGTGTGACAGAGGCATACTTTCAGATCTGGCCAATTCTTCACTTACATCTGAAGACCTCAGCGAAGATGAGCTCCGTTCATACCCACCCAGACCAGTTCTGACTCCGACTCTAGCTCTGGCTCCAGGCCCAGCTCCAATTCCACTTCCACCTCCACCTCCACGCCCCTTCAGTTCCTTTCCTGCCCTGCCCAACCCACCTGTCTATGGAGGCCCAGTCTGCCCTTACCCTCCCTCCCCTTTCACCCCAGTACCACAGGTCCCACCCATGGAGTACGACGATGATGATCCTTTCTGATACAAAACAGACTGTCTCCAGCACTCCTTTATAATGCAAATCATTTTACGGAGTCACCCAATTGGTTAAAACCTGTTGGGAGAGTGTTTCTCTCTAAAGAACAGCTATTATAATTATCAGGACTGAACAGTCAGGCACTGTTTTTTAAAAAAAATCTTTTCTCCTCTTTTAAATTCTCTTCACCAAGAGACTATCTGGGAGTTTGGGTTGTCATCAGCATGTCAGTGCTTGATTTCTGACATTTGATTAAGTACTAGTCCTGAGATGTATAGACATTAGGCCTCTATAGGGCTGGGAACACTGGTTTTGTATAAAGGATGAAAAGGGCTCATACTGGAATGTTTACTGTACTGGTCTACAGTACATCAGAATTGAACCGATGTTTTATTCAGGGAAATACTGCCCTCCAGCGTCTGCCTGTGTAATTATCACTCAGATGAAGCCAAGCTCTCATCAGCCATGCATTGTCAGCTTAGAACTGCCTGCCGAACTTCAGTTTGCCTGTTTGCTTCTTGCCATAAAATGTAATCTATCCATATGTATGAATTTTAAACAGTTTTTAGAAGATACATTTTATGACCAATTTTTTTTTTATTTTTATGCCTTATTTAATAAATACAAATGACATGTTCCAATGGCAAGTGTATTATTTATATTACATGTAAACATTTAAATCTTACTTTGGGAAGAGAATTAAGGTGCTATGTGTGTTTTAATATGCATGAAGTCAGAGAAAGCCCTGCATATACAGCTGGAGCTTATAAAGACACACCGATAGACTGTGAGCTCATGAAGTAACACATCTGAATTACACTTACAAAGTATTTAAACTGATGTGTTTCTGGAAGGATCTGGATAGTCTGGCTTTACAAATGTGATCACAGTACACACAAACAGAAGACAATTTTGGCTCGTCAGTTCCTTTAGAGGGTCCAGGTCATGGACAATGAGATTTCTTCACTTTTTTAAAAATAAAAAATGAAAGTAAACATTCATATAACCACATATATGTCATAAGTGTACCTCAGAGGGAAAAATAAATAAAATATAAGAAAGGATAAAGGCCCTTTCATCATTTCTGAAGACAAATGATAACTTCAGAGTGTCCGTGTGCTTTAAGCTTGGTTATTTAGTTTACCTGTGAATACGGACAAGATTACAAAGCAGGGACCGGTGCTACAAACATCCACAGGCAGTGCAAAGCATATTTAAAGGGCGGATTTAATCGACAGCAAGCCCGTGCAACACGTAAACACATCTGACGTCTGTTCTTTGGTCCAAAGTTCATACCTTCATACTGAATTCAGTGTTTACATTATGAAACCGTTTCCATTGTGGACAAATGGCTTCGACCCTCAATTTGAGAGTTCATTCTTCATTCAAGGAGTTTGTTGGGGAGGCTGATCTGGTGAAGAGTCGGGAGTTTCTACAACCTCCTCCTTTCCAGGGAGAGCTTCTGGGTCTTCTGCTGAATCACCAGCATCTGTATGAGACGAAGCACTCTGATCAGGATCCTCCTTTGCAGAGGCTTGCACTGGCGTACTGTGAGACTGGCAGGACTGGGATGGAGGCTCTCCAGCAGATGGCGCTGTGGACTCCCGGTCACTGATCTCCTACAAGCATAGGACACATCATAAAGTCAGGCAGTGTGCTTTAAGTGAGCGTTTTTCAATATTTCTGCATAAGTAAAATGGTAAAGATGTAAACAAAGGCATTCATAGTGGTTTGACTGTCAAAAATACACTATATGGACAAAAGTAAAGGGATAATCTTAATGGTTCAGGCATTTTGGACAGTGTCATACTTCCAACTTTGTGGACGCAGTTTGGGGAAGAACCTTTTCTATTCCAGCATGTCTGTGTCTCAGTGCACAAAGCAAGCTCCATAAAGACATGGCTGGAGGAGAGCCCTGACCTCAACCCCACCCAACACCTTTGGGATGAACTGGAATGGAGATTGCGAGCCAGACCTCATTCAAAATCAGTGTCTGACCTGATAAATGCTCTATAGAATGAAGGGGCACAAATTCCCATAGAAACTCCAAAATTTATTTATCTATTAAAGTTTATGTATTAGAATGCAGTGTCATAATGGGCAGTGCTTTTGTCCATGTAGTGTATTCACAGTGTTGCAGTCATCTGAGGACATTGTTTCTAACAGCTCCCTCACACAAAGTTATTACTCAAAAACCCGTTTTTGTGATAGTTTTGAGATTAACAAATGCATTCATTCACAGCGGAGAGGTACGGACATGACAGGCAAGCAAAGCAGACCCAGAACACCACTCACTGTACATTTAAAATCACATGCACTGTAAAAAGACAGAAGACCTAAATATAATAGGAATTCCTATCACCACCATTGTACAACAATTGTGGACTTTTCATTCTACATCAAACCTCTTTGGTCTTGATTAAATCTCAATGCTTTAATCACATCAAAACATTGAACTTTGAATTGCTGGAATTTCCCTCTAACTGATATCTAAACCTCAACACTGTTTACACTGACAACAGTATGAACCTTTCCAGACAAATTTTCTCTCTCACTATAACATATATTATAATGAAGTGCTTTCTTCTCCTGTAGAGGCCATTTCAGAGACGCTAGTCTGTCTTATGGTGTGATGTAAGCGATGATATGCAAAACTAATGTTGACTAACTGAGTATATTTCACAAGGCAGAGCTTCTCTGTTTAGCCAGATAACTTGTGCATTAGGATTAATGACTCCTCCTGCTGGATGTTTGGCTTTGAGCTTAAGTCGTCTGGCTAACTGAGAAAATCCTTCTATGAGAAATATCTAAACTGGACACATTATTACAAGTAGAGGTGCTGAATTACAATAAGCCACATTACTGAGTTCCTGTTGTTTTGGTTTGTGATAAAGACCTCCTTGTTAAATGACCTTTTTTGTAAGTGAAAATAAGTACAAATGTGAAAAAAAGTATAATGTTAATTAGCGCTTTGTCTCTCTCGCTCTCTCTCACTCTCTTGTTCGTGACTTTTCTGGAGCGTGCGGATCGTCTCTCTCTCTCTGTCTCTGTATCTCTCTCTCTTTCTCTCTTTTACTCTCTCTCTCGCTCTCCCTTACTCTTTCTCTCTGTCTCTCTCTCTCGCTCTGTCTTACTCTCTCTGTCTCTCACATTCCTGACTTTTCCGTTTTTAAACCTCGGGTTTACATTTACTTTTTCTTTAAGGGTAATGTATTAAACTGAGTTCCAAATGAAATTAAAGTGATCTGGGAGAACATTTGGAGGCATATT
>JBBPDC010000002.1:2415624-2445255 GCA_037974485.1 Hemigrammopetersius urotaenia
AATTCACCATCTCAAGGCATTAGATTATTGAACCTTGTACTGCCTACTACTGCAACAGACAGTAGGGGGCGCTACATCAACTAAGAGACTTGTGATTGTGTGTACTATTTGGACAAAAGTATTGGGACGCCTGAAAATTACAAGAACTGGAACTTTAATGGCATCGCATTCAAATCCATATACTTTAATATGGATTTGGTCCCCTTTGTAGCTATAACAGATTCCACTCTTCTTAGATGGCTTTCCACAAGATTTTGGAGTTTCTGTGGGAATTTGTGTCCATTCATTCTGTAGGAGGATGTGTCCAATGTGTCAATTAGGAGGTCAGGTACTGATGTTGGATGAGAAGGCCTGGCTCACAATCTCTGTTCCAGTTCATTCTAAAAGTGTTGGATGGGGTTGAGGTCTGGACTCTGTGTGGGTCTGTCAGGTTCTTCCACACGGAACAATACTTTTGTCCAAATAGTGTATTAATACTTGAGGAGAAATATTGGGTGAGCGATCTATGAACTTTGGGAGAAATAGAGTATGTCAAAAAGGGTTACAGGGGGCAGCAACTTGGGGTTAAAGGTCTCACCCAGGAACCCAGTGCTACAACTGCACAGACACAGAGAAAATAATAATTACATAAATCATATATAAATATAAAATAAAAAATAAACAAAAAATGTAATCAAATATAATATAAAGTCCAAACAAAATTCTCCTAAAAATACTCTCTACTTTGTGTAAATCATTTGGTGTGTGTGTGTAAACTATCTACTCAACAGACTTGTGTGGGCTCCTGATCCAGTCCATCTCTGGAAGTCCTTCTCTCGTTTTGCCCCCGCAGACTCCGGTCCAGGTTTTGTCTGAGACCCGTGTCAGGTTTCGTTTCCCTGCTTTTGTCTGGAGCTAGGGCCGAGCAGTGCTGCTCTGAAGGCTGTCTGATCCGTTCAGGACTTCCAGCAGCTCCAGCTCTGCCTCTCCCTCTCCCTCAGCTCCTGCTGCGGGTCGTGCGTCCTCATGTCTGTGGGTCCGGAGTGCGGCTTCTCCAGCGAGGAGGTGCTGAGCGCGCGCTTCCCCGTGCACAGGGCGTGCAGGGACGGGGACGTGAACGCGCTCCTCGCGCTGCTACAGCGAGCCCACCTCTCCGAGCTGAGCGTGGAGGACTCATTCTACGGATGGACCCCGCTACACTGGGCTGCACACTTCGGAACGGTATTTAAAACCGCACGTCTGTTGTCGTTTTAACGCCTTACTGGCTGGTTTATTAGTCCCTAGTGTCCTGGTAGTTTGGGAGTTGCCCCTGTGATCAGAAGGTTGTGGGTTACGAATCCCAGGACTGCTGCTGGCACGACTGGGTACCGTGCCCACACACTACTCACCAGTGGCAGCACCCTGCTTCACTTGGTGAATGGGTGAAATCCAGAGAGAGAACGTCACACTGTGTGCTGTGGTGTGTTCATGCATGACTAAAACGGGCTGCTTTCCTTATTAATCCTAAAACTTAGTGCACCATAATGAGACTAGGTGCACCACTACAGTGCACCACAGTGAGACTGTAGATTATGTGGTTTAGTATTGTAAGGAATGTGAGTCTTTACCTTGCAGTTTAAGAGTTAACTGGTCTGTGTTGAAAATGTGCCCTTACCTCATCACTGTGCATCACAGAACGAATGGATCAGAGCCATTAGGAGAACTGGAGATGGCCTGTAAGTTCCACCTTAAATGCAGTAGCAGTTCCATTCTGGCACCATGCCTTATGCTGGAGCTGCAGCAGCATTTAAGGTGGAACTGAAAAATACGTTTTAAGAAGCTGGAGCTACATGTGTGGAGTTGCGGATGCTCCAGCATAAGTGGAAGATGTTGTAGGACCTAGAATAGTAGTGTTTGTGTATACAATCTTTGAATATCTTTAGTATAGATGAAGTATCGAAAGGTGTCGTCTGAGAATTTGGGCCTGCTAATAATAGAAGCATAACCAGATCCTGCCAGAGAGACCAGGGCACTTATTAACATATCTGTGCAGAATGGGTTCGTACACTACCCCGACATCACTAAGGCTGTGCTTTATTTAATCATGCGTTATTATTCAGCAGCCATGGTCTCAGGCCTTGTTAATGGTGTTGAATTGTGGACTTGGTTGCAAATTTAAGGTTATGAGGTGATTCATGTCAAAATTCATGATCAAAAAGTTTATTCCTTACTTCCGTGTGTTCACTTGGCAGGGCCTGCGGGTATTTTATGAAAGAGACCTTTGTTTGAACTGCCGTAAAAAGAGTGTTTCCTCCTCTTGGAGGTACAATTCTAGGGGGAAATGTTTGAGAGGGTTTTCACGCTTTCACATCTCGTGTACACAGGCGGGTTCTTTGAGGAACAAGAAGTGGTTCTCCTGTGGAAAGCACCCTTTGTTAATTAATTCTTGCAGCATTAGTGTGAATTTCATCAGCTCATTCCTGTTCGCGTTCAACTTTGTGTGCTTGTCTTGGCCTTGAGACTCGGTATTCACCATCGACTGCTTCCTAGTCTCGTCTCCGTTGCTGATGTTGCACTTCCTTGTGTTCTTTGCATTGTCTACTGACCAGATCTGTGCGAAATAGCTCTCGAAATAATGCATTTGCAATCACATTCTGACTTTGAACGCCGTTTGCCGTGACAAAGAGGTTTTGATTACAGTCTGTAACCCATAGGGGTTATATGTCGTGTAAAATGACTCCCAGAATTATAAAACCACACTGCGCGTCTGTGGGCGTGTTTATGCACCCTGTCAGTCAAGATAACATGCGAAGACCTTTCATGATAATAAGGGAATGGAAGCTGTCACTGTACTGTAGACAAACATCTTCAGGGCGGGAGTTTGGCGTGTTTATGTATCTTCTAAGTATGGGAGTGGTGCTAAATGGGCAGAGTTCCTGGAAGAACTGCTCTGAATTCATTTTTTGGTTACACAACATCTTATCTGTGTAGCTAAGTTGCTAAAATGCAGTTTTTATTTTTTAAGAGCCATGCTATTAGCTGTGGCGACCATCAGCACGAGATGTTTTGCTCTGTTTTTGTACATCTGGGACAGAGTAAACTGCAGGGCTTTGTGTCCTGGGCACAAATGTGTTAAGGCCTAAAGTTACATAAATATAGACTGTCTGGGCTCCTAATGATGACTGATAATTAACAGTGATACCAAAAGCATTGTAATTTAAAAAAAAATTATAAATCAGATTTACAATATGATCCATTTATTTCGCACAGTGACTGCTAAACAGGCTAAGACCTGGTGGATCATTCATTATTACATAGCTAAATCAGACTTGATGTCTCTAAAGTCAACTTGTCTTCTCCAAACATTAGTACTGTTGTGATGTTCCTGAAGTTCAACCTCCCGTTTAGTGTTGGTAGGCCGGTTGTTATCCACTATACTGTTTATTTCAGTAAGTTGAAAAGAATGATAACGGCACGCGTTAGTGACTACACAAAGTGTAACAAATTCAATACAGTATTGTGAAGGGATATTGAAGTTAAAACCTCCCATATGCACTTCAGTCTCTTATGATTGTCACACATGTAAACCAGTTCATGATCAAAACTAGTCAATTGGGTGTATGCTTAGACTTCAGTACATAGACTGAGAGTCTGATATCTGTAGTTTTACTCATGCTTATCCTGTTTTTCATGCCAGTTTGATTAGCGCTCATTCTTTTCTTTGTTTCACACAGCTGGAGTGTGTCATGCAGCTGGTCCAGGTGGGCTGCGGGGTGAACTCCGTGACCTCTCGCTTTGCCCAGACGCCTGCTCACATCGCTGCCTTTGGTGGCCACCCACAGTGTTTGCTCTGGCTGCTGCAGGCTGGGGCTGACATCAACCGACAGGTGGGTTAGCCTCAAACTCATATCTGTGTTTATAAAACCTCTTGAGTCAAGGCACTGATATAGAAACAGCTGTTACACTGTAGATCAACACGATTCATCTGAGACGTGGGAGCAATGTGCTCTTTGGAAGCTGTCTGTTCCAGCACGCCTGCAATAGGCATTTATAGATTTGACTTACTTACAACTGATACTTGTTTTTAAACATTTTATCATGTCTTCCAGTCCATTAATCCTGTCACAGGGATTGGCATCAGAATTCCGTGTGTGCAAGAAGTGATTTAATCTTCAGACCGGTACTATTGTTTGAACAGTTTAAGACCCAACTTAAGACTTACATTCATAAACAAGCCTTTGGGTAGCTTTTAGTAGTGTTTACGGTAGTTTTATTTTATGTTCGGCGTGTTATAACTTATATGGAATTTTGTTGTTCATCGTGTGTGATGTCTGTCTGTGAAAAGTACTTTATATAAATATATATATATATATAAACTGGTCTAGTGACACAACAGAAGCCAAGTCACCCCCACGCTTCCCTTTAGTGTATTGCAGTGTATCTGGATGATCATAGCTCTGTTGGAAATGGCCTCCTGTGAACTGCTTTTGTTTGTTTTGCCCAAAAATAGTAAGCAGACTGTGGCTATCCTGTGTTTCTTTAATAGGCCAAAAATATCTCAGACGATGTACAATTCTGGCCAAGTATTGCATTATGCAGCTGGAGCTAGACCACAAACCTCTCATCCAACATAGTCATTTCAGGACAAAACCATGGACTTAACCGCCGGTTCGTCATGTGACCTTGTAGAACACGGTTCATGATAAGGGTTGCATAAGGGATACGATACTATTTATACTATACTGTTTACTACTGTATGGAGCAAATACTACAGAACAGTATGCAGTTTATAGCACGTAGTTTCTAACAGTCAGTACACATTGACACTTTTTATGCATAATAACAGCAAAAACTACATTTTAATGCATAATAACTGCAAAAAAACACATTTTAATGCATAATAACTGCAAAAAACTACATTTTAACATGCCACAAAATCTTGAGATCTTTTTTTTCCACATATAGTACAACTGACTTGAATGACTTTATTTTTAGAAAGCTGGTTTGACAGATTATCACTATATTGCCAGATAATTTTACTTGATTCTATGACCTCTTTGTTTTGTTTATATTTTACATATTTGATCATTGTACAATTTTTTTTTGTACTGTTACTTTGTCCACTGATTATTTGAACCTGAGGTTCCGACTGCTTTTAGAAAAAACACTAGTAACTGAGGGCACAGATCATTTGTGTGAGCAGAAAGAGCTTCAAAGCTGTGCTATTCACCACAAGAGTGGTTGAAATTATTGTCATTATCAGTGTGAATCTGATCAATCATAGCCATATTCTTCTACAGAAGACACGATATGTAAGTAAAGGCCAAAACAGTCCATGTCAGATTGGAAGATTTTGCCTTGTGCAACTGGAAAAGCCAGAGATGTTGTACTGAACTGAGCTAATCTTGTTATAGAGGTGCGCGGGCTCACTCACTCAGACACACACAAACACACACAACGATGCCAGCACCAGAGTTCAGTCTGGGGGTTTGTGTATGCACATGCCCAGCCATGTCCTTATTTGTTCATCGTCCCGTGCCTCCCTGTTCTTTTCCGTGAGCAGGACTGTTATCATGGATGTGCTTTTGACTCTGCTTTCTTTGATGCCCCGCCCCGGATTTGCCCTCTGATGCCTCAGCAGTGCTGTGAGGAGAAATCAGATTAGTGGGTCAGCGTTACGTAACTGCTAATGCTGCGCTTTTTCTAAGTCTGGTTTCCTCCTCATCCCGTCTTCCTAATACTCATTCGGTGATCCTGTAAGAAAGCTGGCTTTCTCCTCTCTTCCCTCTGACTGACTTTTGTTCCCAGGGTTTTCTGCCCGGTGCTTTTTACATAGAGACCAGTGATGCAATGATGAGGGACTCCAGGCTGACCTACATTGTCCTCCCATGCGTCACAGCCAAGACTGGAGGGCTTCAGTGATTCTCTCTGTCTCTCTGTCTGTCTCTCTCTCCCTCCCCCCCCCCCCTCTGTCTGTCTGTGTCTCAGGGTGAATAGTTCATGGCTCCTGATGGTCCTGATGGGAGAGTGTCACTTGTCTGGCCTGTTTGCTGATCTGCGTTGAAGCAAATCTAGCCAGTTTGGGCTGTGATGGGTTGATCCAGTTACAATCTGGATCAACCTATCACAATACAATTAATTATTTTTTTCTTTTGTTCTTGGGCCACTTTTTCATGTGCAATATCACTACTTATGTCACTATTATATGTAATAGCAGACTTGGTATCCACTTCTATATCCACTTCTCTTACTGACCACAGCAATGTGTGTAGAGTGTATTTATTACTGAGCATTTTATGAGAATTTATGGAGATATTCATGTAAATTATTATATTTTAACTTTATCATATTTTGTATTGTTCTTGTCTCTGTGTGTGTGTCTTTGCAGCCGTAGCATAAGCCATTTCCTCCAGGATCAATAACGTTTTAACTTTCAGAGGTTATGGCCGTTGGTCAGGCCGGTGGCAGTAAGGCGTGTTTCAGTAGATAATAATAAAATCTAAATGAGGGATTCTCTGAAACTTTGCGCCTTATTATGTTTTCGCCCCAATTCAGTTGATTCTAGTTCCCTTTAGGACACCCCCAGCCACACAAGGCCACCAACCCTGGAAGAGTGAAGGCTAGCATTCCACGAGTCACGAGAATCCTGTATCTTTTCAAACTGACGCTAGTGCAATGTCATTAGAAAGTGGAACTCACTTGGAGGAGAGCATTGACTGTCAATTATTTCGGGTTCGTTAACAATCTGCCATGGGGAGATGATGGGGAGAAGGAAGGCCACCCCACCCACCCAGAGAAAGATCACTTTTCACCCACGACTGAAAGTGATCTTTGCTAATAAATATAATAACTCCAGCTATTGGCCTAGTGGTTAGGGAGCTGCCCCTGTGATCAGAAAGTCATGGATTCGAATCCATGGACTGCTAGTGGCACCACTAAGGTACCCCTGAGCGAGGTACCACCCTCACACACTGCTCTGCAGGTGCTGTATTCCTGGCTGTCCACTGCATCTTTTGGGGAATGGGTTAAATGCAGAGAAATAATTGCACACTGTGTGCTGTGCTGTTGGACGTTTCTACTTTCTACAGACATTGTTTGCAGTGTAAGTTACATTATATAAGGCTAAATATAGTCACTGTGTTGGGTACCTGCCTAACGCAATTTAAAGACTTCCATTCTGTAACACATAATTTAGCTCATCTGTTAATTACTAGGCTTAGTTATTACATTAAAGCAGAGAAATCATCAGTCACCGCTTGGCCACACTGTTAACAGAGTCATTTTTTTTTTTTCTTTCTTCTTATCTGTCCTCTTCCCTATTCACCTCTCTCTCCCGCTCCATTCTCTCTCTTCTGCAGGATTATGTTGGAGAAACCCCCATCCACAAGGCAGCCCGTGCTGGCAGCATTGAGTGCATTAACACTCTTCTGATCCAGGGGGCGAAAGCCGAGTAAGTTCAAGCTCATAGCTGCTCACTGGTCCTTTTAACTGCATCTCTACCCTCAGCATCCCTGAAAATAGTTCACTGGCACGTTTGATTCAGGAAGGACTGCCATCAAAAATCCTTTTATGTGCTGCCCAAGTTAGATGAACTAGCCTTTGGCCGAGACCTGTCTCAGGTCAGGCTTTATTGGTTCGAATTCTCTGCAGGAGACTCTCTTGTGTTTGAGGCTTTCATTGCATATACAGTTCAAGTCCAGCTCCATCTGTAATAGGCCTTTCATGACATGAAAGAATAGCTCAGCAAAAAAAACACAATGTAACTGATCAGTCAAGACTTATTTGGTATCCTTTAGTTTAGCACTGGTGCTACAAGTGGGGTTTATTGGAGCCACAGATGGTATTTAACAGTATGTCAATAATCCCCCTGATTTTTTCCATAACTACATTTCCAAAACTTCTCTTAACAAGACTTAACTCCGTCTGCATTGAGGTGGCACAGACTGGCCGATGTGGTTTAGGATGCAGGATGAATTCATGTCAGCCTACAAAAATGAGTTGAGAAGTTTTGGTGGTGTATTTTTTGGGTCATAATTAACTTCTGGAGTTAGGTTACATTAACCTTATGGTTCCCGTGTTAAATTGAAGACGTAAGAAAAATTGGTGCTGAGGCAAATATTTCATTAAATTTGACCATCCATTTTAAATATGCTTGTTTCAAATGAACGATTTGAGTCCGTAATGGATACCTTTATCATTTGCGTGGAACCTTTTATAGAAGTATACAGAACAAATCCAAGTTTGTTCTTTAAACAAACTGAACTGTAATTTTATTTATTACGCAAGCTAGCCAGCTGACATGCATTTATTTCTTGAGATAAAATTGTATGAGTAGGAAACTTGTTTAGCTTGCGGCTGGTGGAGCTGATGATGGTCACTCCAGAACATTGCTTGTGATCCCACCAGATGCACCACAGTGCATTTCAGAGGCTTCCCAGACGCTTCCCAGAAGCAGCTCTTTGCTTCTCTCCATTAAAAGTCGGTGCCAGATTGATTTTTGATGAAAGCCATTTCAAACACATGCCAATACCTGCTGTATGAGAACAAATGTCCTCCTGTTAACAAGTACCTTGTGTGAAAAATATATATGAAATTATTGAGCATGAATGTCTTTTTAACAATTAAAACACTTCCGTGAATCTTCAATCCATGTCATTCGTAATAAAAAAAAAAATAGAAGAGCCCATTATTAGTCCCACAGGTGGGAAATTCACATTGTTACAGAATTAAAGTGGAAAGAGCAATAGAAAAGTGTACAAGCAGTAAATTAAAATAACCAATAGAATAAAAGCTATATGACAGTATAACAGTATAATATTAAAAAGTACACTATAAAAATGTCATTATGTATATTATTTCCTTCCTATTTGTTGTACTGAAGCCCAAAGACAAAGTTAATACAGTTAAGTCATACACACGTGTGTACATACATGTAAATGTATGTAACTGGACCTAACTGTATTAACTTTGTCTTTGGGCTTCAGTGCAACAAAAAGAAGGGAATAGCGAATAATAACAGAAAAAATGTAACTATGCAGCCTATCTGGGTTAAAGCACAGAAATCAAGGGAAAATGAGCAAGTTGACAAAATGAAGACAAAGCACTCTGCAGCAGATACACTCCTGGTAGGGTCTGACACTTTGTAAAGGACAGAAGAAAACCGTGTTGGAGGTGTAATGAGACGCAGCCGCTCCCGGTGGAATTCTATGGCAAGACAGATACTGATGAGTTTAGCTAGTCCTCTAGTAATGTGTTTCTGATCTTGACCTTGAATCTGAAATAGGAAAAACAATCCCAGCTGTGAATAAGGGTCATCGCTGGCTGAGCCAAAAAGGTGAACTTGCAAAACAGTCCCCAGCGTAGTTTAAGAGCAAATAAACATATATAAACAAACAGAATGGCCATGACTCCAAGAAGGCTGGGGAACCTTCAACTTAGTATCTATTAACTATAGAACACAATTGGCAGGATGTATGTCCTATAGAAGAACTATTCTTGTCATTTGTGCTTTTTCAGTTGCTTTCTTGAAAAAGAGGAGTTTAACGCAGTTTGTAAGGACTGGTGAATTCCATACAGGCCATATAAATATCTAAGTATTTGTATATGGGTTGGCATTAAAAATAGTACAAATATATACCTAGCGTTCAGTGCCCAATTAACCCCAGCCAGAGGTCATTTACAAATATCAGTCTTAAAGGCACAGGAACAAAATAGACTGTTTAACTGCAAGGGATAAAGGGAGGTTGGAAATGGGTTGTTTAAAAATGAAACGTATAAAACCACTCAAACATCATGCGTGGAATGTAACATAATGGCCCTTTTAAAATGTACATTTTATTTTTTGGAATCAAAATTGCACGTAGTCAGTGTTTCTGGGTGTAGACAGTATTCTTATACTGTGCAAAAACAAACGTGAGCATCACATTTGAAATACACATTTAAAAGTCTTTTTGCGTTTATTTTTGATGGGAGTCCTTCTTGAAAATTTGGCCACATGTGAAAGAATTATTGTCCTAATATGACTTGTGCTAAATGTGTCCTGTAATCTCTGAATTGGGTCTCTATCATCTTTACACTGTGTGTTACGATGTCACCGGCTGCTGAGGTAATGTCCTTTTTGTTTTTTCTTTCACTTTGAGTTTTTGGTAAGTGTGTTTTTATGACCTGGCTGCAAAGCTCCGTGCACATTTCCTCATGTTTCAAAGCAAAGGTCAGTCACTGGTGCTCCAGACTGGGGTCCAAATGGTTCCTTTCTTTTTTGTTGAGGGATGGTAATTGGGTGGGTATGAGTGGTCTGTCACCAAAGCAGGGTTTATAGCAATTAAGCTCTCTCTGGAAAACTGTTGATTTAATTTATGCAGAGTGTCAAAATTAAACAGTCCTTATTCAGTAACTGAATTTATAGCGTTGCAGTTCAATAATATTTTCTGCTTTGACAAACTGATCAAATACATTCCATGTACTCCTCAGAAGCATTTCTGATTCAGCATTCAACATTAAATCAGTGTCACTGGTGCTGAATTGGCTAAATGACTTTCAGATGTGACTCATTCATGAAGATTAGTGCACTAAGACCAATTTGGCCTTTAAAAAAAAAAAATCTTTTCTGTGTGCTGTTCTGAGCTCCTGGTCTGTTCAGTAGACCAGGACTGAGTTCAGTAGAGCTGAATTTCCAGTCAAACGGATCTCATGTCTCCTCGAGGCATTACAGCTGAATAGAGATCAGAAAGAGCTTCTTGCTGAACCTGATGGATTATTAATATTCACTGCTCTGCATCTCTTCAGTATGTAGAAACAGGACACCCGTTCTCTGTTATTTGAAACTGACACTCATGTTTTTGGCCGTTTTACATAGTTAAGATCTTTACGCCCTCTTAACTGGTGGAACCTGTTATATGTGCACAGCTAAATATACAGTCAAACCATTTAGGGCTGGTTTCAGGTCACAGATTAACAATAGTCTTGGATTAAGCCTAGTGTTGGACTAAATTGAAGCACAAGTGGTAAAATAGAAATTCTTTTTAGTCCAGGCTTAGGCTTAACCTGGGTGTGGCGTCCCGGCCCATGTTTACTTAGGTTACCTGAGTGGTGTCCTTGCTGCTCATTCTGAAGATTATGCAGTAGATGTGGTCCCACCCTTTCACATCCCTCCACACTGAGAAACGACAGTCTGGTTGTGTTAATTTAACTCCAGTTGTTCGATGCCCATTGGGTACCATCTGCAGTTTCACAGAAGCAGCACCTTCACACTCATTGGCAGCTCCAGTTGATGTACAATCTATTACTTTTTACTTTATGGATAGTTCTAAATTTTACATTGGCTATATTCAGTACAAGTACAATTCCTTATAGAATAGTATATTTTTAAAATTAAAAATATTTTAAAATCAGAAACATTTTACAGCTTCTATTAATTGTCACAGTATCTATTAGTTATCAGGTTTGTAAATAATTGGTGATTTTAAAGAAAAATCATAGACTTAAATGAATATTTTAAAATGAATCAAAGTTCCATTGAGTATGTGAAAGTATTTTTAATTAAATTAAATATATTTAGTGGTATTTAAAACATTATCTAGCAAACGTACTCTGAAACAATAAGATCATATAGAAGTATAAAGAAAAAAAAATCAACATTTTTACACATTCAGTGCATTAGTCAACAGTAGAGTAGAGAACCCAAGTGCACACAACACTTTCAGTTCATTGCAATTTTAATTGTATTAAGTATTTTCTTGGAGTAAAATTAGTGTACCTTTGGATCATGAACTCTTTCAGTGTCATTTGTTGACTCTTAATATATTAAATATTCTTAATTGTCTCAAAAGCCAATTAATTCCACTGTTAGTTTTCCCGATTCCAGTAGTTAGAAATCAGGTTTTAATAGATGATGGAATTCTCTTATACTTAATAGTATTAACAATGGTATTATTAACAGAATAAAAAAAATAGTATTTCAATAGTGAATGCATCATTTAAAATCATCTCATTTCTCCTCAAAGCAATAATGACTGAAGCGCCAAAACTTTTTGCTTTTCATTGCAGTTTGTTGAAGGGAAAACGTGGCACTGTGTACCATTTAAAACGATACTTTTGTGGAGCTGTGCCTTCTGTGAAATAGCAGATCCAGGTTATCTTCGATATTCAAAATCTTCAACAGCCTGATATTTTAAAACAAGAAACTATTTCTCCAGTGATTCTGAATGTCATTGTTGGCAATTTATGTTTTCAAAAATTGCATCTTTCTAAATCTTGGAATTTCCGTTACGTTCCATTCGTAAAGATTCTGGTCTAAAAAGATGAATTTCAATCAATCCTTACTGCTCTAAATTGATAAATGTTTATTTTCTTACCCAAACAAAGATCTAACATAATGTACAAGATGCAGTGCAGTCTGTAGCTAACTGGACAGTGGGCTGTGATTCACTAATGGTTCATGTAAATAACCTCAAATACAAAATTTGACCATGCCTAGATTCTATAGACTGCACTGTTTCTTAAGGTACTAAAACAGGAATAGAGTTTAGACGGAGGGACGGAAAGAAACAAAAAGAGGGATTGTACTAATACAGTACTAATCCGAGCCCATTCAGACGCTTCCTCTTCATCAGACAACCTGTGGCATTCAGACTCACTGGCATTACACGTGTGTTGTTTCTTGAATGTTACCAGATGCCTTTTCTTTTAAAGATGCTTTGAAATGCAATGATGAAATGTGCACATTGTATTCACTCGAATAGGATTTGCTGAGATTTTTGTTATTATTGCTGTATGACTGTATATTTTTCAAGGTCTTAGTTGTGTTAGTAGTGTTGAAGCAGGTTAAGGCAGAATTGAAGAATCTTGTAAGTATGTTTTTCCCTTGATAGGTATTTCAGAAGCACTTAAGTAAGAAGTAAGGGAGTATGAGAGGTCTAGAAGAGTGCAGGGTTGGAGCTGGAGGAATGAAGGGTTTTTGTTTTGTTTATTTTTATATAGATAGAATAAATGTTCTCAATAAAACGTAGATCAGATACCAAAATGTAAAATAGAATTTTTTTTATCATCTTATCTTTATTATCTTAAAAAAAATCTTTTTTGTGTAAACGATTGATTGATGGCTAAAGGGTTCAAATGAAAATTGATTATTTAATATTACTTTTTGATTGTTTAAACAGTCAGGATCTATATCTGACCTCAAAGCTACATTTGTTTACTCTTATTAAATACTCATTACCAAAAAGGTATATATAAGGGATTAGTAACAAAAGAAACCTTTTTATTACTATTAAAATGGTATATATTAACCATATATATTTGTCATATTCTTTCAAAACAATTTACAGTCATTTTCCATTAAATGAATGTATGCAAACAGTACTTGTTCAGGAATTTAATTTAGCTAATTTTTTATAATGGGCCAATATTTGGCTGCTGCTAAGAGCCTTGTAAACTCTTAAAGGTTTGCAGTTTTGTTACTGAGTGTCATATGGCAGCATCACTTCATCTTAACATTAGAGTTCTAAAGCTATTCTTAATAAAAGATGTGTAAATTGATCTTTATTGGAAACATAATCACAAAAATAACATTAAAGTTACAAAAATTGTCTTAGAAAAAAAACAGAAAAAAATTGTCTTAAGTATTTAACAGTATTTAACAGTACTTTTAAATCTTGTTTTGAAAGAAAAATGTAGTGCATTTTGAAAAACAACTAGAAATGAAGCAGAAATCTAGAAGATAACATGTTTTCTACATACATTTCGATATAATCTGTAAAGCAAATGAAAAACGACTGGATATTTGGTCTGTGACTCAAGATTTACTCAGGTTTTCCTGTCCAGTTTTGGATTGTGAATAGTCAAAATTTGGAGAAATACTGGACACGCGTTGGTTGAAATTGTGTTCTTTACACACATTCTTGATCATTCTTGATCGTTGATCATTATCCACTGGGATTTTGTTCATGAACTTCCTAATTTCCTTTCTGAAGAAAACTTTAACTCCGCAAGCTTGCCCAGACAAGTTGTCTTAATTGTTCCTGCTTGATTCTTGGTCCATGATACTTGTCCCTACTTATTCTCTACACCGAAGACTCTGCACTTATTCTTCAGTTCAGCCTGCTGGTAAATCTCCAGATCCTCTTCTTTGCCGAGTGTCTGAATGACAAACGAATCACTTGTTCCACTTGGAGATAAGTAATCAATCTCTCTTCCAGCAAACTACCTCTCTTCACAAATGGATGGATCATTTTCTGTTCATCTCTTGCTTTTTTCTGTTAACACCCCTGCAGTTCTCACTCTACAGCCTTATCAATCAGAAGTCCTAAGGCTTTTTCCCTTCTGTACCATGATGTACTCTTGCTGGAGCTCGGTGATGAAATCCAGATCAAAAATATATACTAAATTAGTATGTATGTCAGGAAAACAAGAATTTAGCCTTTTAAATGATATAATTAATCATGTTTGGTACACCACATGAACTACAAATTTAAATAAAGAGATCAGTTTGGGTTCTGGGTTCCCAGGGTCTTGATAGAAGTGACTCCGACTCTGCCAGTACTTTCATTCATTCTGGTCATGCCAAGATTTTGGACAGTTTTAACCACTTTCCTCTGGTCGCCTTCTTCACTTGCTCTTTTGGAAGAATGTGTGTATTCTTCTGCGGCTGCAACATCAACAAGCTTTACAGGTTTGTGCCGGGAAACGTGCTTTTAATGTAGCATTTGATCTTGTTGTACTGGACAGCATGGGTTGAAGATCTTAACAGTACATGAACTTCCAGTTCTTCACTGCACATCTGAACCAAGACCAAGACTTTCTACTGCTCTCTAACCTGAGCTATCAAAGCCAAGAAACTCTCTTTCACTTTCACACTTCTTGGTGTATATCCGAGACCGCCAGATTGAATCTTGGAACATTTTGGTGGATTATGTTGATTTGCTTTGCACTAGTTTTGCACCAGTGATTTCTTACTGGCCATATGAACTTCAGAGCATAAAACCTGTAGACTGTTTTGACCTTTGCAGTGGAGAAATTCCAGATGAAATATCCAGTTGCTTCTACTAAAGCTCTACCATATGCCTTAGCCAGATTACTCAAACTTAATTTAAATACAAAATGTATATAAACTTGAACAAAATAAATATATCCCCACAATGTAAATATTGCTAAAATATGCTTTCATATGTTTTGTTGTGTTTTGTTTCTTTTCAGGAGCCCTCAATCCTCCATGTAGAGGTTAGCGGTGTGGGAGGGGTTGATGTAGGACAGTCTGTAAGGTAGAGGACAGGGTTATAGATGACTGTGCTTTACTGCATCTGTACTTTGCTTTAACTCTTATTTAACCTGTCTTCATTCTTTATGCTGAGACGTTTTGCATAGAGGTTCAATGTTTTTGTTTAAAAAATGTAATCTGCAGCGTTACTTCTGATATAATGATAGAACATGTTGTTTTATTAATGATGTCACCTTTATCCTTCTGAATGTGACACACAAAAAAAAAAAGATCCTGCAGATTCAACTACTTTGGTTTTGTTAACTGTTGCCGCAAAATCTTTTAGAGCAAATCTACACGTCTCAATGTTTTTGCAGCCATTGAATTCGAAATGACTTGACTTTTTCAAGTAATCCTAGAAAAGGGGGAGAGCATTCCAAATAGACACTGCTGACTCACTCCAAGTTCCCTCAACGAAACTGCACTGTTGTGGCATTAGGAGTGTTCTCACTATCGCTCCCTTCAGTATCTACACACTGGCAAACTGTTGAGGTATTTCTTGCGGTGATTGGTTTTACTGATAGGAAGTTTTGTACGTAGAGAAGTTTTCAAAAGAGAAGGCTGTTGAATATAGATGTAGTTGTCTTACTTATTAATTTGTTTTATTTGTATGTTTGTTTTAGACCTGCATGCTTTGCTAAATTATGCCCTTAAATCAAGCCTGTTTTTTTGTTTTTTTGTTGTTTTTTTTGTATTTTAACTTTTAGTTTCTTTGTAAACTAACCATAGGACTTTAATGTGTAGGACAGGTCTAATCAGTTCCTCTTGTCACGTGCAGAATAAGCATGGGTTAACCAGAACATGACGTTCAGGAGGTTATGCATTAGGCAGAGGCAAAAAAAAAAAATGTCAGGGAGTCTGTGTACCCAGAATAGTCAAGCAAAGCATACCAGGAGAGAAGAGGAAAAATGAATGCATCCATGAAACAAATTCGCAAAGAACACATTGGCTTAAGTGAATAGACTTGGAAGTATACGTGAAAGCTGAAGACATTTGGATTCAGTGAAATGCTTGGAGCTTGGTGGGTCTCTTGTGGTAGTCTAGTTCATTTATGTAGCTTTCTTACACAAAATGTCATTTAATGTGCTTTACAGGAATAGAATTAAATATAAAATAGAAGAAATTAAAGAAATACATACTAAACTAGTAAAAAGGTTGAAAGTACAAATGCAGTGGAAAACTGTAGAATAGTAGGGTTTTTCTATTGTGTACATCCAGTAATATCTCCACAGATATGTGTTCAGAATAGACACTGGATATCAATGTCATCTTCACTGCAAGAATCCCATCAGTGTGTTTTTATTTTATCTTATTAATTTGAAGTTGTGGTTAAATGCAGATTTTGTGCTGTTAATGTACTTGGTGTCCTGTGTCTATATTAATCCTAAAATCACAGTGGTACAAATACAACGTCTTATATTGAAAGCTTAAGTTGCATAATATTTGCATAATATTTTAACAGAAAAAACGTAAGGAGTTTTTTCTGTATAGTCCCACCATACTGTGGGACTATTTTGTAATGAGTGCAAGGAAGCAGGAATGCAAGGAAGGCTTTTCTGAACTGTATGTACGTACCTGAATAAAAAGAATAAAGAATTACTAATTTTTGTAAGATCTTCATTGCTTTTCAGTTGTATGCAAAAGCATATAAAGACATAGATATTTATTTCATTCTAAACATAGACTTTAATGAATTTTTTTAAAAAGTATTTATAGAGTACAGTAAAACTACCTTAAGGTGATCTAAAGGATGAGACAGATCCAGAGAAAATGTTACAATATTGGGTAAAAATGGAACAGTTCACTGATATTATGTTCTATGATTTGTGAACTATGTACTAAACTGTTCAGCTTTTGCCTTTATTCTGATATTAAATAAATAACAGAATAAATTAATTCCATCTTTAGGGTAACAAAACAAAAACTGTTTGATAGATCTGTATATATGTTATATAACTCAGACAGTGCCTAAAATCATACCATATGCTTAAACACTTCATGAAACTGAAATCATCTCTTTTGAAAGGTGCCAGAAATGTGATGTATGTTGATTTGACGTTGAGGAGAGGATGTGTGTCAGTCAAAAGAACAAGGCAACGTTTTGTGCCGGTTTGGTATAATGCATGTGCAGGATGTTGATCCTTAGTCATCTTTCATAATAAACATATTTAAAAACGACTTTGGTCTTTGGTCTACCTATAAAATGGTACCTCTAAATGTACCATGCTGTGTAAAACACCTATCCTGACTCGGATTTGTTGATGTGGACGGGTTTGTTGATGTGCATAAATTCAGTTTGTATTCCAAAAAAGCAGGTGTTCACGCGACTCATTGATTGAAGACTGAAAGTAACCCATTAAACAGGTGATTGACTGGATCGTGGCCACATGGGCGAATAAGATTTGACACCTCTAGGCCAGGCCGCACCTTAACTCTTAAGTTAATTAATAGTTCACACATGCATGCTAATTTTGCTAAAAATGAATGGAAGCCAGTAGTCACCAGTTAGCATTCCATTTTAATTATGCAAATTGGTGTCTATTGGTTTTCATACATTGTTAGCAATGTTGGCAGTGAAATTCAGTGTTATGGACTGAAGTATTCCTTTAACCATCATATTTAAGAATGTTGCTGGATTTAGTTGTGGAAAGAAGTGAGCAGTTTAAGTCCACGAGAGCAGATGATGATACATGACTATAGACAGGTCTCATGATCATATGTTATATATATAGAGAGAAAATATTGATACCTATTATAGATAATGAATATTTGGACTGTCCCAGCTATAGTCAGCTACAGCAATTTTGTATATGAATCCAAATCATCCAGATTATCCATTCTTATGCAGTTAAAATAATTCATTAAGGTTGTGATGAATCTCAGTCAATTATACAGAAAAGGTTACATAATATGAGAAAAAACAAAATGGGACATAAAACAGTTATGGAATATGGGAAAAATAATACATAATATGGGATGTAATATAGTTACAGAATATGGGACTTAAGGACATCTTGCATAGCATTAACAGGTGTTTTTTTAATTAAATTTAAATTTATTTATGTAATTAACAGACACTTTTACATGTGCATGTTTCTCCTCATGTAAATTCAGATTCCTGGCATCTAAGAGCTTGATTTCAGTTCGAGACCCCCCTCCTTGCTGATTTCCAATCATGTAAACCAGTCCTGGCCCATCAACTCTCCTCTTGGAAGCATTCGTTTTTTTCCCTTCAGATTTTGGGTAGGAATTGAGGGGGAAAGGTCTGTTCAAGTGAACAAATTTTGAATTTTCCTTTTATTCAACATAACATTTTGTTTTATATATTTAATTTGGAAATGCATTTATGTATGTGAATGAATGAATGGATGTGTGTCACTCTGATCTAGCAAGTCAGATATTTTATGATGGTTTAAAGTGAAGTGTGTTTTGATGACGAATTCATGAATGAGCAAACTTTTATTCCAATCTGAGCTTGAGGGAAAGCAGTCTGAAAAATGTCACCCACTGGTTGTGCGCCACAGTCGAATATTACTGCAGAAAAAGAGAGGGGTATGAAACTAGTTTCAGTAATTAGAATAATCTGGGGGACATTTGATGGTAGTCATGGATAGACTAATACATTAATAATTAATATGAAGAACAATAATGGTAACAAGCACAATAGTGATAATAGTAATAATGATGATGATGATGATGATGATAATGGCAGAATTATTATTGTTTTTGTTATTATTATTTGGCATGGAAAATGTCCATATCTGCCATGTTGCACCAACCCCACTTCCAGTCAAAATACCAAACTCTCGACACACAGGCGTCATAACCAGTCTTTCACAAGGGATCAGTTGTTTCTCTCCGAAAGCGACTGGGCACAGAATCCAGTGATGCCAAGTCACGGATAAACAAGCGCCAAGCTGTTCTCCTCTGGCATTCAGAATATAAACATTCAGCATTTCTTGCCCAAACGGTTACATTTTGGGTCACGCTGTTATAAATCCCTGTCGAGGGAAAGATCCTGAGCCCACATTTCACCCACTTTCCAGAGTAAGCGCCGATCCAGGATCAGTTTGCTTTTTACAAAAATGCTTATTTGGATGAGGGAGCTAACGCTATATCAGCACTTTCCATCTGAGGAGCTTGATGAGTATGTTTTATTCCAAACACACTTAATAAAGACTCGTAGTTAAAAGGGATGTGATTAATTTGAGATAAAATGCATAACATATTATATATTCAAAAGCCTATGTGTATCTGCTGTTTCTAAACTGGTCCTCATGCTGTAAGTTAAACTGTGATGCTCTACCTGTGGTGACGTTTGGTGGCCTTTGCCTGTCTGTAGTTTGGGGATGGGGCAGTAACCAGGATCCTGGGGTAAGTGCCTAAACTGTAGTGTTACTCCCTCCTTCCAGTTTGTTCATCCATGTATTCTTTTTTTTTTTTTTTTTTAAGACTGCAATAGAATATGACAATGTTTTCATGCACAAGCCTGAACCTTGTGTGTTCCCATGTTCGATCCTTGAGTGTATCACACAGTGTTTCTTGATTGTTGGAGGTTTCTAAAGACACTCTCCCAGCTTTCTACCTTCCATATCTCTCCACCGTTACTTCTGAATACTTTCAACTGGTCCCCTTATTGATCATCTTACCGCTCCTGTTGAAGTTTGGAGGTTAATGTCCTTTAATCTGCTACTTTTCTTCTCCTTGGCAAGAGTTAATTGCCGTGTTCATATCATTTTCCGGCTGAAAACGTTCTTCCTTTTTTTTTTTTTTTGCACACCAAGAGCTGATTCCTTCAGTAAATCAACTGTGATGACGCTTTACAGAAGAACGTTTTTCACAAGAAGTTCTTTCTGTGTTTCACACCTGGGGTTCTGCTTAGAAGTTCTTCGGGAAACACCCAATGGAGCTTTCTCATTTTAACTTTTTTGTGTCATTGTATGGATCTTCACCCAAAATATCGACCACAGTGAGCCTTCGCTTAGAGTTTCTTCTTCAGCGATGGGGGAGATTACTGCTTTTTCTTGAGTTGCTATGCGAATGGGATACTTCAGCTTTAATATCAGCCTGAGTTGACCTGGACAACGACGTTGGACTTTTTATAGATTGCTGTGCGGTCCTGTGCAGTTGTAAAACTGCCAAATACCCCCATTAACCATTACCTGAAAATACTGCTTCCTCAGGGTCACGTTTTAAACATCTTTCTTTAATCCTAAGAACATGATCATCATTCAGGCAGCATTTGCCTCACTTTTTTAATCCTGTGTCATACAGTGGTTTCAGGCCGCATGAGTGCATGTTTTCAACGTTCTCATTTTCTATTGCAGTCTAAGCATCCTTGTTTCAAAACAGGAGAAAATGTGTTTTTGGATTTGTATCTTTTTTCAGTTACTTGTGTTAGGTTATGAAAGGCAGAAAGGAATTGTGTGTGTGTGTGTGGGTGGGTCACCTTTACCGTAGACCGAGTGCTAACACTCTGATTTTATCATTGCGCAGCTTGAGGAACGCTAGTGGACTGACCCCTGCTGACCTAGCCCATGCCCAGGGCTTCCAGGAGTGCGCCCAACTGTTATCCAACGCGCAGAACCAGCAGCTCAGCCAACTTAACGGCTTTTCCACCCATAACTCAACGGGGGTGCTCAACGGGGGGCACCAATTAAACCAGGGGCGGAGCTTCCTTAATGGGGCACCCAGTAGAAAGAGGTCCCTTGACTGCATTGAGCCCAGTCACTTTAAAAAGGCCAGGACGAGTGGTAGGTCGAGACAGTTTAATTATGAATTAATAAATATATTAGTTTTGTACAAAAGGAACAATAGTTTGAACAAAATCATTAGAACCAAACATGTACTTAAAAATTCCAGGGACTCACATTATTACAAATGTAATATTATGTAAGGAACATTTTTTACATGCAATAGCAAATCTCACAGCTGTGGGTTTATTACATTAAGGCATAACTAATTTAATATATCCAGTTTCAGCAGCTTTACAGTAAAAATAGCATATCCACCCTGCAGTTTGCCTCAAGCACAAATAAAGATGCGTTCTCTGCAAATCCACAAAGACATCTGCTCGGCCAGAGCTGGGATTAAACTATACTTGATCTTAGCACTAAATAAATCTACATTGTGTGAACACTGATAGTTTTATGGATTGTGTTTTTATACTAAATGCACATTTTTAACAATTGTATTTTTAAAATAAGGTATATTCAGGGAAGTTAAAATTGTTCTTCTGTAGCATTACTCCTAAGAAATAAGCAATAATAAGCAAGTAATGCTTATTTAAATGAAGTATTGAGTATTGAATCATTTGCGTCTTAAATACAGCCCTAGATATTAGTAAAATTCTGAACAGATGGTGATTTTAAGCCGTTATCTTGTTTATTGCATTGTTTGTTTTTAAACACCATACTTCCCCAATTTTGTCTAATTATGAACATCATGAAAGAATGACGTTGAATAATGTAAATTGTCCCTGTCAAATAAACTGATTATGAAATACCATTATTTGAGAGAACTCCCTTAGAATAAGTTTTCTAACTGTATGACCTTTAGTAAATATTATACTCTGATGTGTAATTGCAGATCTGGATGTCCAAATTAAAATGCTGAATGGGATGAACGGCTCTGCTAGAGAGGACCTGATGGAGACCGTGCACATGGAGTTCGGGCCGGCGCCGAGCACCACAGGTGGGAACAGATCCTTAAACGGGTCGTTTCCTTTGGCCTCCAGTGTAACTAATAGCCTAGCTGAGCTGGAGCAGGGCTCCAGAATGGAGGCATCCTCCTCTCCGGCCCCGAAAGAGCTGGAGATCTTCACGGTGGCTTCCATGCAGATTCCATGCCGTTGCACTAACTCTTATGCCTACCTGTAGTGGCCTTGGCTGCATTTGTGCCCAAGAGTTTTAAGAGAGGGCATGTTAATAACAGCGAAACGGATTCAGTATACCGTCCCCCTTTTTTCATTTTTTTTGTTTGTAAGGTATGTTAGCAGCTTTAGAGAAACAGTCAGTTATGTACAGAAGTGTGTACCTTTTGAGCTTTTGCCTTATTGTTCCCTTGTCTGAGAACAGAAAAGTAAGAACATGGAGTCAGAGTTGTTTTTGCACAGTTAGAACCATTCCCTTATCATACAAAACTGTCATTTCCCTAAACTGGTGTGTAATTTTGATACTAACACCTGGGATAATAAGCATTTAATTAAGCATTTAATAATTAAAGCAGTTTCTTGATGCATTGTGTTTTAATAGCATCACTAAAGTCCTAAAGCTCTTATTTCTCCTGACTCTGGAGCGTTCCAGCTCTCTCTGGGCATTTTGCCTGATTTGTTTGAACTCTAGCTGCCGTTGTTTTCCACTGACCTGAGAACAGAGAATGTTTTTCCTTGCCTTGAGAGACAAAGACGGCAGTTAATTCCAGGCCCATAAATTGGCAGTCTAACTGCATAAATCCTCATTTGTTTCATTATAGTTGTTTCTTTTGTCTCTTACTTTGTTTCACCAATCTTATGCCAAAGCATATCTGTATGCTACACAAATGTATGAGGTATATGTATGAACCTTCTTTGTAGTTTTTATATGTGCGTCCATAGTAACTGCCAGGTGCTATTTAATCTGGGGCCCATTTTCATAAAGCTTATCGGAGTAGGAGTGCTGATCTCGCTTACGTCCCTGTCGTTAAAATCAGTGTAAATGAAAGAAATCTCTGTCCTTTGATCATCACCATTACTCTTAGAAATATGATGATTACCGGCTTTTTGACAAGCAATCTGTTTGACTACTTTTCTGTGAGAGCTCAGAAAGTTTCTTCGTATATGTTTGAGGCTCGCTGTGTTTTTGCAACTGTATGAGGGAGAAGTTGTTTTGTTTGTTTATGTGGTGTTTTGCATAGCTTGTACTTTATATAGTAAGGTATTTGGCTAACTCTGAATAATGTTGTTGGTGTTTTTTTGGTTTTTTTTGCTTTTAACTTTGATGGTCATTCAAACAATAAAGCTGGCACAAAGTCATTACAAGAGGTTTGTTAAAGTGCTCACTTTGCCATAATACCATAATAAAAATAAAAAGTACTTCAAGTATGAGACTATATGTATTTTTCCCCTCTGTATGTTATAACACATGGCACCTTAGCCCAGGCACACACATGGGGAAAAAATGGGGGTCTCCAAAGTGGATCAACTGTCATTTCCTTCTGTCCTCTTCCTCTCTCACACCAACTACCTGCATGTCCTCCCTCACCTCTCCCATAAACCTCCTACCAGACCTTCCTTTTCTCTTCCCTGTAGCTCATTATCATCCTTCTCCCAACACACTCGGAGTCTCTCCTCAGCACAGGCCATAACCAACACAATCTTGCTTCTCTGACTTTTCCTCCAAAAGGTCCAACTTGAGCCGTCCCTCTAATAAACTCCTGTTTATCCTTGTTACTTCCAGAGAAATCTTAACATTTATAGCTCTGCCACCTCCAGCTCTGCTTCACTGTCTCCAAACCATCAAACCAGACAACACAGCTGGTCTCACTACTGTCTTCTACAGCTTCACTTAGCTCCTGCTAGAACCTGCCTGCCACAAATCACTCCTGCAGCTCTTCTCCACCCATTCCACCACATAAATCACTCCTGCAGCTCTTTTCCACCCATTCCACCACACAAATCTCTCCTGCAGCTGTTCTCCACCCATTCCACCACATAAATCACTCCTGCAGCTCTTTTCCACCCATTCCACCACACAAATCTCTCCTGCAGCTGTTCTCCACCCATTCCACCACATAAATCACTCCTGCAGCTCTTCTCCACTCATTCCACCACACATCACTCCTGTAGCTCTTCTCCACCCATCCCACCACACAAATCTCTCCTGGCACACATCACTCCTGACACTCTTCTGCATGGCTATTATATGTTTTAAAATGTATTTGCTGGGTTGGTGGCTACAGTGTGGGCTAATTTTAGTTTTTGTTTTGTTTTAGGGGCCTGTAGTCATGAATAGGGCAGTGGGCAGTGTTTATAGGGGAGATTAGAAAGCTCCTCTCATATTGCTTTACAAGAACTTCTAGAATGTAAACAGCAGACCAACTAAATTTCTGCTACGACTTTCAGCTTCTGGCCCTTCCTGCACCAGAGAAAGTCTTAGCGTTACAGTAGAAGCTCTGTTTTGTTGATGATGTGACCTGACTTGCCTTCGGTACTTGGCGAATGTAGGGCAGTGGGCTGACTTTTCCTCCGCATGTGCCAAGGTACAGGCTATCACGACATGAATCAGACTTTGCCCGCTGCTCCTGAATGGGTTCAAATATGACCGTGTTATATAAAGCAGTTTTGTAACTTATTGACTGAATATGACTAGAGGCCTTCACCCTGAAAAATCATCAAATCCAACATTTTTGAGTTCCTTAAGCTTGATTTCTTCTCTCCAACACCAGGAAGCACTTTCAGTGTGCCTTGGCTGTCTGAGAAAGTACAGCAGAGTGAAAATGGGAACGTGTCCTTCAAGCCAGAAGCTGGGATGGTGGACATCTCCTTGCACTTCAGTAACCTTGGCAATGGTCTTCACTTCAGCTACAATAAGGACTTTGGAAACATGGATGAGAACACTGAGGATGCCAGCAGCCAGATAGAGCACCGAACCTCGGTCAGTGTTGAGGAGCAGTATGACCACACTTTCTACAGCACTGTGCACCTCTTTCATGGGTCTTAAACCACACAGAGCACCAGCCTGAGATCACAAACCTTTAATGCTCTGCATAACATGTAACTGCCTTTTTTCAACACTCTCATGCTGTAAAACTAATATGACCCAATAAACAAGTTCCTTTTTACTCCATATTGTAGGAAAGCTGGGTTCTGGTTAAATGTCTTCTTCTGTTTGAAAGTCCTGCCCATAAGGAGACTGATGTACATTACACTCCCCTGAATGGACTCTAATCTGGATTTAAACTATGAACTGGTGCATTGTGACTCATTTATTGCTCTGTAATCATTTTGTGTCCGAATAAAGTGATTCACCTGGTCTGAAGCTAAAATTCTGTGACCCTCACACCTGCACCACCTACATTTCTGTCATCACTGAAGGTGATGTATTAGCAGTGACGTATGGAGGATATTTTCCAAAGCATTGTTTCAAAGTGTTTCCTGGTGCTGGGGTGTTTTCATTGCTGCCAGCACACCTGATCACACCAAATGTAAAGCGACTCCTTATAGTCATACATGAGCACAGCACAGCACACAGTGTGGACACTTAAAATTCTTTCTGTACAAATAACCCATTCACCAAGTGAAGCAGCCAATAACACAGCGCCCAGGGAGCAATGAGTGGGGACGGTAACTTGCTCAAGGGTACCTCAGTGGTGCCATTAGCAGTCCTGGGATTCAAACTCACAACCTTCTGAACACAGGGGCAGCTCTGTAACCACCAGCTCTTACTGTGTTGTGGGTGTGTTAAAGCAAGTATGCACTTGCTTTCGGCAGTGGGTTGGAAAGCTGTTTCCCACCTTCAAGTCTAGAAGTCCTCTTGTACTAAACAGGTCAGTATTGTATGCTTTAGTCTAACACATTTCATCCAGTTCTGGAAGTTATTGCAAACAACATGAATTACTTTCAGTGGAGGAGTCAATATTAATGCAGATTTAATGAAACACACACATATTTACTGGCATGAATTATATTTTTTTGATGTGAAAAAACATGACATGTTAACCCCCTATCATTATGTTTGAGCTGAATTCTTAATAGTGAAATTGAATTCTTACAAGCACAACTTAATGAATACGGATCAATTTAGTTATTAGAAGTTCAGTTCAAACACTAAGGCGCAAAAGTACTAATCAGAATTTTAGCATAACCATTTTAAAGTAAGAATTGTATTACCGTATAATTACTGAATTGCCATATTCAAAGGGGGATTCTTTAAATGTATTAATTCATTTCAATTTTGTGGAATAAAAAACAGAGAAAAAGGTAAAATTGCCTTTTTTGGGGGAAAAGCCACCAGCAGATCTGAACACACCATTTAAACATTAACATTTAAAACTAACGAAGTATAAACAGTGATAATAAGACAATAAGGGATTTTTAAAATAAATGTATATTTTATATTAGGTTTTTTACTTGTAAAAAGCAATCCCTAAGGGGAAAACAGTAGAGAAAAAGGTAAAACATTTTTTAAAGAAAACCCATCAGAAGCTCTGAACACGCCTTTGTCTGGCGGTGTAGTAAAGCCGTTTCACCCGTTTACAGCTGTCCTGGGATAAATTAAACAAAATAAACCTTTAAACTGAATGCAACCCCCACACTAATCCATCATCTCTCCAGAGACCCCCTAAAGCTCCTGCACGACCCTCAAAACCAACAACACGTCATTACTGCTGCTTTTCCAATGTGGACCATACCAACACAAAGAAGGGGGGAGGTCGTCTCACAACAGTATCAATTTCAGAGTATATTTCTGTCCTCGTAACACAATTGTCACACATTACATTTTTAGGTTGTAAACAAAACCGAAATAAGAAAGACTACGTCATGAAAATATATAACTATACACACATATTTGGTTAAATTCACCGTCCTCCCATATGTTCTCGACTTGGTACGGGCTGTTATCCCTAGGTGTAATTAGTGATATAGTCTCTAGCTGAGGTCTAGCTGTAGTTTTTTGTATTTTTCAGGGAACAGGGCAGCATAAATATCGTTTTTTAGTCCTAGACAGGTCGTTAACGATGTCCACACCTGCCAGGAGACGACTAATGAGAGATTTTAAGAGGTGAGAAACGTTATTTAATGTGCTTTTGGTGTTTAGCCAGACTGTAGCTAACCGGTGTTAGCATTAGCAAATTTGTTAAACAATTTTTTTTATATATGATTGACAATACTTTGACCAGTATGAGTTGCAAAATCAAATTTTGTCATCATCATTCTCAAATGTGGGTGTAGTAGAGCAGACGAGGCAATTTTAGGGGTGTTTTCACGAAGCTAATTGTAGCATTAGCCTCCTGTTCGGTTTGGTTGTTGAATTTTTGGGTTCCACCATAAACCTTAAACTTAAATAAATAAAATATGAAATATTTCAGAGTGTTTTCAGGCGCAAAACTACTCACATTAGAATGAGGAGGGATCAGTGCGTGATGTCTAGTCGGATAAAATGAGCTTAAATGGAGAAAAAAGGACTTCATAATCCAAAATAAATATATAATCTAACATACAGTCAAAATAAATATATAAGATAAACTGCTAAGACGTCAAATGGAATAATAGTTTGTATAGAGAACAAAATGAGTATATAATCTAAGACTGATAAAACTGGCATAACATGAGCTTGAATAGATGTCTTAAAGAGTTTATAATTTGAAATAAATATACCGTCAAAACAAATATATACATTTTCATCTAAGATAGAAAGTAGGATAAAATGAGCCTTTATAGAGGAGGAGTTTGTAATCTAAAATAAATATACAATCTAAAATATATTCAAATATAAAAATTTTAATCTATGAAGATGTCAAGGAGGACAAAATAAGCTTATACAAAAGAGAAAATTAATGTATTATTTTACAGTGAATACTAAAACATCGAGTAGGTTAAAATGAGCTTGGGTAGAGGTGAAAATAAATATATAATCCAAACAGATACTACTAAGTAGTCAAGTAGGATAAAATGAGCTTGTATGGAGGAGGAAAATAGTTTATAATCTAAAACAGAGACTAGCTATGACATCAAGTAGGAGGAAAATGAGCTTGTTTAGAGGAGAAAATGAGTTTATATCTAACTGTGATAAAAGTAGATGAGTGTGTATAGAGGAGAACATAAATCTATAATCAAACAGCAACTATTAAGATGTCATGTAGGAAAAAATGAGTGTGTAGAAAAAGGGTTAATAATCTAAAACAGCAAATACTAAGACTATTATGTCTGTACTCCTCACCGTCACTCTGTAATTGAAAACTGTGGACTGATATTCTGGCCTGTTGGTTATTAAATGTTTTTTCTCCCTTTCTTCCTTATAAATGCGCTCCTTTCACTATAAATACATTTTTAGGTGATTTGTGGTTGTGAAAATCGATGTCTAGCGATCACAGAAACCTTAACGTTGTCTAAATCTATCTAAGCGATGTGTTTGGCTTCATATTAGCATGGCAAAAAAGTTATGAAAACCACCCACAACTCTTATTTGATGAACTTTTATATCTCAAGCCATCTGTGTTGAAATGGTGGGTTAGGTCATGTAGGAGAAAACCTCCAACCAGGGCTTTGGAGGTTACAGTTCAACAAGACCGCTGATCATGTGATTGGTGTTTTGTGTAATGAGTTTACTTATTTATGTTTGTCCCCCTCCCCCAGGCTTCAGGAGGACCCCCCAGCGGGTGTCAGTGGTGCCCCATCTGAGAACAACATCATGATCTGGAACGCAGTGATTTTTGGGTATGCAAAGATGCACCAACTGTGGCTCTTGCAAAGAGTTTGTGAGCTTAAGTGCCCAGTAATTTAATATCAATGTCAATTAGGCCATTCATTTAGGCCCAAGTTTAATGTTGGTTTGAAGTGCTGTAATGTTATATCTAGGTAACCCTGTCTCCCATGTCTCCGGGGAGTGTGGTGCCCCAAATAAAGTTGGCCTAAATATTTGTCTCCTGCTTATGACTAATTCTTTGTATTTCACATAATCACTTCTCATTGTGAACTTTTTCCCTCTAAACAGCCCAGAGGGGACACCTTTTGAGGATGGTGAGTGTGTTGCACACTGCTTGTTTTGATAGAGTTTATATTCTGAAAGGTAGTTAAGTAGTAATTGTGTGTCTAAGGGCGTCATATGAGTAGTCTTTTTTCTGTTTAATTTGTTTTTGAAATTCTTTATAAACTGACTTAAAAAAAAAAAAAAAGGTGTGGAAACTTTGAGTGTCCCTTGTATATTCTAGTGCAGGACAATAAAATATAACTCCTGTGTTTAACCTCCCAGGTACGTTCAAGCTAACGGTTGAGTTCACGGAGGAATACCCCAACAAGCCCCCGACTGTTCGATTTGTCTCTAAAATGTTTCATCCAAATGGTGAGTGTCCCAGTTGTATAATTAAAGGACCTGAGTATGTTACTGTTTTTCACATATAGTCCTCTTTAAAGGAACCAAGCTCAGTCCTCTAGAAGTAGTCTCGCGTAGCCAGACCTTCAGACTTACGGCTGAAGGTCTGGAATTCATAGTCACTTTCTTTGGCCAAGGTCCGCCCATAAGGCCGTTTGGTTGACATGTCAAACAACCAATCACAGTTCGTTTCGTTCAGCGTCACGTTTCAGGACGTGGAAATGTCCCCGCTCAACAGGCCGACATACAACAGGTCAGTTAGCATAGAAAATTAAAGGAGAAGAAAACAAGCAGTAAGTCATTGATCTGTTTGTGCACGTATAACAATGGTGTCTGCATTACCACATCTGA
>JBBPDC010000002.1:2445355-2462810 GCA_037974485.1 Hemigrammopetersius urotaenia
GTTTCCAGTTAAGTGTACCATATGCATCAGACGTTTAGCCAACGTTCTGTGGGCGTGACGTCTGAGGCTGAGACTACTCTAGAAGTGACCCAAAAAGTGAACCAACAGAAAGGGAACTCCGTTCTTTCTATGCTCACAGTGTGAGTTCATTTGAGAGGAGACTTGGTTCTCTTTCTGATCCTCATAAGCTCAGATGAGGTCTCAGTTCTTTTTCTGTTCACACTTAAGTTCCTCATCCGACCTGCCGCTGCTGTCTTGTCACGTTCCCCTTTCTTGGGATTTTTTTCTCTGTAAGAGTAGATGGGTAAAAACTCTACCAAACTTCTACATTTTCCATAAATATCTATGCTACTAATTGATGGAGAGTGAGAATGCTTTGAGGCTCTGTAACTTGGTAGAGATACTTGTTCTTGACAGGAATCTCTAGGACCATTTATTTATTAGGTTTTTCTTTTTTATCATTTATTCATTCGTATTTATTAGTTTCCACGTACCACTAACTATGGAAGACCTAGAGGGCAAAAACCGTTGAAGGTAATCCAACACTGTTTACGTCACTTCGCCATAAACAGGGTTGCCAACCATAATGTGAAATACGGAATTGTTCCGTGTTTGAAAGATAAGACACTTTCCGTATTGAACTGATGCACCTCGCTGCTTTCCAAACCCCCTCCCACCAGTATGTCCCCCCACATTAAAATGCTTCCAACGTCCCAATCTGGTTGATCAGTATAACGTTTGTTAATCAAGTGATTGTGGTAAAGTTGTTCTCATCTGTTAATAAACAAGCTGCCAACGAACGCCCTCTGTCTGTGTCTCTCTGTTTATCCTCAGTATACGCAGATGGCAGTATTTGCCTGGATATCCTTCAGAATCGTTGGAGTCCAACATACGATGTTTCATCTATCCTGACATCCATTCAGGTCAGTAATCAGAGAGAGACAAAAATATAATTGAAGAAGAAATGCTGTATAAATACAGATTGATCTCAAATTAAAAATTTGGCCCCATTGACTAAATCTGACGTGATATAATTTGGTGATTCAAGATGGCTTAGAAACTTGTATTTGACCTCTGTGATTACTCAGAATTAAGGTTGGGCAGCATGATGAATGGGTTTGATATTTTTATGGTGAGCTATCATGCGTAATAAAAAGATGTATTTTTTTTCAGATGTGAAAAAAGGTCAGCTGGTTAGCAAAATTGTTTGTGAAATAGCTCAAATTACTATCAAAAGTGAATCACAAATAAATTCAGAGGAGTTATGGTGTAATTACATAATTGGAAAACTGTTGGGCAGTGAACTACCATGGTTGAGTGTAGCTAACCTCATCTCTTAGTCGTACCTGAACCTTTTCACCACTTTTAATACTTTAACTTTAGTTATCTTAATGCCTTGAGTTGCCCAGTGCTTGGTCTGAAAAATTTTCTGCACTTTCATATTTTCACTGGATACGGTTAAGGCACAAAAAACGTTTTGCAGGATCTTTTTGAATGGCCCTTGTATAATAATTGTCGCATAGTCATGTCTATGAAGAAGTGAAGTTTTTCTTGTGCTGTTTCAAATGCAATTTCTCCTTGCCTTTGAAATGTACCCTGAAAAGTTTATTCCCTTTTTGTGTGTCCCTGCAGTCCCTTCTAGACGAACCGAATCCCAACAGCCCTGCAAACAGCCAGGCAGCTCAGCTGTATCAGGAAAATAAACGGGAATACGAGAAACGGGTGTCTGCTATTGTCGAGCAGAGCTGGAGAGACAGTTGACCACACATTCGCACTTAACCTTTTTCATATATTGTGGTTGCTAGTGGAGGAATATCTTCATTTTTTTCCTTTGGTTTTAACTTTTTTTATGCACTTTACTTACTTGCCATACAGGATCATGGTTTTTTTTGTTCAACTGCATTGACGTTCTCTCATGCATGACTAATTGTTTGACTCCTGTCACGAATGTTTCAAACTTTACAAACTCTGAATGGCTTCAGCAAGGTTTTTTCTTCAACTGACTATAACTGGTCTGTTTTCTTCCGACGAACACTTTTTCAGTAGCTGAGCTGTTGAATTCATAAACAGCACTCCACTGGAGTAAAATAACTCAAACTTTACCTGTTCCATCTGGCTTACACTATGAAGTTTTATCCTCTTTTCTTTTTTTGGGGGTGGGGGGAGTGTTTGGATCATACATTAGGTGAAAGACTGTGGACATGTTCGTACATGCCAGCTCCAAGGACAAGAAGTGAGTGGTTTGTGGATAGTGTGTAGTGTATTCTTCTATTCTCTATTCTGAAGTAACTATTTACTGTCGCAGTCTTTTGGTCTACTGCTTTTGGGATGACCCCATCCTAAAAATGACCAGTCTTCAGTATTTCAAAATATACATTATTTTTCCCTTCTGCCAACCTGACTTTGGTGTTGTATGCTGTTACATGCATGAATGCCCAAGTGTGTGCCCACAGTAAGCCTACTAATCTTGTATATAAGAGAAACATCTGAATATATGTACAGATTTTGCACTGGTTGTCAGTTATTTTCCAGCACCTGTAAATAATGAAAATAAAAAAGAAATTATCCTGTAAACTTAGTATGTTGGTTTTTTTTCCTCCACAGTTGAATCATCCAAATACTTTCAGATGCAGCCAAAAATCGAATACCTTAGCAGCTCTGACTAGTATCATCTGGAGAGTCTACACTTCCATCTATCTCATAGTAGCTACATGAGCATTTGAAGCAGTCTAAATCGTATAAAGCAGCCGTTTAGTCCTGAAGAGAGTGAATGTTACTATAAACTGCAATGAAAAAAAAAATCTGGAACACGACGCACCAGTTCCTGTTCCCACTGTGCTGCTTAGTCAGAGGATGCGGAGAGCAGAAATGGCACCTGATAAACATAGTGTCATTTTGGTAAACTGGTAGTCATGCTGGGAAAAAAAACAAAGCACGAAACACGTATGAACTTTTATTATGGCACTAATATGATGCAAAGTAGGTAGACATACAAAACTGGTAGTGTCCATAAGAAATGCAGCACTGCTATGAGATTTGTGAACAAGCAAGTTTGTACAAGACTTTCAGGAATCTCACAGACCTCATGATGCCCTTAAAGGGATATTCTGGAGGTATTCAACCCAATGTATATCTGTGTCATGCAGTTGATTACCACAGACAATCCAGATGTTTGTCTGGTGAGTAAAAAAACGGAAAACTTAAACAGAACCCAACAGGCCTCTTTTATAATTACTGTCTGTGGTAAATATGCTTCAGATAGAGAGTAGGCTGAAAATATTGGGAGTATTCCCTCAACAAAATGCTCACATAACTGAGTGTTGAATAATATTAAAATACAATGCTGAATGAACCAAACATTGAATGAAATATGGTCCTGTTGTGATGGTACTAAGAGTATCAACAAGGGGGTTGGGAAGAAAATCGCTAGGTAAAAGACTACCTATTGTACACCCGTTCCTTTTTGGATCTCTCGAGAGCTTTGTCCATGGTCTTCTCGTTCTCTCCCCGGCACTTTGGGCAGTACCACTTGCCTTTGGGTTTGTGGTGAAGGCCGACGCAGGAGAAGTGAAACCATTCGATGGGGCATTTGTCATTATCGCAGCAAATCATCTCTCCGAAAGAGACCTGCTCACACAGGCAGTATGTGGGCTCGTTCGGATCAATGGGCAGGTCAGGTGGTGACGCCTCTCGGTCCTGCTTGGCTTTTGATCTCCTCTTCTTTTTCGCAGACGTTGACGAAGTCCTGGGCTTTCTATCTCTTGGGGTTCCCATACCCATGTCTTCACCGAGGTCCAAGCTGTAGTTGGTGTTGTCACGGTTTTCGGAGCCACTTTTTTGCCTTCGCGAGCGTTTAGCACCAGATTTATCCACTGATCCCGGTGTCTCGTCTCGCTTTCTGTCTGTGCTGGGTTTGCCCAGCGAGAGCAGCGGAGTGGACAGCGGCGTCAGGGTCACTGGTGTCACAGCAGCAGAGGAAGCACTACCCACAGACACAGTGCTCTCAGGTGAGCTCTGGCAGGCCCGGAAAAGCTCTGCCTGCCACTCAAACTGCCTGCTGCGGTTCTCCACCAGTTCCACCATCTGGCCTGCGATCTGGATCTTCTCATCTCCAAGTTCCTGGGCGTAGATCAGAGAGCGCTGAATGCAGTGCAGGAGACGGCGCCGCAGCACCGGGTCTGTTTCCTCACAGTGTCGCTCATAAGAATCGTTCAGCTCCTTCAGCGCCTCTGTGAAATCAGCAATTACATTAATTAGTAAAAAATAAAGAATTTAACCCAAACCGTAGTACCCAACTAAGACACGTTTGGCAAAATACAATGAAAACAACAATGCTGCATAAACCAACTATAACCATGGATAAATATCACTGATGATTACAGTTTAATTTTTCTGATGGCGCTCTTTGGTCCTGTGCCACACTACTGATCTAGAACTCTCATAAAGAGACGAATTATTAATTTAATTTACTAACTGGGAATTTTCATGCTGTCCCATACATGAACTTGTTTAATAAAGGGGCACTCCAGACTAAAATGTTTAAATATCTGTCCTAAACATGCCTATTTATCTCCAGCACTGGTGCAAAAATAGTCATGAGAGTGAAAACCCCTTCCTAATACCACATTCATTTTATTTTCTCTCTCGTTTCTGAAATTGGACTCCTGAGGAACAGCCTTTGTATTTTCTTGCCAAGGTCAGGTTTTTTTTCCTCTCAATTAACAATTGTGTGTCTGACTGTTCCAGGTCACCAGAAAAGGTGCAAGATCTTCTCTTCTACATGCCAGAAATCTTCCAGAAATCATTTAGTACAGAAACAGACCTTCACATTTAGCTCTTATAATGGGGTTAGGAGAAAGAGGGAAAAAATAAGAAACCACTCATCACTTGTTAATTCAATACCACCTTCTATTGAATTTATGCACATCTATTGCACTTTTAATTTTTTATTCACTTTCTATGTATTTTTTATTGCTTCTGCTATTCTGTTTTATATACTATTTTTGTAAAGTTCATTGAACATGCTTTTTTGTGTGATAATATGCCATTTAAATAAACTTGATTAGAGAGGCATTTTTTTCCCAACGGAGAGAATAAGGTCATTAAAAAAGGTGTAAGAGGTTATTTTTAATTTTCTCATTTATCTCCTAAACTAGGGTTAGGAGAAAGAGGAAAGGATTCACAAACCCTCATTGTTTGTTACCTGTATATATATCCACTGTGTGTGTGTGTGTGTGTGTGTGTGTGTGTACACACACCCTATATGTGTACATATTAATATACTGCATAGGGTTACATGCATATTAACACTCAAACTTCTATATTAATATTTTTATAATGTACTTTTTACATTACACCGTTGTGTTGTATAGTTTTATTCTATTGGTTATGTTAATTTGCTGCTTCTACTTTCTTCTTTTGTTCTGTTCACTTAGCTGCTGCAACATTGCAAACTTCCCACCTGCGGGACTAATAAAGAGTTACCTTGTCTATTCTATGTATTCATGTGCTTTATAAATAAACTTGAAACTTTGTTCCAACAGAGAGAGCTGTTGGGATAGTTTTTACTAGAGAAGGCAAGAGGCACACAGCACTAGTTTACCCATATTTTGAGGACAATATGAGACTTAACTATTTTATATACATTTAAAAACTCAGAAACGTGTCTCACACTGTTGAAGTACATAACAGCATGTGACAAAACCGAACTATAAAAGTTAAGCTAACTAGATTCTCTGCTAATACGTCCCTATAAAACATATTCCTAGCTAGCTAGTGAGAATAATCCAACTACAAGAAATAGATATTAATTTGTTGAGATGTTGCGTATATCTATAATTTTATGTTTTGGTATTTAACATTTATATTTAAACACCAGCTAACGTTACGCATGCTAACTGGCTAGCTCGTATTTGCATATTAATAAAACTCTACAATAACGAGTAATAATGAACTTATTTTGCAGGCAGATTGCTGATTATATCCTCCAGAAATGGGAGTGTGTCTAAAGAAAAGAAAATAGCATTTAGTAAAGAGAAAACAGTGTTATGCTAAAGAAGTTAGCTACCTAGCTAACAGCGTTACGATGGAAAGTTTGGCGTGCGGAGTAGACCTGCAGCGTGTTTACCCTGTTAAACAAGGATTAAAACCACTAAAAATGGATGTTATGAGTTCTTAATGTCCCACCTTGATATCTGGCGTCTATTTCTCTCATTAAAGTCACACATCTTTGGAGATCCAGGGGTAGAGAGTCAACAAGGTCCAGATATTCTTCTACATAATTGGTAAAAACCTGCACAGAGTCCCCATTTGCAGGGTTCAGCATGATGGCCTTCAGGACCACCAGAGTGTTCCAGGTCAGTTTAGGCTGCTGATAGACCACCAGACTGTTCCAAACCTCTGGTTTCACCTACTGTTTTAGTCTTCAAAAGAAAAGAAAAAGTTGCCCTGTTCTTTCTGCTCTGTCCTCACGCTGCTGGTTGCGATTTTCCTCACAGAAGCACATATCCAGCCTGGCCTGCAGGAGGCGTGGTGGACCATGCTGAAGAACATGCATGGCCCATGTATGGAGACAGCTACGCATCTAACCTTTCTTCCAAAGTGGCGAAGTGACAGCTTCTACTCTTGCTGTGCGGATTTAAGGTAAGATTGCATTCTTATTCCCAAAGGTGAGAAATTTACATTGTTACAGTAGCAAAATGGACAAAACAAGAGACTAACTTAAAATAACCCCTTGGATAAAAGCTATTCAACGCAACAGAATAATATACAAATACCTAAATATTTATAATATACCAAATACCTTTGTAATATACAAAGTTGGGCAAACCTAACTTCCCAAGAGGACAGGAAAGCAAGTGTTTTACTGAGTGAGTTTGTATTTGAAAGAAAAAAGAAGAAAATAATGCCATGGATGTACTAAGGAGGGCGCCCTTGCAGTGATAATGAAATTTCAGCACATAATTGCCTAACACACGTCCAAAAGTATCAGCCCCTCTGATTGTTGAATTTTGTTATTTCTTATTGAGTTACACAGTTATTCAGTTGTGCTAAATTAAGTAATGCTAATAGAATGGGATACTCTAAACCCCAAAAACGTCTCTGGAATGATGAAACATAGTCATACTTTTGGGAGTTAAACACGTTAAACATTTTACACGTTCCATTTTAAAGCTATAGAAAAGCTCACATTTCTGCAAGTTTATTTATGTGGCGTATTATCATACACCTCATCATACACAAAATTCAATGTGCTCTCAAGAATGTTGAGCTGCATTGAGTCCTGCACATGGTAAAAATCTAATTTTCTTCAAAAAAAGATACTTCAAAGTGCATCAACTCTTCATGAAATCTGTCCAGTGTAATGGTCAGTCCATGCATTGTTTTTTGTTGTTTGTTTTTATTGAAAAAGGCTTATTTGGTTCTGCACATGGGGCACAGTGGGTAGTACTGTAGCCTCTCAGAAAGAAGGTTTGATTCTGAGTGGGTTCTTTCCGTGTGGATGATGGATTTTGCATGTTCTCCCTGTGTCTGTGGGGAGCTTGGTTTCCTCCCACAGACCTACACATCTTGCCCCAGGTGTGAATTTGTCTGTGTCTGTCCTGCTAGATAGTGCCAAAAGTACACAAAGTATGGACAGAAAACATGAAGTTGCGCACAGACAATAGTAACACAATATTCAAGTAAGGTGCTACAGACATGTCCAGGGTGTCTCTCTGCCTGCCAGAAAAGGCTCCAGCACCCCTGTGACTCTGCTGATAAGGATGAATGAGGATGCATTCAAACACAGAGAGTTTGGAGTTGGTCTCCCCTTTGCAGCTATAATTGCTTCCCCTCTTCTTGGAAGGCTTTCGACAAGATGTTGGAGTTTCTATGGGAATTTGTGCCCATTCAGTCTGTAGAGCATTTATGAGGTCAGACATTGATAGTGCATGAGAAGGCCTGGCTCGCATTCTCTGTTCCAGTTGCTTAGTGCTGGATTGGAAAAGGTTCTTCCCCAAACTGTGTCCACAAAGTTGGAAGCATGGCGTTGTCCAAAAGGTCTTGGTCTGCTCGGTTTTACATACCTGTGGCAATGAATATGATTGAAACACCTGAATTCATAGTCAGGTACCCAAAGGCTGACCTTTTGGGCTCGTTGTGTGACTCCTCAAACTGTAGAGACATTCGGAGTTGTAACCTCCCTCAAGGATGTAAAAACAAGTAAATCTGTGAGAATTTATGTTTTTTTTTTTTTTAAAGAATAGCATTCTTAAAAAATGTCTGATCTACAAAAGACATCGGATTTCATCTGCTGCCACTTTTGTCCTAAGGGGGTCACTCTTGCAGTGACAATGAGATTTCAGCACAGAACCTCTTGGATCTTGGATTTTTCGAGAAATAGCTGCCAGTGCTTTCTTCTACAAGAACTTGAATAAGATCAGTTCATAGTAAAACATAAAACGTGCTTGGTTACACTTTTTTACACCTGTAATGTTTAATAAATTTTTCTACATATTTTATTACATAGTTCTAGCCTTTAATTTTCTCTTTAATTTTTCTGACTAGATTGAACTGTCCCAGATTTTTCAGGGTCACGTTTTACTACACATTGTACTTGTATAACTGTGTATGCGACGAATAAAGAAGCTCGAATCTTGACCAGACTCACTCTTGGGCCAATAATTATTGTTATACATGATCAATATTGTTGTATTAATTATTATTATTGTTATGTTGTGAATAGCTACTTTTTAAAGAAAACTAAGAAAAGTAATTGATTTACATCACATGTTTTGGGACACTGATAGGACAGAGACAAACAGAAACTGGAAAAATTTGCATTCAGGAACGACTGAGGAACAAGAGATATTTTTGCTTTACGTTGTAAAAAAAAAAAAACCCCAAAGGAAATCAAGAAGAATTCGATAGCAAAGACTTTGACAGTGTTAATTATATAGTTGATACATCGCACAGCTGTGGAATGTCCTCATGAAAATGTGTGTCGATGTTCTAACCAGGAACCTCTATGCTGATCAACAAGCCACAGTCCTGACATAACGTGGCTGTGGTATAGAAGTGGGGGACAGCTTTTATCTCCTCAGATCAGTGATTAACAACAAAGGATCCAGCAGACACGAAATGCAACACAGTCCGGATCTCGACAGAACAAGGACGAAGGACCTTGAAAAATCTTCTGTTGCCTTGGTCTTTTCTCTGGCTCTTTATGGATGTGAAAGCTGAAAAAGTGAGATGGGAACAATACTGATGCCTTTAGAGCTTTGGCAAAGACTTTTAAGAGAACTTCAGTCAGCCAAGAAAACAAATGGATCATTGGCCAAATCAAACTTCACCTAGATGGAATCTTTTTTTTTTATGAGAAGAACTGATTCTTTGGAAAACAACTTTTCTTGGAACAGTTAAAGATAAAAGAGAAAGCGAATGAATAGATGGAGACAACCAGAAGGGCCATTAAGAATCCCGAGGACCCAAACAGAAGACAGGAGAACACTATTCCCATAGTTGCCAAGAGTTGGAATGGATATAGAAGGCCTTAATAATAAAAATACAAACAATATGGGACTGCCATTGAAATGAATGCAAGAAGAAGAAGAAGAAGAAGAAAAAGAAGAAGAATAACAACAGCAGCAGCAATTACTACTACTACTACTACTACTACTACTACTACTATTACTACTACTACTAATAATATTAATAATGATGCCTAATAGAAACAAAAATATTACAAAACTATAGAATCGCAGATTCCATGGACTCTATATGCTAGCCTGCTAGACTTTTGATATCGTCTCTGTTAATGCTTGCAGGCTTGCAGTGCTGCCGTTTTCAGCTGCTGCTTGTTTCAGTGTGTTTTGGCTTTAAAGCTGTCTTTAGTGTTTGAATGCTGCTCAACTGGGTTCAGGCTGGGTGACTGACTCCCATCCAGGCTGTAATCTGGCCTGTCTGTTCTTGCTGAGCACTAGAGGTTTTCTGCCTCTGACACATCTGTACCTACATTCCTGAGAGTGATTCTGATTTGTGCAAGAACATTTCTGAGGTCACTAGTGTGATGTCCTGTGATCTACAAGTTAATCTGCTATTGCTAAACCTGCTTGCAAAAGTGCCTCCCAGCACTGGACTACAATCCATATCCATATAAAGTGCTGTAAATTGGCAATTTTGACTTTAAGCAATGACTGGTACTAAAGGTTTTTGTACTTGAATTTTGAATGTTATTTACACTAAAGCTTTTCCATTTTCCAGACATATTAGGTGCTTCCAAACCTCGAATTCAAAAGCCAGTTGTGATTGTTATTTTTTTTCTCAGTACATCCCACAGATTTATTTTCAGTCACAGGCGATGCTTGAAGTACCTAATATGTCTGGAAAATGGAAAATATACAGGTAACTATTTAGCATACTCAGGTATCCTTCACCACAGGTGCAGTTCCTCTATTAATGTGCCAATTAATTTATGATCCTGCTTTATATGGGCTTTACAAGTATGTCAAACGGTCCATCAGGTATTAGAGGAAGGAAGCTTAAATACCTCAAGCACAGAGGCTTCCAGGAAAACAACAACAGTGACGACAATGCCTCCACTAAAGCGTACAGCATATGTTTTTGTGGTGTTAGTCAACTTCAGCAGTACCTGTATGTCCCAGCGGGAGCGGTGTCTTGGACGACAATGTCTCACGGGGCATGAGTGATCCCTGAATAATGCATTAGGAACTACGTCACGTCATTTCCCTCTCACACCAGGCATTAGCTGGGAGTTCCATGGTAGAATCTGGGACAGGCGACTGTGACTGTGTTTTGCACCCTAATCAGTGAAACATCTAATAATGGAATGTCTTGAGAATGGCGTTGCCAGGAACGGTTTCAAGCAGACACTTGTATAATCTGTGAGTTATGCCAGCAGTCAGTGTTTTGATGGTGTGGAAAACACCATCTCAGTGGATGGTTGGATAGTGACGTATACCTTTTCCTATTATTCGAAAAGGTACCTGTGGTCTCAAATTTCTTTATGTGGCACTTTATAAGGTCGGTAATGGTTCTTCCATCATCAGTGTTTGTTTGATGGTTCAGTCACCTTGTCATTGAGCCCCGCTCATGAATGTAAATGGCAAAAATCACATGCATGATCACACTATATGTGGAGCCTTTTATAGGAAACCCCTATATTTGGTGAACTTTTTTTCTTCTTGGACTGTTTATTTAAAAAAAAAAAAGAAATGCCACAAACACACTACTTTTTAAAACCTCTTATGTATGACACTTTAAAGTCAACCACTTCTAAAAAGCCAAAGCTGAGTAAATAACGTGTAAAGCTACCTTCAGTGCTGTGTCTTTCCAGGAGGCAGCAGAGTGCTGCAGACACTGCTCCTATAAAACACATTATTATTCCTACATACAGTCAGGGCCAAAAGTCTAAAGCCACTAGTGAATATTCGGCTGTTTATCATTTTTATTCATTTTAAACTAATCAGCAGGAATCAACAAACTGAACAGTTGAATATAAATAAACAAAACAAGACAAAATTGCTTAAGGTGTGGTGGCATTTTGTATGTTCCCCTTTTTCAGATTATATTTAACAATATAATCTGCATGTTATTTTACAATGTTCCAAAGAGGAACGCGTGATGTTATTGAATGCTTGGTTTTCTTTTCATGTTATCTCCATCAATACTCAACTTAAATCCTAAACCAGAGGGTACAGCATGTCTCTGGAGAATGCAGTGGAGCTTCTCCGTTTCATACTCTCAAACACCACCATGCTTCTCTCTGGTATCAGTCTCTCTTCTGTTTCTGCAAAATGTTTTCTTCTTCTGTGAAATGTTTTATGTCTAGATTCATGTATTGCGCTGCATTTTTCTTTGAGAGAGTTGGTTTAGAGACTGCTACTTGTCCTTTGAGACCACTACTGTGTAGCCTTCTTTTGACCATAGCTTGCTGATAGTCTCTCACACTTTATTCAGAACAAAGCCCCTCTTTGCTTTGAAGAACCGTTTGACTTCTGACGCATTTGTTTAATTCTGATGGCATATTTCCCACTCTCACAGTTCTACTGAGCATAATGTGTTCTGCTAAAAACCTGAAGTGCAGCCAGTTTGTAAGAAGTGAACAATGGCTGCAAATTTAGCTTCTAAAGGGTAGATCAAACCCATGTCTGAGCAAGTGCTTCAATGAAGATCAATGTAATTCTGACCCTTTTACCGTAAAGGCACCAGTCAATTTCTCCACTGCTGGGGTGGTGGTGGCCTAGTGGGTAGGATACCTGCCTCTGGACCAAGAAGTCAAGAGTTCAAGTCCTACATTCAGCATATCACTACTGGATTCATGAGCAACACCCATAACCCCAGGGAGTTGCTCCCCTGTAGTTAGGGAATGGAAGTTGCTTCGGATAAAAGCATCTTGCAAATGCTTATCATTTAAAACGTATAATAATATTGTGCCGTTATCTCTGCTTGACCAGTTGTTTATCTTGCTGTAGAAAACTCTTTTCTTCACAAGCACTGGTCATTCACATTCACCGCTTGATTGACTTTCATTAGCAGTTTTTAGATCACTTTATGGCAAAAATAATTGGTGGATTTACCCATGCAAGGATTTTTGGTTTGTTTATGAACTTTGTTCATGATTGACCACAGCAAGCTCTTTCAAATATCAAGGAGGAATTTAGTTTTTAATTGTGTGAATAATCAGTACATTCCAAAGTATTTGGTATATAATATAACCCAAATCTGCAAGCTACATCTGATGGGTTTCTCTTATTGCCACACATACATTATATTTCACAAGGAAAAAGCAGTATATTACACTACTTGGATGTAGTACCGGATTATAATATATTTTTGGTTTGCTGCAAAATGCGAGAGAGAAAAAAGGTCAAAAGCTGAAGTGCAGTAGTGTGCCATTGAGAGAGGAAAGTGAGAGTAATCTTAGTGGACAGGCTCCCCTGGAGGCCAGCACAACCTCTTACGCACGTCAGCTGGAGCGGTGCAAGCAAAGTACTACCTCTTACGCTTTTCAGTGTCAATGGACAATTCAGAGCTTTGGCGTAATTTAGGTTAGTTTCCATATTAACACCACCTGAAGGACTGACATTGCGCTGTGTGTGCAGGGTGCTCCACTGGGCTGGGACCCTGTCGGGAGTGGAGAATGGATGAGTGTTTCAAAATCGCATGTAAAGACAACATTCTTTCACCCCGAGCGTCTGCAGCAACAGTATCTCTCCCTGCGTCAGAGAAGCGTACAAGGAAAGTGATATTTGTAGTGTGTCTCTTGGTGGTCAGGTCCCTGCTGGATTTCAGAAAGTAGCTCACTGTAAACCAAATGACAGAATACAAAATACAGGACTCACTCATTCAAATACGTCTCTCAACTTGTGTTGTATACAATGTATGATGTTTCACCTATTGGTCTCATGAAGCCTTTGAGCCTCTCAATTCTTGTGAGCTTACCCAGATTAATTTCTTCAAACTTGGGAAAAGGACCCAAAGATTGAGCTCCGTGTGTACAAATTAGCTCCCCTTTGTCGTGCCAGTGTGCTTAACTTTGGCCCTGTTTATACTTGGCCTTTACATTCGATCACTGTGACCTGATCATGTGATCGGATCACCGTCCAATGCAAGCACAGTGTGTTTACTAACACTATGAGTTTGGCATGGTGCCTTAGCACAGTAGTAGTTTTATAATGCACTTGCAATTCTCAGTGCCGCATGGTCCAGGGTATAAAATTTCAGAAAAAGAAAAGACAGCCAGATGCAAATACATTTCTATGGCAGATTAGGTTACTCCCATTTATCAAAAAATTTTACTGATCCTGGGGGAAATTGCTGCACAGACACACAGAGACACAGTGAAAAGAGCAACATAAAATATAATTTAGTCAAATAAATCATAAATACACTATGCAAATGTATATTCAGATACAAGCCCCCGATGATCTAACTGCTATTCAGCCATCTGAGCCTTTTGAGAATTCAAAGATGCCCAAAGGATGGCTACTTTTTTCCTGACATATGTAAACCAGTACTTAAACTTGTTCTTATTGCATATTCCTAGTAAAGTTCAATGCCTGTGGTGGTCTATACAGTACTCTACTGCTTTTTGCTTTGTGGCTTAGAACCATAAACTATAAAGTGCATGAGTCAAGTAAATGTCTCTGGTGGGGCTGGTTTTTATGGGCTGCAATTTAGATTCAGATGCCGTAGCTCTCGGCCATGACTTCAGCTGCAGTGGGAAACATGCCGGCGCTCAGCGGCAGGTTATTCCTTGCTGATTTCTCACCATAGCAATTACACGCCATTTAAATCTGCGTTCATACCTTAATTACCACGCTCGTATGTTAATTAGGATACTCAGCCATTCTTAGGTCCATTTCACCTCACTTTTTTGACAGGCGTACAAAGCTTGCAGCACATTTTTTGTGTTGCGTTTATGATGTGGCTTCTCTTAGTCATATGGTGCTTTTTTTAGTGCTTTAGTATTGGTAATATCACAGTGTTTGGTCCACGACCCTACAGTGCGCAGATGGAGATGTAAAATAATAGATAGAGAATTCCCCCCAGGCTGCTCCACGCTAGCTGTATTGATTTTGGATAAAGCCGTCTAAACTCCGCACACATTTTCTTTACGAGGTGCTGGGGGCTGTACCACCCTTCAACCCTAATCTAAGGCTGGCTTTTCACAGTGAAACGTTGTGAAATTTCTGTCATACTTTATATGCAACTTTACAATTACTCAAAGAAAAACACTGAAAATGACACACTTTATGTACTGTATGGCTATGGCTAAATATAGTCATTTGCTGTGTGATGGCTGTACTGACATTTTGCAGCATTTACAATGGTCAGGCACAATATTAAAACCACCACTGACAGGTGAATTTAAAAACCTTGACTATCTAGTTACAGTGCCACCTATTAAAGTTTCGGATATGTTTGGCAAACATATATGGCTCTGGAAAATAAGAGCCACTGCAAAAATGTTCAGTTGTTCAGGTTTTTATCTTTTATAGGTGCAAGTATTGAACTGACCGGCTTTGCCATCGTTTTTAAGAACTACTGACAATATTTCTCCTAATTTCCAAACTAAAATATTGTTCTTAAAAGCATAATTTTAAAGGAAATAACAAAACATCACAATGAGAGAAATGATGCAGCATTTACAGAACAATTCAAAGAAAACAAATCTTTTGTTCACTCAAACAAAATGGCAATAATTACCTTTAACTCACTTCTAGTAGCGTTTCACCATTTAAAAAGACACAAAGACAAGGGAATAAACTGCTGATTTAAAAATAAATTGCAGTGGTCCCTTATTTTTTTCCAGAGCTGTGAGTTAAGTTAACAGTCGGTTCTTAAAGTTATGTTAGAAGCAGGAAAAATAGGTGAGCGAAAAGATGTGAGCTACTTTGACATGAGTTAAATTGTGATGGCTAGATGACAGGGTCATCAAAGCATTTTCAAAATGGAAGGTTTTGGGGGCTGTTCATGGTTTGCAGTGGTCGGAACCTACCAAAGACAGTCCAAGAAACATGGTTCATGGTTGTGAACGCTAACCTAACTGGTCCGATCTCACAGAAGAGCTACTGTAGAACTGTTGAAAAGGTGAATGCTGGCTATTGCAGAACGTGTCAGAACACATAGTGGATCGCAGCTTGCGGCACATGGGACTGCATAGCTGCAGACCGGTCAGAGTGCCCATGCTGAACCCTGTCCATCTCCAAATTCCTCAAATCTCAGTCTGATTGACATCTGTTGGATGCGCTGGACAAACTAGTTCAATCCATAGAGGCATTATCTCACAATTTACAGAATTTGCTTCTAATATCCTGGTGCCAGTTACAACAGCTCACCTTCAGAGGTCATGTGGCTTCCATGTCTCAGAGCTATTTCGGCAGCATGAGGGGCACCTACACAATATTAATCAGGTGGATGTGATGTTATTGCTGTATATCAGTGCATATTATTTTTATTATTTTTCCAGCTGTAACTTTCATTCTTCTGTTCTATATCTCTTCATATCTACCTTTTATCTGTGGATCTACGTGTATGTTAAGCCTTTGAAAACCTGGCCCAGGAGGACTGAATTAACTGAAAAGCGCATCTGTGTCACTACTTCTGAAATCATTTTCATCCTTTGACTCCCAAGGAAATCTTCTCTGTGTAAAATTAGTGGGTGTTCAAAGAGGAGAATATTAATCTGGCCAATGTAGCAGCAAAACTAAGATGAATAAATGCTGCCAAGGCATCTGTGTAAAAAGCTGGCTAGTGTTCAGCGATTGTACAGGTGGAGACTATGGTCCATTTGTTGATGTAAGCAATCCTCTATGTCTTTCTCAGTGGTCTTCATCTATGTGTCTGACTAGATATTTTGGATGGGTGGACCACTGTTTATCAGGCAGTGACACATACATGAGTAAAATCCCACGGAAACACTGTTGCGTCTGTCACACTTCTACAATGCTGCTCCCATGTCAATACCACTGCTGTGGTGAGAATATTCCAATAAGAAAATAGTATCTGGACATCAGTAATGCACTAATGTACATTAGTAACAAAATAATGATGAATCTTGTAAGCCTGACAAACTGTGCAGGACAACAAATGGTCTAAACTGCACTTCTGTGCCGAGAGCCTATCAGGGAGGGTGGCCAGTTGTCAGTCTGGTAAAATGGTCGTTGAGTTGTTAATAAATTGGAAGGTGAGTGAACTTTGTCAGTAAATTCTGATCCTGACTCTGCTCCACTCCTCATAATGACGAAAAGTGCAGTCTTGAGCCTCAGTTTGCAGGCAGTGGCTTGTGGGCGGGGGGCCTGGAAATGTCAGGAATGTTCAGTGGCTTCGTTTAAGTGCGTCAGTGTGAGTTGAGTAAGTGCTGGCGGTGATGTAATGACCCGGTGATCTAACTGCTCTTAGCTACCTGAGCCTTTCGAGGAGAATTAAACACAAGCAGACATGAAGACTAACAGCACAGGTGGTTCTAGAATTCGTACACATGTAGGGCGACTAATGAACTCATCTCAAATCACTATAAAACAAGGAAAGTGAAGATTTTACCGCTGTAATGTTACATACCAAAGATTGCACCTTATACTAACAGAAAGTGATGTGAGTCAACAACGATGAAGACAGTACACTCCCATTGTAAACAAGGTAACTGTCCACATGAGCTGCGAGCTTCATAATGCAACATTGTGGCCTGTCATTTTTGACAGATGCCCTATTTCTTTTTTTTTTGACATGTCATGTTGTATCATGCTAATGCCAACAAAAATAGACTACTGCCACCTTTCATCAAATAGTTGAACTGTTGAAACTGTTTAGACCTAATCCGTGAAGTAGTCCACCAGCAATAACTGGCAGCTGGTAGCCTAGTGGTTAGGGCACTGGCCCTGCGACCAGAAAGTCCGGGTTCGATTCCCAAGACCGCTAGGCACCGCTGAGGTACCCTGAGCAAGGTACTGTC
>JBBPDC010000002.1:2485260-2505492 GCA_037974485.1 Hemigrammopetersius urotaenia
TATATATATAACAAATGCAATGGACTGGGTTTATATATATATATATATATATATGTATATATTTGTTTAGTTTTTTTTTTCCAGACAGCAGTATGTATCCTCAGACAGGAATACTTGAATATGTTTTAAGTAAAAGAACAGAAACCCTGTTGATAATGGAAGCTAATTAGCAGCTAATGAGGCCTTGGCTCTTATTATAAGAGTTTCTGTTCTTATTTAAGGTGAGAGAAATTGTTGCCTGCGCTAGCTGACTGGCTACTACAGATGTGGATTAGGCTTGAAAAATTCCAGATGATTCCTTTAAACTGTCAAGACCTGTCTGTGGGTCTACACTTCCTCGCTCTCATAACTAAACAAGGTTAGTTTCATAATAGTTATTCAATAATAACACACCTGCAGTGTATAATGTGTTTGTGTTTGGACCTCATTGTACAGCATAAAGAGAGCATTTTATTTTCAATGCGTGTTTTGCTGCTGCATGAGACCTGGAGTGTGCAGAACTGGAAAAGCATTTTAGCTTTAGGCACCTGCATGCACACATATTTTGAAATCTGAGGCAGCAGGTATTTGTGTATGTGTGTGTGTTCTATGAATGCATACCTTGCAGGCTGCTCTGTGTGTGTGTGTGTGTGTGGACTCCCTTAATGTGGTGTATTTGCACTGTGGGTGTTAGACATGCATGCAGTGCATACAGGATGAGGAACCCCCCCTCTGTCTTACTCTCACTCTTTCTCTTACCTTTTCTCTCTCCGTTCTCTGTTTTTCTCTCACCCTCTCCCCTCTCTCTCTCTATTTCTTTCTCTCCCTTCTCTCTCTCTCTCTCTCTCTCTCTCTCTCTCCCTTCTCTCTCTCTCTCTTTCTCCCTCTTGCTTTCTCTCTCTCAGTAATAAGGCAGATCACTCACAACCTTGACTTTGAGATGGATATATATATGCAGTTTGTTTATATCTATGCATGAGTGGTTGTGTACACATGCAAATCGTGTGTGTGTGTGTTTGTGTGTGCATATGTAAGATTTGAGTGTGTGGGATGCACAGTTTGTTTGCATTTATGCATATGAGTGTGTGCATACATATGTAAAGTGTGTGTGTCTGTTCATGCACATATTTGATTTTCTGGAGTGTGTGCGTGTGTGTGTGCGTGCGTGCATGAGATATGTTGTGCCTTCAGTGCTTGTGCACTGTGTGTAGGATTTGTGTTGGAGTGTGGAATGTGCATGACTATGCACATACTGTATATATGCTTATTTGTGTGTGTGTGTGTGTGTGTGTGTGTGTGTGCATTCATCAGATTTTTGTGTTTTTTTCTTGCTCTAAAATTCCACACTGCTTCTAAACTCTGAGATGAAAGTGTGATTTAATAGTTTTAGAGAGCTCAGAGTATAACTGATCCACACAAACACGCACACACACACACACACACACACACACACACACTGCAGAGTTACCTCTTAAATCATTAGAGAGAGAGAGAGAGAGAGAGAGAGGCGAGAGAGCGGGTCACGTGGTTAGCACGTCCCCGCCACTGACGTCATCCCCTTCTGTTTCCCAGCAACGTCTCCATCAGAGCTGGCGTCACGGCCGCGCCGTTGCCCCGGTAACGCAGTGTCTCGCGCGCTCGCGCGGCCTTGCTCTCCGCTCGGGCGCTCTGACGCGCGGGGTGACGTCAATGGGGCGGGGCCTCAGCATAGGGGGCGGAGCTTCAGACAGAGACAGCAGGGAGCGTGTGTGTGTGTGAGCGAGAGAGAAAGAGAGAGGAGTGTGTGTAGAAGAAGGACCAACAGAGTTAAAGAGCTCGTGCTGCTGAGAGTGTGTGTGGAAGATCTACCATGAGAGTGGAATGAGTTTCAGATCCCAGACAGAGACACAGTTCAGCCCTGGAAGGAGGAGGAATGTGTTAGAGCTATAGGGTGAGTAACTCTCTCCGGCTTTAAACTTCCTTATTATAACTTTATTATAACTGCAGACTCTCCTGCTTTAAACTTCTTATAACTTTATTATAACTACACACTTTCCTGCTTTAAACATCTTTATTATAAATTAATTATGACTGCACAGTCTTCTGTTTTAAACTTTTTAAAGTATAACTTTATTATAACTGCACACTCTCCTGCTTTAAACATCTTTATTAGAACTTTATTATAGCTGCAGACTCTCCTGTTTTAAATTTGTTATACCTTTATTATAACCGCACACTATCCTGCTTTAAACATCTTATTATACCTGTAGTTTGCATGTTACAACTTGTTACTGTAGCTCAGCACACACTGCTTCATTATAACCTAACACTGCATTAACTCACTATACTCTTTTACTTTAGCTTTACACCACTATAACTCACTATACACTATTTTATTACAACTCATTATATGCTTCTTTATAATAACCCAACACCCCCTTACCTCCATATACACTATTTTACACTGTCAGAACTTACAATATGCTACTGCATTGTAGCTTTACACTGCTAAAACTCATTATACACTACTTCATTAAAACCTAACTCTACACTGACTCACTATACACTGTTTTATTATAACCTAACACTACATTCACTCACTGTACACTCTTTTATTTTAGCTTTACATTTAAATGCCTTACTCTATACTGCTCCATTATAACCTAACATTTCATTAACCCACTATGCACTGCTTTATTGTAGCTTTACACTGATATAACTTAATATACACTGCTTTTTCTCACTATACACTGCTTTACAGTGCTGTATCTCAGCATACACTGCTTTATCATAGCTTTACATTGTTTTATCTCACTATACACTGCTTTACAGTGCTGTAACTCAGCATACACTGTTTTATCATAGCTTGACATTGAGACAACCCACTATATACTGCTTTATAGTAGCTTTACATTTACAAAATATTCTATACACTGCTTTATTATAGCTGTATGTTGGGATTATCATAGCTTTACACAGCTAGAACTCATCATACACTGTTTTATTGGTGCTTTACCATAACTTTACATTGAGATAACTCACTACAGACTGCTTTATCATAGCTTCACTGTAAGATAACCCAGCATACACTGCTTTATTGTAGCTTTGAACTGTTATAACTTATTTGTACTGCCTTGTCTGTATACTTCTCTATTAAAACAGCATAATGCTGTAACTCACTATTACTCTGCATACACTGAAAACATACAGTTGTAATTAAGTGCTTTATTATTTAACTTTTTTATTAATATAAACTGTATTTTATTCTAAGTTTTGTATAATTAGTTACAGATGTAACTAGCATAGTTTTATTATGGGTCAGTGCATATTTATTATATGTCACTGCACGACTGCTTTATTCCAGCTCTTTATCTATATAGTCAGTACATACGGTTTCATTATTATTGTTTTTTTAAAAACACTCTTTTATTCTAACACACTACACTCGGCTGTAACTGTGTAAAGACTACAGTGTTAAGATTTAGTTTTTTGGTTCATTTGTATATTGACTATTGACATGACCATAGTGGAGTAAAGTTACTTGTAGATTTAATGCTGTTTGGGGGTCAATTACACTCTGATGTGGCCAAAGCTTCATATATACCGGGCAGAGTTGTTTCTTAATAATGCCCAAACCCAGAGAGGTGTTTGGATGAAATGTGGCTTGCTGGTTTCTGCATGTACAGTATTATTATGCATTGGTTTGCTGTGAAAATCCTGAGTTTTACTGATGGATTCAAAATTTTATTGCAGGCGCTTTTACCAAAAAAGTCATCTGACAAAACCTTTGCTGCATAAAAACCCCTCAAAATCCTCCGACATGGTGATCATGAGAGAGAGCAGTGCGGGGTGTGAGCCCAGCGCTGCCCAGGGAAGGCCTCTCCAGGTGGGCTTCTATGAAATCCTCCGCACGCTGGGTAAAGGAAACTTCGCCGTGGTCAAACTGGCCAGGCACAAAGTGACTAAAACACAGGTATGGGCCACTGACTGCACAAATAAACCATTCTTCTGTTTCATTCACATTCGTTTTTGTTTATTAGCTTTATTTCTGTGCTCTATAGTTCACACCAGTAATGTCAAACTAAGGCGTGATGCTTCTAATTATTCCCAAGAAAGAAGTTACACCCATGAGATGATTATTAATGGAACTAATGGGTGTATCATTATAACACAGGTTGCCATTAAAATAATAGACAAGACACGACTGAACTCCTCCAACCTGGAGAAGATCTACAGGGAGGTTCAGATCATGAAGCTGCTGAATCACCCGCACATCATCAAGCTTTATCAGGTACGTCTGGCCGGTATCTCAACAAAAATTATTTTTGTTAGCAAAACCCAGCTTTTTAAGATGGAGCAAGGTTAAAAAAACATTAAGAATTAAGATCATTACAAATTGTTCCATCTTAAAAAGCTGGGTTTTGCTAACAAAAACCTTAAAAATATAAAACTGATATCTAATATAAATCTATGTTTTAGATTTCCATTCGGCCCTGTCTAAATGCAGCACTACTGTTTTTTGCTGGTGTATTTTGTAACTGTGATACATGTATCACTGTGATACATATAGTGTGTGTTATATTCTTGCCACATCGCCACCCTCAGGGCAAATTGATTATATATATGTTGTGTATGTTGACTGAAAGGGCACTGGGCATGAAGGCGGTGTCTCTGAAAGCAGATGTTGTAGCTGAGCTCCTCTGGTGTATCTGGCTAAAATGATCTTTAAAAATAGTCGAGGGGGACAGGGTTACTGTCTCATTGCTGCGTCCAGCTCCTGCGCTATCGTTTATCACTCATCAGAGCACGAGTCAGTTTATGGTGGTCCCAGTCTGCTGCTTGTTGCTTTGGGGGGGCGTGTATGATATGATACAGTGGAATGATGTTGAGGGACTGTATGTCTGTATTGGGAGCATTGGTGCACATTGCTTTAAAACTCTGAAACTTAAGAACTGTAATTGTGTTTCTGTGTGTGTGTGTGTGTGTGTGTGTATGTGTGTGTGTGCGAGGGTTGTGGGCATGCAGATTAATTAGCATTGGTCAGAGTTGAGCACAATGTGTCGGCTCTGTCACGTGAAGCTATCCGCCTGTAATGAGGGAAAAATCTTTAAGAAGGCCAATCCGCTTTGGCTGCTGGAGCCAGTCTTGACGCACGCACACATACTCACACACGATTGCAGCCATGGCAGGCAAATGCCAGGCTGTTGTATTTTGTCAGCACATATTTGTCCTTATTATTCCCTTCCAGTCTGGACTCTCTGTGTTTGTTTTGCTCCTTTGCGGATTACCAGCTTGTAGATTGGAGCGGTTGTGCTGAAAGTGTTCCCGACTACCAGAAACCCTGGGAAACCAGTTCGCTGCAGGGGGGCCGCCCTGCCAGCCCTGGTGAGCTGGGGACGAGTAGGGGATTCTAGGAAAGGATGCAGTGGGCCATGCACGGGATGTACCAGACCCGGCGCATTAATCCAAAAAATCCCACTGTCATCTGACGACACAGTGACCTGCTTATAGCTTTATGAAGAAGAGGATGGCTCTTCTTCATAAATGAATGTCCATACCAGTCACTAGCTGACTCTCAGTAGTTTAAGACTAATAACTGAATAACAAATCTATAGTTTAAGCTTAACTGACACTGAGAGTGTGTTTCTGTGTAAAGGAGCTTACTGTCATGTCTGAAAGAGAGAGGGAGAGAGTGAGAAATGGTGGGAGAGAGAGAGAGAGAAACACAGAGAGAGGGAGAGAGAGCGAGAGAGAAAGAGAGAGAGAGAGAGAGAGAGAGAGAAACAGAGAGAGAGAGAGACATAAACCGAGATAGAGAGAGAGAGAAAGATAGATAGAGAAAAAGCGCTTCCACCATCCCAGCCATCAAGCTAAAACCAGCAACCTTGAGATCATAAGGTCAGGTCCCGTATGCCTGCGTTCTCCTTTCATAGCCACAGCAGAGTTTATTTAAAGAGCGAGTCAACGGAGGGAGGGACACTTGAGAAGAAATATGTGGAACTAGTGACCTTTGACCCCTTCTGATAAGCTGCAGTTTCCGCTCTCTTGGTGCTTGTGTAAACACAGGGCCCCTGAACCCTTTTTTCTGCCATCTCTCTCTCTCTCACTCTATATCTCTGTTTCTCTCTCTCTCTCTCTCTCTCTCTCTCTATGTCTCTGTTTCTGTCTCTCTCTCTCTCTCTCTGTGTCTCTCTATTTCTCTCTCTCTGTTCCTCTCTCTCTCTCTCTCTATTTCTCTCTCTCTTTCTCTCTCTCTCTCTCTCTCTCTCTCTCTCTCTCTCTCTCACTCTCTCTCTCCCTCTCTCCTTCAGACATGACAGTAAGCTCCTTTACACAGAAACACACTCTCAGTGTCAGTTAAGGCCTTAAACTATAGGCTTGTTATTCAGTGATTAATCTTAAACTACTGAGAGTCAGCTAGTGACTGGTATGGGCATTCTATGTAACATGTTTACATAGTATAAAGGTTAATGCTTGAGAGTTGTCCTCAAGTCCCTCTCAAACAAACACACACACACACACACACACATACAGGCTTGTCGGTAAAAAGTGAGGCAGGACTGGTCTGTGTTGTCTTACATCACTGGCACCTCAGGGCTGACGCATAAAGCTGTATTCAGTAGAAGTGGAGCTTATCTGCAAACAAGAAGGCCTGTTTTCCTCACAACCTCTGCTGAACCACCCGCACGGCCAGCTGTGTGTGTCCCCACGTTGCAGTCCACGTTCATTTGAGGAGAGGGAAAGGAGTGTGTCTCGGGATGCGTTGTGCAACAGCTCAGTCGGTCATGAGTGCTACTGTAGCTTCAGCCTCGATCCTCCCTCAGGCTCTCCCGGGAATATTCGGGACGTTCCAGGAAGGGGCGAGGGCAGGACGGTTTCTTGTTGCGGTTTGCGTGGTATTCAGCTTCCTATGACACCAGGCTGGGACTTGTTGACCTGTTGACTGGGGTACATTTCTTAGTCCTTTTAGCCTGTAGTTTCACCTCCCAATCTCCTAATTTGTTGAAGTGTGTCACTTGTCAGTTGGTGACAGTGACGATGCCAATTGGAGACCATTGGAAATGAAAGTGTGTGTGTTCTACTATGAATATGGAAAGTTTCAGGAAGTGCCTTTATGTTCTCTTATGCAATGGCGCGTGTCGTGGAAAAGTGAAAACATGAGTGACAGAGCTGAGCGAGTAGGGGAGATTTGATCAGAGCACAGTGTTTGCCCAATGTGTGTGTGTGTGGAAATTGTAACTGTAACTGGTTTTAATGGTTTTAAACTTGTTTAACTTTTCTTTATGTATTTTATGGAACTCGGGTGTGAGCATGTGTGCTTCTGGCCCTCAGCGCACACTTAAGTGTGAGCCATCTTCACAAGTGCTGCTAATGCCAACATTAAAGTTTAATGAGGCAGTAAAAGGAGATTTATTAGCCTGTTTAAAAGCAACAGTTCTCTCTCTGATCTCCCTTCTCTCTCTCTCTCTCCCTTTGTGTCTTCGCAGGTCATGGAGACCAAAGACATGCTGTACATCGTAACAGAGTATGCAAAAAATGGAGAGATGTTTGGTAAGTGTGAAGCGGCTCTTCCTATCCGCTGACGTTTTTTTCCCTTTCACACTGATGAGTCAGGTGTAGCGGTCAGAAAGAACATTGACTGGCAAGCGTCCACTGGCATTGACGTCCGTGGCCCTTGCTCAGCGAGGTTGCCGTGGGTAATGGGGTCTGATGGAGGGGCGGTTAGAGAGTTATTTAGCTTAGCAGGGCAGGTGGAGGGGATGAGATGGAAGGAGAAAAGAGGAGAGCAGAGCTTTTGAGCCTAGTGCCCGGGAGAACAGGTGCGGGATTTGCAGCTTTTATGTAAGCATGCAAGAGTGTAAGCTTCTGTGCTTCTGCCTCACTAGCCCCCATCCGCAAATACACACACCTGGGATTTCAAACACGACAGCATGTCTGGCAAAACGTCAGGGAGCCTCTCAGTCATGTTCTCTCACACGCTCTCTCTCACTTATTCACACACACTTTCATATGATCAGGATGTAGGGTCAAACTGACATAGATATATTATAATGTCATTTGTAATGCATATGTATTAGTATATGAGTAAGTATATAAATGTAATAAGCCTTAACCATAACCTGACCAAAAATAAATATTTTTGCTCTTTTCTCAGAACTTCTTCTCTCAGAAATGTACATAAACAACACAACCATATAGAGCCAGTTTGCACATATACAGCTTAATGAACTTGGGAGTGTGTGTGTATTGTCCCACCCTCATCCTCATTCCTATGCTTTCTCTGCAGACTACCTGACGTCCAGTGGACGGATGAGCGAGGCTGAGGCACGGAAAAAGTTCTGGCAGATCCTGACAGCTGTGGACTACTGCCACCGGCACCACATCGTCCACCGGGACCTCAAGACCGAGAATCTGCTGCTGGACGCCAACATGAACATCAAACTGGCAGGTGGGTTGTGCATTTCACCACGACCCATGAAAACACATTCATTCCATGTGCCCTGGTCCCAGGATAACCTCTCGTAGAGAGTAATAACTGTATCTGTAGTAAGGACATGGAGGACAAGGACATGGTGTAAAAAACAATAATGCTTTTCTTATGACAGCAAAGTTACTCTTCAGGCTTTCCGAGAGGAGCTGTAAGAGGCAGTTACTGTGTAACTGCGCAAATCTTTCAGTAGCTGTTTGTATAACATCACACAGTGTTATGTAGTAATTATAGTCCCCCTTGGAGCCTGAAGTGAAGTAGAGCTGTTGAGCAACCTGCTGCTGGTATAACAAAGAGCTCATTTAAAACTCAATATCTCTCTCTTGCTGTCCCGTCTCTTTAGACTTTGGCTTTGGAAATTTCTATAAGGCCGGCGAGCCTCTCTCCACGTGGTGTGGCAGCCCTCCATACGCCGCCCCTGAAGTCTTTGAGGGAAAAGAGTACGAGGGCCCACAGTTGGACATTTGGGTATGAGTGCTTTAACACAAATCCTTTATTTTATGCACAAATATAATCAACATGATAGTGTTGGTACTGTACTGTGGGCTGTTATGTAACATGTAATGCATTGTAATGTGTTGTATGTGTTTTTTCTCAGAGTCTGGGTGTAGTATTGTATGTGCTGGTATGTGGCTCCCTGCCATTCGATGGAGACAGCCTGCCAGCGCTGAGACAGAGGGTGACAGAGGGGCGCTTCAGAATACCATTCTTCATGTCAGAAGGTACAGTCTGTCAGTAAAGCCATTTGTCACTGTCGTAAACATTATTTATTATCTTTATTATTAATAATATTATTTTTGTTATGTTATGTTATATATTATTTCAATCTCCATTCGAAAGCATTAGCATCCCTTTAGGACAAACAGAAATGGGCCAAAATCACTTTAAAACTTTTTTACCATGGTTTGTCAAAGCCTTGTATTGCACATACATGAAATGGCATCATGCTGCCCAACAATGTTAGCTTTCATTAACCACCAGCCACTTTAGCACTGCTCTTCTAACCACTCCCATTGCTGTACATTTAAATGTTTACACATTACTTGTAAACCACTCTAGAATTGTTTGGTCAGCTTGCCTCTGTTCGCCTTTTTTTAACTGCCTGTCTTTGTTTCCCTTTTGACAGACTGTGAGAATTTGATCCGGAAGATGTTGGTAGTTGACCCGGCCAAGCGCATCACCATAGCCCAGATCAAGCAGCACCGCTGGATGCTGGCTGACCCCAGCGCACCTCACCAGACGCTCTCGCACTCACTCAGCGACTACAACTCCAACCTGGGCGACTACAGTGAGCCCGTGTTGGGCATCATGCAGACGCTGGGCATCGACAGGCAGAGGACTGTGGAGGTGAGGCCAGGACAGGGCAGGCAGAGAGGGGTAGAGTTACAGATGTAAATAAAGGGATTCGGTCACCATAAAGCATCAAGAGTGGGGACATAGAGTTTGGCGAGTGTGAGGTTGGAGGGGAGCTATGTGAGTAATTTGGTTAGATCACTGTAGCTCTGTGACTGGAGGGTCAGCAGTAAAGGTTAATAGCTGTTGCTCAGGGGATTTTAGTTGTCAGTTTGTCGTCTCGATGCGCCATGATGAAAAACTGCTGTTTATCCCAGCCTCACGCCGTGCCTTTAAATACATACCCATGCTGGCACTCACAGGATAAACACAGGCATCTGTTCCTAAAAGCTGCCACATTGAATTTTTGGCCTTAAGCTCATGCTACAATCCTTTAAGATGTTAAGCTTTTAAACAGTCTTGCTTGCTTGTAAACAGGCATCTTCACGGTCATAAGAAAATAATGTAAATTTACAGAAACAGATATTGCAGATATTGAGAATGTTTTCATTTCTTTACGTTTACTACACTATTACCTACCTAGTAACATTACCTGGTCAGTCACAAGGCAAGGCCTCAATAAGAACTATATGACAACTGATATCTGCCTTGCATAAGTATCATTTATGAACACTTACAATTTATTGGTTTTGTTTTCTTTATGTAACAGTAACATAACCCTTGTCTCGTGTGGTCAGTGGTTCTTCAACTTGTTTTTTTTCCCTCTGCCCATAATGCAGTCTCTCCAGAGCAGTAGCTACAATCACTTCTCTGCCATCTACTACCTGCTGCTGGAGCGAGTGAAGGAGCACCGCAGCCAGCAGCTGAACCGGCAGTGCGGGGTGTGGAACCAGAGAAGCAGGAGCACGTCCGATTCCTCTGGCCCAGAGGTGAGTGTGCAGACCAGGCCACCACTCCCGCCATCCTCCCTGATGCCTCCGGTGTGACATTACATCCTCCCCTGTGCTTCCTGGCTCCTCTGGCTGACTCAGCTCTTCCTCTGTCCTCTCCTCCTCCTCAAGGTGATCATGGAGTCGTCCGACAGTTTCCGCACAGCCTTCCCTGTCACCGCTAAGATGAACCCGCCAGTACATTCACAGATGGAATGTGACCAAGGAGGCCTATTTCAGGTAGAGATTTCTGCCACCTTCCCTATACTTTTTATAGCAGTGATGCAGTGTACAGATCCACAGCCTGCAATCTCTCAGTTATTAAAGATGAATAAGTAAACAGACTTATTTGACCATTTGTGGAATGATTAAGCTGCACAAAATATATGAAATTGTGTCTTAATTGTGTCTTATTGTGTCTCTCTCTTTGCACAGAGGGTGGTGTGTCCAGTGGAGGCCAGTCTGAATGGGCTGCTGTGGAACCGCTCCATTTCCCCCAACAGCCTGCTGGAGACCACCATCAGTGAGGAGGTGCGCCCAGGAGACCTGGAGGAGGAGGAGGGGGCCCTGCAGGCCCTGCCCCCACCTCTTCCAAGCACAGCCTCCCGCAGACACACCCTTGCCGAGGTCTCTGCCCGCTTTCATCAGTGCACCCCCCCATGTGAGTAATATGTGATGTCAGAGCAACGCACATTCACTACAGCTACAGTAATCCAGATTTCAGTAACAGAACATCCCGAACTGCTTATAACACTGCTGACTCACAACTCACACCCAAGTAATCCCACATACTGAGACACATTGCTAAACCTCTAAGTGTAGGTTCAAATGCCGTGATACAAATAATTACACCATTATAGCTATTGTTGGATATGTTATGGAAATAATAGGATGGTAATATTATTATGAACACCATAAATACCATATATAGTCAAACTAAGCTTGGTAAAAACACCCCTAACCATCTCGTTTCTCTTTCCAGGTATTGTCATCAGTCCCTCAGATGGTGCCTCCTCTGACAGCTGTCTGAAATCTTCTTCTAACCCTGCCCCAGCCTTGTCTGCCACTGCAGTAGGAGACCTCTCAGCCTTGTTGTCCACTGGAATCAGCCCAGGAGCCTCAGGACCCGTCGGAGCCCCTCTCGCCTTCTCCTCCAACAGGCTTCTGCAGAACCAGGGCAGTCTGCATGCTGCCAGCTTCCAGGAGGGCCGACGGGCCTCTGACACATCTCTCACACAAGGTGAGTGTGTGAGCTCGTCTCAGAAAATTATTACTGTCTAGTGAGAGGAACAAGGTATCTTCAACTGAACAAGGTTTAGAATGAATAAACTAGGTTTCTTAGCATAATAAGTATCTGAAAGGCTAAAATATGTGCCTACTTTCGATGCCTAGTCCCTGTTACTGCTCCCAACTGACTGGTCAATGTGCTGATTTTTGCAGGACTGAAGGCTTTCCGTCAGCAGCTGAGGAAAAACACCCGAGCCAAAGGCCTCTTGGGCCTGAATAAGATCAAGGGTCTAGCCAGACAGGTGTGCCCTCCGGCCTCAGGCCCCCGGGGCAGCAGAGGGTCGCTGGGGCCTACGCTGTGCCCCCCATCAGCACTGCAAGGCTCCAGCGGCCCCCGTGAACGCCGCAGCATGCTGGAGGAGGTGCTGCATCAGCAAAGGTGAGTTCCAACACAAACAAACCATGTTCTAGTTATTAAGGTCTTACTGGTTAGCCCATAAGCTGAACTGGAGTTGCTATAACTTGAAAATTTAATAAGCAACACCACCACATCAGATAACCTATAACCTTGGCTTATTGCATAGGTTGAGCCATAGGTTGAGCCCTAATTGATAAACATATATCACTTCCATTTGTGTGTGTTTTGTATTTATTTGAATGTTTATGTGCTTGTGTTCTCTCTACAGGATGCTACAGATCCAGCACCAGCCCCAGGTCCAGCCCCAGCAGCAGGTGACTCTTTTCCTGTCCCAGTCCCACCAACTGCCTCCTTCCCCTCCTTCCAACAACCTCTTTGCCCCAGCTGCCCTGTTTTCCAACCCTCCCAGCCAGACCCCCAGCCAGACCCTAATTCCAGTGTGCCAGCAGACAGCACTGCCACTCCAGCACAGTCTGTGGCAGCAGCAGCAGAAGTTGCAGCCTCTGGACTCCTCTACTTCTTCGTCTTCTTCTACATCTTCCTCATCCTCATCCCTTTCTCCAGTGGTGTCTACAGCCCACCTCCTGGAGGCCCGCCTGCATATCAGCCAGCAGCCCCACTTCGCACCACTCCCTCAGGCCCAGCCGCACCTCCAGCACCTGCAGACCCAGGGCCACTTCCAGCTCTTGCCCCAGCAGATGAGCTGGAGCTTGGATGCTAGCACCAGCCCCCAGGCCTCTGAGCTCCAGGAGCAGCTGGCCTGCACTGGACAGCAGCTCAGCAGCTGCGTGATGGTTAAGTAATGCAAGAAAAGCTCTCCAGAACGAAGCAAAGGAAACTTCAGATGCACAGAAGCGTACGGGAGAAGCCCAGAAAGAATGAAATCTGAGAAAACTGACTCAAAGGAGAGAAAACCTAGCATCTCTCCACCACAACATGCAATTCCATATCAGTGTCTTGTGTGTGACGGAGAGACTGAGAGGAAACGAGCAAAAGAAGAAGCAATAACCAAATCCTTTTGCAAAGGTCCTACCCAGTACCTGCTTACGAGTAGTCTCCAGTTCACAGAAAGCAATAAAAGACTGAGCGTCCTGCTGCCCAGCATGTGAAATGTGGGCTCTAACTTGGGTAAACACGAAAGGACCCACCTCTATGAACAGCTGCGTCGCAGATGGTTGACTTTCTTCATTCATTTTCTTGTATGAAAATAGGACGGTTATGTCTTCCTTTTTGTTTTTGTATATTTTTTAGGTTTTCACTTTGACTTTTAGAGCTAAGAGGTTACCTTCATTGCTGTTTTTTTTCACTTCACTGGAAAAGACCAAAGTTTTGTTTTGTTTGTTTTTTTTTTGTTGCCTTTTTACGTTATTTTATACCGATCCTGCAGTATCAGCGTTATCCTAAACTTCCAAAAACAGACGGGAAAAATCAATCGTGCGATTTCACAGACTACAATGTGAAACAGGCTGAGCACAATACGAGAGAACTAGAGCTGCTTTAGTCGAGGCAAGAGAAGCCTTTCATGGTACTTTTATCTTTTTACTGCTTGGGGGAATGCGGAAGGCAAGGCTAGCTTTACAAAAAAGCACAAAAGGTACTGCCCTCAAATTCCGTTAGATCAGCTGTCCACAAGATGTGAGAGTGTATGAATAATTGTGTGTGTGTGTGTGTGTGTGTGTGTGTGTGTGTGTGTGTGTGTGTGTGTGTGTGACTATGACCTCCTATGCTGCTCTGCGCCGCATCATGCCTAGACTGAAACACTCAGACAGCGACGCACACACCACAATAGCTATTGTTTTTATTTACATTTTTTTTGCTTGCTCTGCGTAGGAACTGCTGTCCAGCTTTTGTCACATTTGGTCTCTCATGACAGGAAAAAAAAGACAAAAAGCCGAAGGCGTGGTCACTCCTGTAATCATACCACTACCTCCTCCTTCGTCAGTGACCCTGCGGACACTCTGAAAAATAAAGGTTCCTCGGTGGTTCTAAGATGTACCTTTACCCGGTATAGAAGTATAGAACCTTTACACTGAGATTTTAAACTTTACAAAAGGTCCTGGATTCTCACACATTTCAATTTGAACCCTTATCTACTTTTCCTCCCCTAGTCTTGAATGAGAGAGCGAGAGTGTAAGAGAGAGAGTGAGAGGACAAAGCATACGGGATTAGTGCAATATTTCACATGGAAATGTAGTACCAGATGAAGAAGCTGATGTAGGAACCCAGCGGGTGATTTAACACCCAGTGATTTTTGTTTTAACTTTTGGTTTTTTTTGCTTTATTTGCTTTCTTTCTGCTTTGAATGACTGTATGAGATTACCTGGACCTGAGTTTTGCATGCTCCAGAACTCGGCCATTCTGTAGTGCTCGTCTCCTTTACGACACAGGTTGCCTTTGCGTTCAGGCTGGCTTTGTAAAACGCAGAAGTAGATCAAGCCATAAAGAGAGTGATTTGATCCATGGCTCTGTTGATGGGAAGTGATTGAAAGCTCTCTGTTGCACAAAGTGTAGCTTTTACAGTCCTTTTACAGCTGCTAGAAGTAGATCCATATGGAGATGGAAAAGTTTTTTTTTTAATTTAATCAGTCTCCTCCCATCTCCGAGGGACCACGGCTGTACTCACGAATATTTTTTTTTCTTCTTAAACGTCTTTTAGCAATATAGTTGAAGTGCATAGGCAGAAATTTGTGCTTGGGAGACAAATTAGGTGCTAGAAGTAGAATTCAAACAGTGTTTATGTAGGTATGTAGGTGTGTGTGTGTGTGTGTGAATGTGGGTGTGTATTTATTTGTAATAGTGCATTTTCCAGTGGTAAGAATGCCACTGTTTGTAAAATGCACCTCATCTCTAACCCCCAAATAATTCTACTGCATGTCTGTCTATTGTGTGAATACAAAGGTTAGTACTTTAGTTGAACTGTACTAAAACCTGGGGCGTGGGGTTCAATAAGAAGCAGGGTTTGAATCCAGTGACTGAAAAAGATAAGCTGAGGGTGAAGCGATCACGAGAAACAGTGTTAATTCCCTTTTTATTTATAGTATGTTATTATTATCATTATTGTAAACTTTTTGTTGTTTTATTTTTTTTTTGCACTCACCGCTGACAATTGTGCCTTTTCTCTGAACAAAACGGTGAGGAACACAAAGATCTGATCTGATTATAGGACGTGGACAAAAAAGCACATTGAGAGAAGACATTGAGTCCTTACGCTTTCAGTAGATCAGAAGCCCCCTTTTTATACCTTCATTTACTTTTGCTGTTTCAAAAATAATGCACTTTATGATGAATATTTCTCATTTTCAGAATAGTGTTGGTTTCCACTGCTGGGTTAGAAACGTCTTTAGTGTAACTTCAGTTACGATTGAAACACTATTGTTTTTTTTAACTATAAAAAGTAATAAAAATAAGTAAAAATAATTTTTTTGTTAAACTTTTGGATATACATACCTGATTTGCTTGCTGACTGTACATGTGTCTTGGATGTGTGAACATGTGTGTATTTGCCAGGAAGGGAGAGAAAGAAGTTGTTTTATTTATGTGGCTATTTATTTGAATAAAAATGAAATTCCTAAAAACAAATTAACAGTATTGTTTTGTATTTCTTGAAAATGAAATTAATTATTAGAAATATATATATGTATTTATAGTAAATTAAGGTGTATGTATATATATATCCACCTGCAGAGCATTTCCTCTTCATGCAAGTCTTTGTGTTTTTGGTGCACAAAAAGACTGATATTAACTTTGATGATTTTCATCTCTAAAACAATAAATGTTTCTCATATAATGAAAGCCTGACAGATTAACAGATGCCTATGATGCCTACTTTCATGCTGTCAACGTTCAAGTTAAAGCCCCAAAAACACACTGGTGTTTTTGGGATTCAGTGGCGCTCTGCATGTGCTTAAATCAACAGTAAACAAAATGGTAAACAATAAAGTGCAAGACAAGACAACAGCTGCAAGACAGGAAGACATTAAAAACACCACATGCAATAAAAATAACAACAGAGGAGAATGCGGAGGTGTAAACACAGTAAAGACAGTAAAGTACTGTTTACAGAGCACTTCAGATACAAGGGTGGTTGTCTGATGCTGAATAGTTGAGCTGGGTGTCTGGGTGTGACACATATTTCTTTACAAAAGAGGTTCTTAGCTTTACTATTTTCTTTTTTCCAATTTGTCTCCCTAATTTACCCATATCCAGTTCCACCCTGCAGCTAGGACTCCCCTAGTCACACAATACCACCGACACTGGAAGGGTGATGCTTCCTCTGGGTCAAGTGAAGTGTCCCTGCATTAATCTGAAGTCAGCTGGAGGAGGACACACATCACCAAATCTGTTAGTTCAGCAAACAGATGCCTGTACTGGCTTCCATCACACTGAGTAATGGGGGAGCCTAAGCTCCATCCTGCCCACCCAGAGTGAAGGCATTTACACTTTCCAACCAGACTCCCAATGATCAAGCTTAACTTTAAGTTAATTTGATAACAATCAGTATTCACTTTTATTGTAAGATTACTGTACATTCATTACTTTCATCCAAAGTGACTTACAATTTGAGGAAAGTACATCTGAAGCCCATCCTCTGCCCGCACACCCTCACTCTGTACTGAGTGGGTGGTGGTGGCATAGTGGTAGAATACTTGCCTCTGGACCAAGAGGTCATGGGTTCGTATCCTACCTTCAGCACCACCACTGGGTCCCTGAGCAAGACCCTTAACCCCAAGCTGCTCCAGGGAGACTGACCCCTGTAGATAGGGAATGGAAGTCGCTTTGGATAAAAGCGTCCGATAAATGCCGTAAATGTAAATACTGTACATGTGGTTGAAATGACTATAAACATGTACTATGCTTGACCTACATGCAAAAGGAAAAACTGAAGTTGTGGGCTGAGGTACGGACATCGGTGCAAGTGTTGACACTTAACCGCTTCTCATTTTAGTGCCACGAAATTCTCGGGTAAAATTGTTTGTGTGAAAAACAGCATTAGAAAAAAAACAGTGTTAGAAAAGCAGCATTCGTGTTAGAGGCCAGGGCTGCCTCGTCTGAAACCAAACCAGTTCAGCTAAAGGGTGGACTTTGGGTAATTAGCTGAGGAGCTGAAGCAGGCGTGCTCCAGGTGTGAGGCAGGTTAATTATAAAGCTGTAGTGAGGGGTTCTGTGGGGCAGTGGGCCGCAGCGTGGGAGCACTTTGCTGTGCGGGGCAGGGGTCCTACAGGCCTGCTACTGAGAGCCAGTGATCTGATCACTTGGGTCGGGAGGCTCACAGGTGTACCGTGAGATGTAAACACATTCCAGCATGGGTCCTGATCCTGCTGAGTGTGAACTGGTAGGGGGCACAGAGCCAGCAGTATTGCCACTGAAGCATGCTGGGAAGTGTTTGGCTGGAAGGACAGCAGCTAGTGCTAGTCCCTCTGCCACAGCTCTCAACTTAGGCCTCAGCTTACAGGTCCTACTGTTCATACACACACACACACACACACACACACACACACTTTTCATATGTATCAGTGCATCCCAGTCTGGCTCTCTAACACACACTAATTGAACGATTTCACCAAAACAATGATATACAACATTAACACAAATACTGTACATCATGTTTGGTGTCTTGAATCAGACACCAATCTGTTTTGTTTTGTTTTTGTTTTGGAATCTGTTTTGAATCTGTTATGTTTTGTTTGTTTTGTTTGAATTTTTTTGTGGTAAAGTTTAATACTTTACCCTTAAAGACAATTTAAAGGTAAACCCGTATTCGAATTTAAATTCCACGCCAAGATAATGCAACTTGAAAAGTTGTGGGACAAAAGTATTGGGACACCACGGCGAGGTGAATGAGTCCCATTGTGTCAAAACATCCAGAAAAAAATATATTTATTGCCACAAAAAAGCAAATAAAGGCGAAGGATACTTGCAGTTGGAGTATTGTGGGGATTTCCGTGTAAAATTGAACAATATAATATACTGTAATAAACATGATAATATAGACAGTTAATATAGACAGCAAATAGTTGCCAGTTTTAGGGAGTTGCCCCTGCAGTCAGAGGGCTGTGGGTTTGAATCCCAGGACTGCTGGTGGCACCCCTGAAGTACACTTGAGCAAGATGTCGTATCCACACACTGCAGCTTAGGCATCCAGCTGCTTCCATAAAGTAAATGGGTTAAATGCATAGAACTCAAGAAATTTCCTTCGAGATAGATATAGTATGTAAAGACAGTGTGTTTAACATGCATTTGTTCAGGTATTGTTGCTGTTCAGATATTGTTTGGCATGTGTTGGTTAGGTATTATTCGACAGATGTTGTATAGGTCCCCCGAATGTGCAGTATTTTGGTTAAACAGTGAACATGGATTTAAGCTGCTTTACAGGTTTAAGAAACAGTTGTGGACTTGAGCACTGATGCACATCACTCTGGATAAGAGCGTCAGCCAAATGCCGTAAATGTAAATATAAATGCCTCAAACTGTGTCAAGTTGTTAAGTGTTTGCAAATAGACTTGCTTATGTGGTTTTGACACAGTAAGACATCCTGTTTTCTGTAAAAAAAAAAAGTACATGACAAACAGCACTGTGCAAATGTCAGAGACCTTGCGTTTGTTTATTTAGTTTCCAGTCAAAATGTCTATTAAGAACAAGTTAGTCATTCTTCAGTAAAAAAAAAACAAACAAGGAACGTTTATCCTCTCTTTAGCACAGTGGGGAACCACTTTAGACAACAGGGTCTGTTTTCCACACTGTGTTTATTCATGGTTTTTGTTCATCAATTATGGTAAGTCACTGAGGCCCTGAAGCAGAAAAGGCATCCCCACACCAATGGGGCCCCTGCACACATTCTGACAGATGTGAGATGTGCCTTGTTCTTGGTGAGCAGTGGTCTTGCAACCCTCCCATTGATACCATTCTTGACCTGTCTCTTTCAATGGGTGCAATCAGGAACCTCCAAGTTAAATCTGAAGTTCCTTAAATGTTCCTCTGGATTCCAAGTTTGGAAGGAGATACAGGCTCTCATTGAGGTTTATTAGCATCTCAAAGCTTGTAATCCTACCCAGACTGATATTTTAAATCACAACATTTTAGGCAACTTCACATTGTTGGAAAGGTGAAGTAGTTGGTAGATATCTTTTTATCTCTCAGTAAATGAAATATTTTTGAGGAGATTAAACCAGCGAGAGAATGGAACTTGTAACAACCATGCAGGTTCTGGTGGACCACCAAAAGCTTCAGATAAACCACGTAAAGCTTTCATTCTTGAGAAAATCAAGCTCTTCCACTGTGAGGAGATGACTCAACACTGTGGGTTTACGCAGCTGCTGAATAAGCCATTTCTGATAAAAGAGAAGTGTGCTGACTGGAAACAAAGCACAGTTCACTTTATGTCTGTATGCTGTGTAAAATTTGCCTAAACCTTTAGGTACCAGTGTATCATATAGCATCAGAAACAAAATATTGTTTGATTGTGTGTGCTTGTGTGTGTATGTGTGTATTTTTGTGTATGTGTGTATGTTTGTGTGTGTGTGTGCATGTTTGTGTGTGTGTGTGTGCATGTTTGTGTGTGTGTGTGTATGTGTGTGTGTGTGTATTTTTGTGTATGTGTGTATTTTTGTGTATGAGTGTATGTGTGTATGTTTGTGTGTGTGTGTGTTTGTGTGTATTTTTGTGTATGTTTGTGTGTGTGTGCATGTTTTTGTGTGTGTGTGTGTTTGTGTGTGTGTGTGTGTGTTTTTGTGTGTGTGTGTGTTTGTGTGTATTTTTGTGTATGTGTGTGTGTGCATGTGTGTATGTGTGCGTGTATGTGTGTATTTTTGTGTATGTGTGTGTGTGTGTGTGTGTGTGTATGTTTGCGTGCGTGTGTGTGTGTGTGTGTGTGTGTGTGTGTGTGTGTGTGTGTGTGTGTGTGTGTGTGTGTTTGTTTTGCG
>JBBPDC010000002.1:2547083-2557224 GCA_037974485.1 Hemigrammopetersius urotaenia
TATATATATCGTAGAAGAAAGAGATAAGGAAGAAGAAGGAAGATAATAGTAATTGGTTATTTATGACCTAACAGGCATTGTGAACTTTCCGGTTTAGGATGTTCTGTGGAGCTCAGATGTCTGAGTTATAACAGCGCCATACTTCGTTATTTTTAAATCCCGGTTAGGTAATCCCAGTGACCAGGTGTGAACGTGGTCTGGGAGTTGGAACGGCTGGAGCAGAGCTGTTCTCCTGCTCAGGCTGTTATTCCATGGACTGTTTAACACCCTACAGGTGATCTTCACTCTTTTTCGGTTTGGATTTTTCACGCTTGGTCTTTTTTTGTCATTTACATAACGCACTTTGACTTGCTTGTGTGCTCTATGAATGAACTTCCCTCGAGGTCTTTAGGCAGATGTTTCAGCTTAGTTTTGTGTATGAGGTCTGTCTGTAAACAGTTTTTGTACGAGACTTCTAATGAAAGTGTACACCTTCATGTCGTTTCAGGCTCTGTGGAATCCAGTCTGATTAAAAGCTTTTCAGGAGTTTTGTTCTCCTGCAGTAGCTGAAGACCCTCCGGGAGCGACCTCCAGCAGGCTGAAGATGCTCCTCGATATGGAAAACGGGATGCTCACAGTTAGTAAAGGCAGCATCAGCACTGCCTGCACCGCAGAGAGGCAGGAGCCCGGCTCAGTTCCAGCACTAATGAACGATGACGGAGTGCTGGCAGCTCCCGGATGACTTGTTCAGTTTCATGTAACCGTCCTCTTACAAATAACGCCTCATTGATTGTATCGACCAACACCCGCAAATCCCACATAACGACCGGTCCCACCCCTCGTCGGCCCAGAGTCTCTGCTAATTAAATGCTTAACAACTCATTACACGCCAGGTCAATTCTGAACTACACGAATATGTAAATCACAAACACCACGATAGGCTGCTGTAAATCCTTGAAGGGACTGTAGCAATTTTTCGACCACTGTAAAAAAAATAAATGAAGCCGTAGTAAATTAACCCTGACCTGTCTCATGTCTCTGAGGTCCCACCAGTCCAATTATCTGGGGGGTGGGGGGGTGGGGGGGGGGGTGCTTTGGGGGGTTGGGTATGAATTCCAGCTGTGCAAGATGTGGGTTTTACAGTCGTAGCTGCACTCCTTTTAGAAACACCACTTGACTAAAGAGCTACAAACTGAATTCACAGTTTCAGTGAAATGGGGTTTTAGCATTAGCATGGCATATTTAAGATTGGCGATATGTTCTGACCCTTGTTGTAGAGATTAGAATCACATCCTGACCAGTTTTGAAGTGTTTTGTGTTTTAGCATTAGCATTACATCCAGATCTATGTTGTAGTTTTACTTGATAAGCATTAGTGTCGCGTCCTGAGCTGCTGTTGTCTTAACATTAATATTTCGTCCCAATATTAATGTTAAGTTGTGTTGTAGTGTTTGGTGATTTAGCCTAAAGATGGTTCTTGTCATCAACACATGAAAAATCTGATATGAGCTCAAACATAATGTTTAGAAACTAAATGTTTAGAAGATAATAATTGGCCACACCTCACGATTACAACTGGTTGTTACTTAGCAGGGGGCGGGGCTGCGTGCTGTGATAGGCCCTCAACATGGAGGAGTTGCCTTAAAAGATCTTAAATCTAAATGTTAAATATGAAAAATATATCTCTCACTCTAAATGTGAAACTCCACAGTTAGATGGGGCTTGGTGACCCCTTTCCAATGACCCCTCAAAAACCGTTATTAGCTGAAAACCGTTCACCACGGACAAAAGTAATGGGACACCGGGGCAAGGTGAACAGTTTTCGGGTCGTTGGAAAGAGTGCGAGATATAAATAAATAATTCCATGAAATGCACATGGTTTGCGAGTTTTGACTCACGAGTCACAGCACCGAGTCCGAGTCAAGTCTCGAGTCGTTGAGGGCAAGTCTAAAGTTAAGTCATAAGTCTTTCTTTGTGCGACTGAAGTGTGACTCATGTCCTAGTCTCAGACTCAAGTCCCCAACTCTGGGCTGAGATGACAATAAAGCTCTATTTGACTTGATGAGTTTGGATACGCTCAGGGTGAGGTGTGAGCGTACCTTGGGCAGTGAGGCTCTGGAGCCGGAGCTCTGGGTGGTCATGGTGAGGACGGTGGTGATGCCCAGGGCCACGCGGGCAGGAGCGGCATCCATGTTGATCCAGAAGGAGACCCAGGACAGGATGACAATGAGCAGGCTGGGGATGTACATCTGGATCAAGTAGTAACCCATCTGCCTCTCCAGCTTGAACTTCACCTCAATGCAGGTAAACTTGCCTGGAAGAACCAGAACATGGGGAACCTACTGGTCACTACGAAACACAATGTACTTAAAATGTGCTGAACCCAACCTTATATTAACCTGAAAATACACCAAACCCCTTCATTTGAATTAAGTGGCCGTTAATTTGTGTAACTGACCCCTTAATTTTACCTTAACATTAGATTTAAAGGCTGAGTGTGAAACACTAATTTAAGAGGTTCTATTATTTGGGAAAAAAAGTGGAAAATTCAGTAGTTTTACCCCTTGATCACCTTAATCTATGCATTTTTACCCTTCATTTTCCTTCATTTGCCATATAAAGTTAGTGATTTTAAGGGGTAAAATGAAGCCATTTTTAGGTTTTGTTGTATGTGCTGTGGCCACTCATGCATTGACATTAGCATTAGCATTGTGGCTTCTGATTTTTAGTCTTTCCTGGGTGGGGTTTGATTTCTGACCTTTACTGTTGTGTTTCGAGATTAGCATTAGCATCCTAATCTGTGTTTAGTGCATTGTAGTGTTGGGTGATTAGCATTAATGTATCGTCCTGACCTGTGTTGTAGTGTTTTTGTGATTAGTGTAAGCTCGGTATCCTGACCTGTGCCGTAATGTTTAGTGTGTTGTAGTGTTTGGGGTTCAGTGTTAGCGTAGCATCCTGACCTGTGTTGTAGTGCTTGGTGCAGTAGCCAAGCTCCTTCTCCTCTCTCATGATGAACTGAGGCAGGGTGAGACCCTCGGCCACCTGCACCGGCCCCTCATCCAGCCACTCAAAAATCAGGTCGTTCATGGTGTAGCCGACTGCAGAGCAAAGAAACATCACTACTGAGTTCTTCAGGGCATCGCACTTCAGATACAACTCAGAGGAAAAGATTCACTTCAGAGTCATGAAACAGGTTTGTTACACAAATGGTCAGAGACCTAGGTGCCCTCTCACTGAACCAGGACCAGATAAAAAAAGACCAGATTACGTACAACTCTCCAGCTGCATGATGCAGGTCTGAACGTCCATTGGAAAGTTCTTCAGATCCATCGGACAGGACAGGATTAGGGTCAGTCTGCAAAAAAAAATGACCAGTAAACATTTCATGTTAGCAGTAGAACACTGGAGGTTGTGTGTAATCAAAAATACCATCCTGGCCTTTTTTGGGTCCCAGTAGATCCTCCCAGCATCAGCGACGGACCCTTTTTATACTATTCATATACTTTTCAAAATCATTAGTTTGGCCAAACCCCTGACTCTGCCTCCCAGCCATGATGTTCTTGGTGAGAACACAAGACCTCCTGCTTTCCTACAGCAGTCTACACCACAAATATCACAGGAGAGCAAAGAAGACCCCAGTTCCGCACCAAACACACTTCAGTCGAGGAAAGTAGGTCCTCCTGCTTGTGCAGCAGTGAGAGCTGAGCTCAGCTTCTTCAGGTCGGATCAGGTTTCCCTGATCAGCATCCCACAGCCCATCTCATTTGTCTGTGTATGATTACTGCGGGAAAACAGGCTTCACTTTTTGGTGCTAAAGCAGAACATCAGTCAGCTGCAGTGAAAAGACAGACGTTACAGACGGAACATGTTCCCTGTTTATCATTCAGAGGAGGTCCTGCAACATGAATCATAATTTTTTTAAATAGAATAATTGAACCTCAATGTGAAAACTGTGCTTTATTTATGCCTGGCGTGTTTGTAAAGAACCGCCACATGCACAGATAGACCCCATGGGGGCTTGAACCCCTTACTGCTGGGCTAATAATTTACCTTATATTCTCGTTTTTCCATGAGGCAGTACCTTGAGAATAGAGCCCACGTGCCCTGCCTTGGTTTGCTTTTATGAGTCAAGTAGTTTTGCAGCCCTAGGATTCAACCAAACATCCTTAAATCTGTCAAGTACTGCTGCTCTGAAACACACCTGGGTGCTGATCTCTGGTGCTCTAGATCGAAAGTGACAAAGAGTTTCATGTTTTGTGACTGGCTACAGTAAATCCCTGCAAAGACGCGGTTCAGAGTTTGCAGAATTTTTATTTGAACAGAACTAATAATTGGTCACGGAAACCCCCACAAATTCGTGGAAAATGCTTTTTTTGGCTTTTGTCGTGACAATATATACATTTTCATTCAGTTTAGTGCTAATTTTTGGAGAATAAATTAATTGGCTACTTTTGTAATACATATTAACATACATTCAGCTACATTTCCATATAAAATATAACTGATTACATTTTTCAGCACTGTCGAGAGAACATAAAGCAACCGTACAGCAACTGTACTCAGAGGGGGGAGGTGTGAAAGTAGCCAATCAAAGAGAGAGGTGTTCATTTCTCCTTGCTGCTGATTGGCTGCCGCCTTGTGATGCATCTCTGGCAGCTGCAGTCCAGAATTCTGCATCAGAACAGTTTCCCATCTGGAGTTTCTCGAGTTGACCTTTACATTTTTTCAGGGTAATGTACTAAGAGTTTAAAATGAAATTGAAGTGTTTTGGGGGTATATTTAGGGGCATATTTAGGGTTCACACTATATAAAATAGACATGTTTTTTTTAATCACATCACAAATTTGCATTTTTTCACAATTCGTGGGAGCTCTTGGAACATAAATCCCATGAATTTCAGGGGTCAGCTGTCTTAGCGAAGCATCAGGCACAGAGCTCTGTGGAATCTTTAGTTGTAGCACCTGGAACTTTCAGGCTAATGTAGCTAACAGGTAATAGGAGCTTAAACCCCACCAGATAGCGTGACTAAATCATCACACTCTCTCCAGTGTGGTTAAGTGGTTTCTGAGCCTACAGGCTGGACTAATACAAACAAAATACAGATTCCAAGGTCAGTACTTCAGTTTTTAGCTGTGTGATGCAACTTTAGAGCTAAACGTGTCTTTGTTTGATTGGCTACAAGAGTTTTTTGTGACAATTTAATACATAATATTTAATCAGAGGCATCTACATCAGTCTTCCCTTGATCTGGCCCTGGGTCAGTCGAAATGCTCTTTGGAGAGTCACTTCAGACACACTTTTAATGTCAAAGTCACCTGGAATAATTACTCAGGAATGCCTGACGAGGCTCGGCTGCTCTGCGGGTACAAAACCTGAACCTCCACCTGAAGTCGAGGAGATTTCATCTCATTTGCTCGGATCCATTTATATTGTGTCGTTCTTCAAAGCAGAGGGATTTTCGCGTCAGCATTAATTGGTAATAAGTCCTGAGCAGGTTTCTTCTTTTCATGTCAGAGTCCTGCTGCGTCAGCCGGGCGAAGAGCGTTACAAATTAGCTCCGATTTCGTGGAGCTCTTCAATAGAAGCCGCTTGTAATTTCCACAAAAACCAGAGAAAGACTAATAAGGAAATGCTCAGATTGAATCTGATGTGTTTTACGTGGCAAACTGACTCTAACAGACAGTCATTTCACCAACATGTGAAAAAATCAACAAAAGGCAAGTTTTCTACAACAAAAACACACCCACAGGAAACAAAGTGGCACATGCGCGTATGAAAGTGTGGTGATATTTTTTAGCTGATAAAAAAAATGCTCAAAAATATTTTTATATTGTGTTTTTATAGCGTAAACTCTAAATCTGCCCCCAAATCTGCCCCCAGAACACTTGAATTTCATTTTAAACTCAGTTTAATGCATTACCCTTATAGAAAACGTAAAGGTAAATAAATAATCAGAATCAGAAAACTTTATTGCTTCAAAAAAAGTTAGCATTAGCAGTTAGCATTAACAGGGTGCAAAGACTCGTACACAAAAGAAAGGTTGAAATAACTCTCTCTACCCACATGTTTAGACAGAGCACAGCTTCCTAATACTAAATAAACTGAGATAACTGTTGAAAATGGGGGGAGGTAAAACACTAAAGTACGAGGACAAGACACGGAGTAGTCATGCTACATGCTGCAGCAGCTTCTTCTTCTTCTTTTTATGGCGGTTGACAACTTTTCAGTGTATTACTGCCACCGCTGGACTGGTGGAGGTAATACAGTTCGGTTCTCAAATCTGTGTAAAACTGAGGGGTTACTGTATATCAGCTGTAAGCACGCCCAGTCTCCTCCCACTGAGGGGGAACTGTGAGACCCTCTGCCTTAAAGAGGAGAAAACCACCTTCTGACTGAATGAAGGTGGGAAGAACTTCATGATAAATGATGATGATTTGGTTTCTGCTTGCTAGCAAATGCAGATACCAAGATGCCAAATTTCACTCTTTGTTGCCAGTTGAGGGCGGCCGTACTATATTTCTTTCCAATGCATTGTTGTACTATAGTCAGAGAAGACAGACAGATGAACGGACAAAAAGTGCGCAGAATTGTGAATTCTGTGAGCAATTGCAGAACTGCAGAATGTTACTATAAAGTGAACTGCAAAACGTCAACTTCCCATTTGTTTTACAAAGTTAAGGTAAATATTATTTCAGTAATTTTGGACTGTTTTGTTAGTAAAATCTGTTGACGTTTTCAAAACAAACAATGGGAGACTGGAGATTTTCCCTCAGTGGTGATGAAATGCTTGATTTTCGGCCTCTTTAACGTGCCGCACACACCAGGCGCTCTGAGCGGGCAGAGGGTGAAGTGCTGCACACACCAGGCACTCGGAGCAGCCAGTGGGGAAAGTGCCTGATCTGGAGTTAAATTGGTAAAATCTGTCATTTATGTCAGAAAAAGGACAGTAAAGGACAGAGGGTGTCGTCGGCTCCTAACCTGATGCTGTACAAGACCGTTCCATCCTTCGAGATCCTCAGGAGCTTGTTGTCCGTGGTGACGTCGTGGAAGTTGGCGCCTTTCTCATTGGCGAAGAACAGGTCGGGCTTCCAGATGGAATCCAGCATGGACGGGTCCAGGTCCAGTGACGGATCGGGGTACTCGCTGTAGGCCAGCCTGGGGTCGTTCCATTTTTGCCTCAGGAAGATGTTTACTCTGTAGTCCTGCGGAGCCCGGGTGAAAAGGACGGACACGTAAACACACGCAGTCGGTCGTTTTCCAAACAGAGCTGCCTGTGCAGGCTCCTATCTTTATAAGGGAAAAGGGCCTGTCCTCCCTAAACCCCGGAGTTCCTGCACCTCATTTCCATCCAGAACCATCAATTAACTGTAATGAGACGTGGGATGAGCAGCCTCAAGAAAAACTGACAAAAATGAATTTAGAAAAAAAACAGTTTGGGACCTGTTGTGTGTGAAGCTCTAGTCTAGGTCTGAGCTCTCTCACCCTGAAACTAAACACAGTGCACAAACTCTCCTCAATGTGCTTCATTTACCCCAGAAAATACACCAAAACCCCTTCATCAGAATTAAGTGGCCGGTAATGTGTGAAACCGACCCTTAATTTTACCTTAAAATTAAATTTAAGGCCTGAGTGTGAAACCCTGTCATCTTAAATCTTAAAGTTGTTAATTCAGGAGGTTATTTAAGGGCTTTAAGGGAAATTCAGTAGTTTTACCCCTTAATCGCCTTAATCTGTGCACTTTTACCCATAATTGTCATTTTGAGAAGTAAAATTAAGATAAAAGATTCTGTGGCAACTTTATTAGAAACGCCCACCTGCTGCTGCCTCTCACTTTATTGGAAAGATCTCATTTGTTCTTCCACTCCTGGGATTCTTATACACGGCAGTGTCACGGCTTGGTTAGGAATCAGTCCAAAATGTCCCTCTGAGGGTGGAAACGGACTCCGAAGGAAGTTTAGAGGCTTTAACTCCTGCACCCCAGCAAGGAAAAGGTGTTTCTGATAAAGTGGCCGGTGAGTGGAGGGACGTATATTAAGCATTTAAATCATGTTTATTCATTTACTGTGATGGAATTGAGTGTTTCTGGCTCTTCTGGGAGCCTTTTGTTTGGTTCTGTGGGGTTCTGGATGTTGCTAGAGCCATGTAATGTGTGATTATGGGTTCTTTATTCTTTCTGTTTCTGTATCATAATAGTAGCTTAATTAGTTTTTAATCTGTGCCGTGAGCTCCGCTCGCCGGATCGTTACTCATAGCTGAAGCTTCACTTGTTGTGTCTTGATGCTAATTATTATTACAGGCTGAAGGAATAATAATTAATATTACTGCGCTCTCAGCGAGTTTTGGTGGAGTTGGATTATTGCTAATCCACCTCTAGTGCTGCTGTTTCCTATCTCTATTATATTCAGTGTATATATATGACTCTCATTTTGGAGAAACGTTTTAATGATGAATATAACCTTTAATAATAATAGTATAACCTTTAATCTGAACTGGGACTGTTTTACTGCTCTTTGGGTTCCTGGGGTGGAGGAACATGGGCAAATCGAAGCTAGCGTGGACAAGTGGTAGCTTTATAATGCTAATGCTAAATATTAATTTTAGTGAATGTTACAATTCTATTTGGCACAATGCGCTAAACAGTTACATTAAGGTGAACAGCAGGACCTGCATCTACCTTTAATGACTCCCTAAACTGGGATTACTGTATATCCTTACTAGTGAATTTCACTCACTGAAGCCTTTTAGAGGAATGAGATTATGTGAAACTGTAATTGCTGTTATTTAAAAAAAACAACAGCTCCATTAGCAGGAGCAGTCAGTGAGACAGTGCAGGCTGGATTATTTCATGGGAGATATCTCCTAACACTCAGAGCTTTTATTAATCCTGGAAGAATGCTGTTAGTATGTAAACATGCAGGCATTTCATTAAAGGAGGTTCCATAAACATTTTCCGTTTCCGGGCTGCAAGTTTATTGGCGGTCCTTTGAGCTCAGGATTCCTTGATGAACGCAATTCTCAGACGTCTGTAAACATAATTATCAGGCTTTATCGACCTCGTTCGGCCCGACTACCCACCAGAGACACGTTCGGGTGGAACTGATAAGGCGGTTATAGTGTTATTTTGATGCGCTGCACTGGGTTGGTAGCTGTTTACCCCCGAAGCGGGTCGGGCATTTTGGGGGCATTGCGCTAATCAATCTGCTTGGATCACAGGCCCCGAGACACGGGGGCCCAGAGCTTCTTCGTGGCAATTAAAGTGAATCACTCGCTGCCAGCCACTGTGTGAATTATTAACACGAAAATAATTTGGTGAAAGTGCAAGGAAACAATCAAATATTGCCCTAATAGCGCCAGCAGTGCCCGGCCTGCTCCCTTAAGGTCCCGCCAATAGACCAGCGCAAGTTTAGTCATGTTGCATGACGACGGAAAGCAAAACAATTTTTGAAGCAAGTTCTTAGGACGAGTTAGCGGATGTTAACGGCGGGTTAGCTAATGGCAGAGGGTCTGAGATGAGGGGGGTTGGGGTGTTGGGGGGGGGGGAGGGGGGCTTATCTGTGATGCCTAACTCACCATGGTGGTCTCAGCTATAGAACCAAAGCTGTTGATAAATATGTTGCAGGTGACGTTTACAGGGGGACCTGCAGGTAGGGGGCGATAAACCACACATCGGAATCTCTTTTAGTGAGTCACAGGAGAGGCAAGACGGCGACAGGCTTACCATGGTGGTCTCGGTCACGGAGCCGAAGCTGTTGATAAAAATATTGCAGGTGACGTTTACAGGCGGACCTGTGGAAATGGAATGAGAGCAATATGGAGGTGAAAGAGGTGAAAGTAACAGAAAGACAACATCGCCACACCAGTAAACACGAAGAGTTCTTCAGCTTGATCCTGCAGAGGAACACTGTAAAGAAATGTCAAAATGTTCTCAGAGGGGTCTTTCAGGAAAGCGATTTATCAGAGTGAGGAACTATTTCAGATATAAACAACCTTCTCATTTACAAAATTGGTTCTCTAAGGAAGCGGTCACTGAAAGGTTCTTAAGGAAAACAGCAGTGATTGGAACAGCAGAGTGGAACCAGACACCAAACGTCTCCAACACTAATATAGTGGAGGTGAATGGAACCAGACGTCTCCAACACTAATATAGTGGAGGTGAATGGAAC
>JBBPDC010000002.1:2566264-2588523 GCA_037974485.1 Hemigrammopetersius urotaenia
AAAATGTGACTTGTGTCAGACAAATATGCCAAAAAATAACTTAATTTTCTATGTTTAGGTGGGAAAAAGTATTTTTAATACAGTACTGACATTATCAGGCATCATCAATTCAAAAAAGATCTAAATTTGTAATGTGCTTTTTCACCGTCCTTCTCAATGGCACCATTTCTGTAGAATCACCATATATATATTGTGTGTGTGTGTACGGAGTATTGCCCCAGTCTGGAGGAGCTGGAGTTCCCAGGGTCTGTGTGTGTCCGAGTCTCTGGGGGTTTCCCGGCGAGGTGCGGCCGCTGAGCCCGTTTACTCTGGGACTGATTCCAGGTCAGTCGGGCAGGAGACCTCGGCGCCTCACGCCGGTGTGCAGAAGTGTGGAAGTGTGTCTGCCAGGCGGAACACAATCTGCTGCACAGGAGCTTAGTCTGAGCTCAGGTACCCTGAGAACTGGGCTAATGCCTTTATAGAACCTACACACACCTACACCCAGCCCGACAAACCCCAAACACACACACACTCCGAGCTCTGATTCATCTTTTATTCGCATAAAAAACTGAAATTGTGCATTCCAAGGTTCAAAGGTTTACAAAACAAAAAATAAAATTAAAAAAATGAAACGCTGAATGACTCAAAAGCGTTTGACACAGGTCAGGCCAGGCCAGGCCTGAGACCTGCAGGGCCCTGGAAGTGGTCTCTCAAACCCCCCCTCGCGCCATCATGTATGTGAGGCTGAACCGAAACCTCACTTCCGCACACACACGCCGCTGCTGTTTCCTCTCCTGCTGCTGAAACTCCTGCGCTGTGTTCTCTATGTTTTAACATTTAAACACATCAGAGGGATGTGGGGGGGCGGGGCACAGGGGCTGTACAGGCATGGTTTTGTTTCGTCCAATCAGAATGCAGCTTGGGCTTGTCAAATTGGGGTTTTTTGCTTGTCGTGTTCCTCGTTAGAAAGACAAAACGGCTAAAAGGTGAAAAAAGAAGGCAGTGTGGAATGTACAGTGCATAGTGGAGCCGAGGGTTCATGAGGAGCCCGCCTGCTTCTCCTGCTCGATGGCTGGAAAAGAACAGAAATTAGTCAGAAATTATAATAAAACATACATAAACACATGAATACACATACATACACACACAAACACTTATACACACACTCCACACACACACACATTAATACACACATATATACATACACATTATATATATATATATATACACATACACACACATGCATCAATCATCTTTATTGTTGACTAAACAAGTACACATATATACACACGTGTACATATTTAAACACACAATAATATATATATATATATATATATTATATGCATATATGCATACATGTATGTATATGTACATACGCACATTTTGTATGTGCAAACTCATGTGTATATATTTGCACACTATAGAAGTACAGAACCGGGACTGAAAGGTCACTTCCTTACTCTCTTTTGACGGCAGCGGGTTCTTCTCCTGCGTCTCTGTCTTCTTCAGCTTGGTCTTGTCAAAGCTGGTGACTTCCTCCAGGTTCGGTTTGTCAGACATGTCTGCGGTCGGTCTGCAACGAGAAAGAAGGTTCAGCTCCGTGTGGTCCACCCTAGCCCAGAACTCTGCCCCGAAGCCTACAATCAACATTCACATCACGACACTGTACCCAACACTGCACTCAGGTTCGGCCCGATGCTCCTCCTGCTTTATTCTTATGGACAGAAAAAAAACATCTGGACACATCTGCCAGTCTCTCAGTGGGCAGCAGGGCCCACAAACACCACCCAGATTTTAGAGGTGGACCCCCACATTAATGTTCACAGATCTCTACCCCCCACAGAAGCATCTCCATGCACCTTCTGGACTGGGGGCAGCTCTTCCGAACAAAGAGCGGCTGAACCCACGCAGCCTTTGTCTGCCGCAGGGTGACCAGACCTCCTGCCGCAGAGGATTTTAAACCACTAATGAAGACCCATGGTCTCTAAACACTCAGCATTCATGCTTTAGAGCTGGGGGTTCTCTTTGAGGACTCAGGAGAAAGCAGAATGAGAGGCTGAGGACCAAACCGGGAACAGAACTCCCTTTCAGATCCAGCACAGAGACACACAGCACATCACGGAGAGGGACGGCGGAGCAGGGTGTGGAATGCACTCACCAGAGTTTAGCAGGTTCGAGAGATGCAGCAACTCCTCCAGGTGGGACAGGGCAGTGGGGGCACTGCGCTCAGCGCCAGCTTATATACGGCCCGTATGCAAATGAGAGGCGTACGTCACAACCACGATCTGGAAACGTTTTCTTCACGGGATTTCACAAGAGATAAAATGTTGCACGAGAATTTAAAATACATTTTAAGCTTTACAAGAGGTACAAGTTGTAGAGAATGTTTCAATGAGAGCACATATTTTAAAGCACAAAAGGACACGACGTCACTGCACGGAACCGAGTGGCCAACGCCCTCTGGCTCTGAGGCTGTGAAACAGTGGCACCTGGCGGTCGTTAGTGTAACTGCAGGTCTAACCTCAATCTCAAGGTCTAACTTCCCAGCCTCAGTCCCGAGGTCCTCCTGCACCCCAGCCTCAGTCCTGAGCTCCTCCTGCACCCCAGCCTCACACCTGAGTTCCTCCTACACCCCAACCTCAGTCCTGAGGTCCTCCTGCACCCCAGCCTCAGTCCTGAGGTCCTTCTACACCCCAACCTCAGTCCTGAGGTCCTCCTGCACCCCAACCTCAGTCCTGAGGTCCTCCTGCCCTCCAGCCTCAATCCAGAGGTCCTCCTGCTCTGACTTTTAGGACTTTCGATAGCAAGAAAAACATACGCTGCCTGAACGCGGTTCTTTCATACAGAAATTGTTTAACTTATAGTTACACATTACAAAACATATTATTGTTACAACATGACAGGAGTGGCCAGCTCCAGTCTTTGTGTCAGGGACATTGGGTGTGTGTGTGTGTGTGTGTGTGTGTGTGTGTGTGTGTGTGTGTCCAGTACAGATTGGTTTGCTTAAACACACATGGTTCAACAGGATTCTGGCCCATTTGCCCGCAAAATAAAATAAAATGCTCCCCATCATGAGTATGTAGATTTTAATTGCTGATATTATACAAATAAAAATGCAAAGAGAATGAATTGTGGCTTAATATAATGTGAGTTACTGCTTAATGTAACATTAATTGTGGGTTAATGTAATATTTTACAGCATACCTGTCTGTTCTCTAGAATAACTGTCTTACATTTCTTATTCAGAATAAAAAAGGGATTTTTTTTCTGGTTTAAAAAAGCAAACATTCGAATGGCAATCGATCAAAACACAAAAGGAATCTCACATTAGCCTGTAACTAGACAAAATCTTGCAATAGTAAAAAAAACAGGAATGAATAAATAAATGAATAGTTTAATACAATTTACAGTGTCCTTTTTCCTGGACGTTGGAGTGTGAATTACAAAAAAATCTATTTTTTAAAATGAATCTATAATTTATTTATCAGGCCATTTAAATGACAAAAAGCTTTGCATCTTTTGCTTTCAGGGCTTCGATGGCGTCAGTAAACATTTAAGAATGAAATTCATGGAAACACGCAGTAGGTGGCGCCAATTAAACAAAAATGACGCAATTCCCGCTGTTCCTTCACCAGCAGTTAGAAAACGCGGACCATATTAAAATTTTTTGTGTGAATCAAGGTCTTTTCAGTTCTGCAGATGAATCAGTGAGACAAAAGGGAACCAGGCATTTAAGATTTTGGTCATGAATTAATTACATTTTCAGTCAATTTAAGGCTTTATATCTTAAATGCAACGCAGCTGCGGGTTTTTATTCCAACCACTGAGGAGCCAAACTGATTCCACCTCAGTCTTCAGTCAGTCAATCAGGTGCTGTTGCTCGTTTAGAATGAACCCCTGCAGCCACGCCTACCTGTGAATAAGATTTGACACCCCTGCTATAAAGAGACGTAGCCTTGATTTGGATTGAAGTTCAGTCCAGGTATTCAGTCTTTTTCTCTGGTCCTCTTCTGCTGCTGAAGTACCTGGAGTAGATCCTGCTGTACATAATACTATTGTCCACCCGGATGGCGTTCCGCAGGCACTGCCAGAACCATGGTTCTGCGGCTGGAGCTCGGGGCCACTCGAGGACGGTTTGGCTGCACAGGCGCCGCCGCAGCCGCAGGAAGTGTGAGTTTTGGAGGACGGGCTCCAACAAGAGGAGCACAATCACGTCCTCGCTTTCCTCCAGCAGCCGCTGGTGGGCCAGGTACACTGCCATCTTGAAGGAGCCGCTGTTGACGTAGCTGCGCGTGAGGACGAAGACAGTCTTGCGGCTCTGCTGGATGCTCTGGGTCATGCTGTCCAGCAAGGGGGAGCCCGGCATCCAGTCCCTCTCCTCCAGGCACACGGGCAGGTACCGCTCGCCCTCTTCCTCCAGCTGCACCCGGAGATGGTTCAGCACCCAGTCAGACACCAGAGGGTCCTTGGTGTCGTAGGTCACGAAGGCATCGTAGATGCTGTCCACAGAACTTAGATACTGGTACAGTTTGAACTTGGCTTTCAGGTAATAGAAGAGATACGAAGCGTCCCAGTAGAACAAGTGCATCATGGTTGAGACGAAGGTGACACATAAAATGAAGAAAGTGGTGAAAAAGTAGATCAGGAAGGCAACTTGGTCATCTATGCAATCCTTGATGTCGAAAAGTATTACCGCTTTCCCTTTGATTGGTTCAGGGGTGCTGCATGTCGCTGCGGTGGCAAGTTTGGGGATCTTCATGGTGCTGGCGTCGATCCAAAGGATGAAGTCCATTATAGCGCATGTGCAGCGGAAAGGGTTGTGGTGAAGCCACAAAGTGCTCAGATGATTATCCTCCTTGGATGGGAAGGTGGACTGATTGATGACGGCCAGCCTGTTGTTGCTGAGGTCCAGTAACTGAAGGTTCCTGGCACCTAGTAGAAACCCATTGGTCAGCTGACTGATCCTGTTGTGGCTCAGATCAAGGTAACGCAGGTAGGGAGTGTTCTCACTTATGTTTTTGGAAACTTCCACCAAGCTGTTGTAACTAAGAATAAGCTCCTCGAGTTGTGTAAACCATTTCATCGCACCCCAATCGAAACTTTCCAGAGAATTGTGGGACAGATGGAATTTTCTTATCTTGCCCGGCAGGTACTTGTAAACTCTGGAGGGTATCTTGACCAGATAGTTGTATGAGATGTCGAGATATGTCAGGTTCTTCAAGAAGTAGAACAGTTTGTCATAGGTGCTGTCCCTCCCATCCCATAGCATTCCAAGCTTGTTATGCTGAAACTGAAGCTCACTAAGAGATTCGCTGTACATCTCTTTGGTTGTTAAGGTAAATATGCCATTGAAGCTCATATTTAGGACCCTCAGCTGAGGAAGGTTCTTTAAAAAATTCAAGTTGTGGGTAACTCCAGACACAGTGAAGTAGTGTGGGTTGTAGCTGAGGTCCAGCACCTCCAACCTCTCCAGTTCTTTGAAAGCGTTGTCGTAGGCCAAATCAATTTTATTGTAAGACAAGTCCAGGTACTTCAGCTGTGGCAACGATCTGAATTCAGTCCCATTGGGAGCCGCTGCAAAGCCATTCCTGGACAGATTGAGACAGGATATATTCTCATATCCAGTAAACTGCTCAGGGGAAATGAAGAAAAGATTGTTTTTGCTTAGATCCAACACACGGCCTGCATGGAAGCATTCAGGTTGGACGAGCCTGTTAGAGATCTCGAAAGACTGTTCCTTTTTAGAGCTAGACCCCAGCAGTGTGGGCAGGCTGAACTGGAATGACTCAAAATTGCTGCCCAGTGGTTTGTCCTTAGAGGGACTGACAGGATAGAGGCGGTTTTCTGAAAGATACAGCAGCTTTAAATTCTGAAACTGACTAAAGAAATCTGATTTTGCCCGTACTATAAAATTTATCCCCACATCTAACACGGACAGGTTCTGCAGGCTATAAAGAGGTTTCAGAGTTTCACTGTCGATTTCTTTGAAGACCAAAGCTCGAATGTGCAGGGTCTTAAGAGAGGTCAAGTTCGCAAAAGTAGGTGCTAGTTTCACAGTATTGGGATAAGCCTTCAGGGCATAGTTAAACGACAGATCGAGCTTTTTCAGAAGCGGCAGATTAGTCAGAAATTGCCCATTCTCAATTGCACCCATCAAGAAATTGAAGGAAAGGTAGAGTTCCTGTAGCTTTGGCAAGCTATTGAACCAAGCTTTCTTCATGTAAGAAATTGAATTCCCAGCAAGGTGCAGTAACATCAGGTCTCTAAGGTGCTGAAAAGCTCGTTCGTGAATCTCAATAGAGCCGTTTTGACACGGAACACAGGGAAATGGAGCGTTGTGGCAGCGTGGGCAGTTCCCCTGAATTTTAAGAACTGACAGATTCTCCAGATGCTTGAAGTCATCTTCTCCGACATGTGCAATGCTATTGGAAGCAAGTTCAAGCGTTCTTAAAGAGGTGGGCAAACCTCTGGGAACATGTGTGAGGTTATTATATGACAAAATCAGATGCTTTAACTTGGAGAGTGTGGAAAAGCTTCCATTTTTAATCGTGAAGACCGTTCCGCAAGAGTTCCAGTAATAGCAGTTTCTGGACAAGTCAAGGTACACCAAGGCAGTCATGTGCAAGAAGCTGCTTTTATTTATGAAGACAATTTTGTTTTCTGCTAAACTCAGTACTTCCAGGGTCTTCGGGAGCTGCTTGGGTACGTCTGTCAGTCTGAGTCCGCAGAGCAGTAGCTTCTGGAGACTTGTCAGGTTTGCGAAAACCCCCGCTGTGACATTCACACTGTTTTTTGTGTTCATTCTATTGAGGTTGAGGATCGTTAGCTTCTTCAGGTTGCTCATCTTCTCCACCGTCAAGTTCTTGATTCTGTTCTCAGACAGGTCGAGGCTGGTTGTGTTCTTGAAAACAGTTGGCATCTCTCTCAGTCCGCGACCGCGACAGTAGAAGACCACAGTTCCTTCTGTGATGTTCTCATGCACATCACATGGCTGTGTCCTCAGGTACCTTTCATCCAATTTGCACAAAGCCAGGCTGACCAGAAGTGCCACCATCGCCCAATATGCAGTAGCATCCTGTGTGGGAATGCACAGTTTTTCTGTTAAGCTGCCTATCTTAGCTAGTGTCCAAATGAGGACTTACAGTACTGTGCAAATGTCTAATGAGAAAATGCTGCTTAAAAGCTGTTTACTGCTGGGCAGTGGTGTTAAATTAGTGTTAAAACTCTTACAACAAATACAAACAACATTAATACAGTAAACGACATGACTACAGTAAACGACATTAATACAGTAAACTACATTAACACAGTGAACTACATTAATACAGTGAACTACATTAATACAGTAAATGGTGGTTTTCTGTGGTAAAGTGTTGGCTGAACCATGCCCAGTTTTACCTGCAGCTCCATCAAATCCCTGGTTTGGCTCTTTTTACTGCAGGAGATTAAATTAGGTGTTGATTATGGAATTTTATTCATTCACCCAATGACTGGAGACCCTGAGCAGAAACCTGGATCCAAACCTGTGGTCTTCTAACAGCTCACAGAATATCCACTACTGTTTAGAAAAAAAGAAATCTTGATACTTTTTACTGCTTGTTTGTTTGCATTTATTCTAATATTCAGCTGTTTTACTGCAGAAAGAAGCCACTGCTGATAGAAATTATTTATTAAAATTTGCACAGAAGTCTAAGACTTTTGCACAGTACTGTATATGAAAAGCATATCATCATATAAAACAGCATTTTTCCTGAACATTTGTAAGATACACAGCTATTCCTTACCATGTTAGCGATGTTCCTTATATACAATACTTCCAGTTAAGAACAACAGCCTCTTGTGATTGATGGTGAGAGTGTTACTGAGAGCTGCCCTGATGAATGAGGAAGTTGTGCTGTAGCTGCAAAGATTTTGTCTGGTAATGTGTGTATATTACATTTGGGCCCTGAGGTTTGTGCCACCTGGCAATTCACATGCGAATATAAGCTGTTTCTCCTCCCTGCCCCTTTACCTCAAACATAACGACCCATTTAGGGATTTTTAGGGAGAGTTCATTGGTTAGACTGATGTGGGGGATACCACAGAAGCTATTGTTTTATTTTTGCACTTCTAAGTGTCAATACAGAAGGGGAAGTGCTGCTGACTCACTTCCCTTTTCTCTTGCTTTTGTGTCTCAGTCACATGAAGCTGAAAACCGATTTCACAGTCAAAGGTTCTAAGCTTTTTTTTTTTTGCATTGCACGAAGAGCAGGGGCCACCCTAGATCATGTCACATTCTTTATTTTGCACTATGAGCAATACGTACTCTTTCATTATACTGTATTGTAGATCTGCGGAAACAATCAAACAAACAAAATCAATGCAAAAGGTTTTATTACACAGATGACAGTGGAATTGATTTATGCACATGTTTAAAAAAATAATAAAATGCTGTTAAAGTCCATTAATTAGTGATTTGATGTGAAACAGATCCTTCAAATCCAAGTTTATAATGTGTAGAAATCACTTTGAATGATGTTGCTGACATCCTATCCATATACTATAACAACAGCTGTGGAGTTCACCCAAGCTCACTGCTAGAACTGGTTTGAAAACAGTATAAAAAGGTTTTATTAATCTGGATAGGCAGTAGGCTAACATTCAAAGTCAAAATAGTTATATACTTATGAGATCATTGTTTTGCTTTAGGTATAACCAGATATACAGCAACCTTTATCTGCTTTGAGTAACAACTGGGGAATTTAGGTACTTTTCATGGGATGTAGAACATAGTCTTTATAACTCCTGGTACAGTAAAAGAAACAGAAAGCTGATGACAAATACACAATCATTAGATTGACTTCACAATAATGTAGTACATTAGCAATGAAACAATAGGATATTTGTTACGTGAACTACAGAAGTAATAAAAAGTGTTTAGTTGTAAGAAGCATGTCACAGGGTTTCCTGGAAGAGTGTATTATAGTGCAGCTGGCTTTCTGTGGCCATGACACTCCTGAGGCAAAACCAGAAGTACTGCTGAGCCTGAGGGTTCCTCGGCCACTCCAGCACTGACCGCTTGTACAGTCTCTTCCTGAGCCTCAAATACTTGGAGTGCGACGAGGAGAACTTCTCCAGGAAGATCAGGATGATAACGTCGTTTTTCTCGTCCACCAGCCGCTGGTGGGCCAGGTAGAAAGCCGTCTTGAAGCTGCCGCTCTGGATGAAGCAGCCAGTCAGGATGAACACAGTGCGCTTGCTGAGCTGGATGCTCTGAGAGAGGTTCTCGATGAGAGGGCATCCAGGCACCCAATCACGGTCTTCCAAGCAGAGCTGGAGCCGTCGTTCACCTCGGTCTTCCAGCTGGACACGAAGCTCCTGAAGCACCCAGTCGCTCACGGCTTTGTCAGTTTTGTCATAAACGATGAAAGCATCATAGGCTGTGCTCTCAGAAAAGAGGCGACGGTAGCCCTTGACTTTGGCCAGACAGAAATGGTAGATATACCACATGTCCCAGAGGAAGAGGTGGCTGGAAATGGACAAGACGAGAACAGTCAGGATGACAGATGTTGTAAAGATGCTCAGGATGATGGACAGAGAGTTGTACTGGCAGGCTTGAAGGTTGAGAAAAATCACACTCTGACCTCGCTGAGTTCCCGGAGCTGCACAGTTGACATCTGTGGCCAACCTGGGAATGTGTACAGATGTGCGGTTTATCCATCTGACAAACCATGTGGCATTGCAAGAGCACACAAACCTGTTGTTATTCAAGTAGAGAACCTGCAGCTTGTCTATGATTTCCTCTGGGAAGCTTGACTCTTCGATGTACTTGATCTGATTGTAACTCAGATCCAGGTTTTTCAAGCTGAACGCCTCCTGGAGGAAACTGGGAGTAAGACTTGCAATTTGATTCTTCCGGAGGACCAGCGTCACAATAGATTTGGAGCAGTTGGAGAGCTTTGCTGGTACTGTTGTTAACTGGTTACCTCCAAGGTCTAAGACCCTGAGGTTCTTAAGATATTTAAGTGCCTCCCATGCAAATGATTTCAATCTGTTGTTTGTAATGTTCAGTTCCATGAGTGTTTGTGGCAGGCCCTGAAAGACCTGCTTGGGAATGAAGTTGAGGTTGTTGTGAGAGATGTCGAGGGTTTTTAAAGCTACTAGTTTTTTGAAGTAGTCGACATATCTTAAATCCCCATCTCTCCACAGCATGTCGAGGCGGTTGCCTCTGAACTCCAGATGTTCCAAAGAGAAACTCTCCATTTCCATGTTGGTGGACGTTGAAATTTTATTGTGGTTCATTATCAACTTGCTCAAGTGGTTGAGGTTCTTTGTAAAATTTAGCATGTGAGTCAAACCTTCTGCCTCAAAATAATGGTTGTTGTAACTGATGTCAAGAATCACTAAATTGCTCAACTCCTGAAATGCTGTGGAGTACATCAGATCCAGGCGGTTGCGGGAGAAGTCGAGGTACCGGAGATCCTTGAGATATACAAACTCAGATCCATTCAAAGCTTGGCTCATGGCATTCCCTGACAGGTTCAGACACCTCAGTTCTTGAAGATTCAGGAACCTTGAGTGCAAGAAGAAAATATTGTTTCTGCTGATGTCCAGAGTTTTCCCAAAAGAACTGCACTGTGTGTTGAAAGGGCTCGGCGTCCCAAGTTCCTTATCCTTGTACTTGCAGCTGCGGGCATATTCATCATATCTGAAATAGTGAATCTCTCTCACTTCCCCACTTTGGTACTGAATACCTCGGGTCATTGGGGAAGCGAGGTCCTGGTTGGGAGCACCTTGAGCCATTTTCAGAACAGCTGCAGGCTCTGCCTCAGAAGGAGATGATATTTTGTTGTCCGACAAGTTGATGATGTGGAAATTTTTCAGTTCCGTAAGGATGCTTAAGTTTGTTATCTTTATGAAGTTTGTGCCAAGGTCAATCATCTCGAGTTTCTTCAGTGAAGTCAAAGGGTGAATATCTTCGCGTTTCAGTTCCTGGAACACAAAGCCTCTGATTCTCAGGATCCTGAGAGACTCCAGAGAGGAGAAACTTTCTGAAAGGTTTAGTGAGGACGGATACCTCTGGAGCTCATAATTAAAAGAGAGATCTAATTCTTCTAGATGAGGCAGTGAACGAGGAAAGGAGGTCCTTGTTATGGCTTTTGCCAGGAAATTGCTTGAAAGGTCCAGCACCCGGAGATCCCTGCAGCCCTCGAACCATTCTCGTTGTACAGCAGTAAGAGAGTTGCTGTGAAGTCGCAGAACTTTCAAGTTTGTCAAGTTCTGGAAGGAATTTTTGTCAATCCGGAAGGGTGCATTGTTGGTGCAAGGAACACACGGGAAAGGTGCATTGTAACAGCGAGGACAGTTCCCACTCAAATCAAGGATTTCTAACTCTGTCAAATTATGGAAATCTTTTTCCGTCACTGCGTGTATGTTGTTGTTGTACAGGTACAGTTCCTTGAGGCTGGATGGTAACTTTTGTGGCACATAAGACAAATTATTGGACTTAAGTGAGAGCAGAGTCATCTTGTTAAGGTGCAAAAAAGCATCCTTCTCAATATAATATGATCTGTTGCATGGATTTCGGAAGTAGCAGTTTTGGCCAAGGTACAGGAACTCTATGTTGGGCACCTCTGTGAGATTTTCCTTCAGGATGGAGGAGATGCTATTCACCTCAAGACTGAGGAGCACAATGTTTGTAGGAAGACCTTTAGGTATGCTAGAAAGCTGATTTCCATCCAGGTAAAGGGACTTGAGGTTCTTGAGATTCCAGAAGCTGCCGTTATCGATTGTCACACTTTGCATGCACATGTGGTCCTTTGGGCCAATCTTGATTGGTACACAGTTGCAGCGCATGTCGATCTCAGTGATATTTCCGAGGCCTTGGAACGAGGTGTTCTGAATGTGAGGAATGTGGTTGATAGTAAGGGTCAAGTTGGTGGCATTTAACGGGATCCCAAATGGGACTTTGGTCAGGCTTCTGCTTGTGCAGTCCACGATCACTTCAGTTCCATTGCTGGCACTGGAGACGTCACACGGCAGACTTTTGGGGAACCATTCTGTCGCCAGCCACACAGATGGACAGAAAAGGACCAGGCCAGTGACTGTAAGGAATGTCCTCCCTGCCATCTGAGATACATAGACAGTTTCTGTATTAGTCATTGTTTAATACGAAGATTATAACAATAGTTTACTCCACAAAGTACCGGGCATTGCAGGGCGTTGTGAGAGTCCCCAAAGAAAACTGCTTTAGTTCATATTTGCCACTGTTTTAGAACTTACTGACAGGTAGAGAATCCTGATGTTCAACTAGCAAACTAGACAGATCATCACTTTGGCCAACAGCTTCTTCACAACATCATAAAATCCAAAAATGCGTTTCTGAGGTTTCTGCAAGAGGGAACGTTGCCTGGGGGCTTTTCATTACATCATAACATCAAGCTGCTGAAAGTCTGGTGTTTCTTAGCTGGAGGAGGTTCTAAACAATCCTACAGAAAGAGACAAGGAAGACTGAGCTACTCACCACCTCACCACCATCATAAACAATCCTACAGAAAGAGACGAGGAAGACTGTGCTACTCACCACCTTTTTATTTAGCTCTGGTTCCAAAGCCTACCTCGGTTCTTCTGAAACTGTGTGTGAGTCGAGAGATTCTTGAGGAGGCAGATGCTGAAAGGTCTCTCTGTGCTACACATTGTGTTCTTGACAATGAAAATACCAAACCATAAACGCAAGTGAGAGTGATTATATTTAACCGGAACAACTTCCTCTTTATTTACCCACCAAGTTATTCAGCCTCCATGCATGACTTCACATTCTAAAATCCAGTGTTTAATGTGACACTCAAAGGAATGACCAAACACAGCACTGACTGAACACTGTGCCTCATTAGGGACATTTATTTATCAGCATAAAATCTCTGATTATGTTAATGGTTACCATACTAACCAGTCTGCACCCTATTAAACCGTTAAAACTCCACCGCGACTCACAGAGAGGAGATCAGGTTCTGCTTGCTGTTTGGTGTGAGGGATCTGGAGCAGTGGAACAGTGGAACAGTGCTGGGAATGTTCTGCTGGAGTTCTGCTCGGTTTGGTTTTCACATAAACGAAAGCAAAACCACCCAAGAGAAACCTCTTCCACATTTCACATCACTGCCAAACACACCTCACATTTCACAGCCACAAATCTTCTCAACTGATAATAATAATAACAATAATAGTGATACAGTAATACCCGTTTTTCGTGGGGGTTACGTTCCAAGAGCACCCGTGTGTAGTGAAAAATATTAAAATTGTCTATTTTTATAGTGTAAACCCTCAATCTGCCCCCAAATCTGCTCCCAGAACACTTTAATTTCAGTTTAAACTCAGTTTAATGCATTACCCTTAAAGAAAATGGAAAGGTAAATAAATAATCAGAATCAGAAAACCTTTTTTATTGCTTAAAAAAGTTAGCATTAGCAGTTAGCATTAGCGTTAACTCTCTCTACCCACATGTTTAGACAGAGCACAGCTTACTAATACTAAATAAACTGAGATAACTTGAAATTTGTGGGGGGGGCCTCTTCTTCTTCTTTGTATGGCGGTTGACAACTTTTCATTTTATTACTGCCACCGCTGGACAGGGTTCAGTTCTCAGAGAAAAATTTGTGAATGCTGATCCACATAAATTGAGGGGTTACTTGTAATACATTTTACTATCTGCTTTAAATGCTTTGTAGAAGACAGCTGTGTTTTTAACCGACATTCATATAATTATTCTAACTAAACTGATCAAACAAAAAAATGAGATATTTCCCAGACTGTTCTTCACACACACTGTCCGATAAAGAGTCTCAACACACTCACAGATTGAGTTCAGATAAAGGTAGATACCTCTCACACACACAGTCTGATGAAGGGTGTAATCTCATCATCTGGGACCAAAAGCAGAATTCAGTTAAGAATTCAGAATAAGTCTCAACTCTACTTATGGTATCAGAACAAAAAGAGAAGTGAGAAAACATTCCTTATTTTGAATCTGACATTTTGTCCCAGCAGTAATTTATATTTGGGAGTTTCAATAACGACAGCACAAGTAATGATGACAACTCTGGAAGAATTTAATATGCTTGCAAATAAACCACATTTGATTTTAATGTATGAGACTCATAAAGCTCTCTCCTTATGCAAAAGATATTTTTACACGGTTCAGTGACTCGGCGAAAGTGTTCTTTAATCGCCTGATGGGGTTTTCCTCTGTGACGGAGTGAGGTGTCTGTACAGGCTGCACTCCTCCTAACACACATCTAGAACAGAATCATGAGAACGTGTTGAACCAGGTTCTTCAAGAACGCTTCCTTTTAAAAATCCAGTGCTTTAGAATCAGTTTCTCTCTTTATGTTACATATTATACAAAAAAATCTACAAGGTGCAGATTATCAAAGCAGTTCATATTGGCCAGATTACCTTGGCTATGCTGACCGCCGCTTTGGTGCCGGGAGGTCAGGAGTAGCCGCGGATCTACGTATGGCTTTGGAGTAGCTGAAGCTCAGCTGTTTTCTTTCTTCTGAAAAAGGACGTGGTCTTGAGAGCGACTGGACAACCACAAGACGCTGTGCTGAACGCGGAGGTCTCTGGTTGCCACCTCCAGCTGAACACCAATCTGTACATCAAGCAAGACTTCCTCTCGCTCTGTGGTCATGTGCAAGATGTGTTTCACCTTCTGCTCATCCGCTAGCGCAGCTTCTTCAAGCCAGTGGGGCGGAAACAGGCTGACCACACACTCCTCAATCTCAAGAGTTTGAAAGTCTGTTGTTCTGTCAGAGCTGAGCGTTCCACCGACTGGCAGGTTTTCTCGTTATGGTCCAGAAGACCTGCTTGTTTGGGCTTGGGTTGGGTGTTTTCGAACAAAGCGGTAAAGCTCCCTGAGCAGGCAAGGTAGTTTCCAATGGAAAGCCCATCTCTGCCTCCCTTGAGGGTCCTACGTTAGGGGATGTTAGGGGGAAGCTCACGAGAAGAACTTCAGGACCTCTAGAGAAATCTAGTTTGGCACCTCGGACATTTTGCATGAATGGTTCAAACCTAGTGTGAGACACGAGCACCGCTCCATCTTCGAGGCGCTACACTGTGGTGAGGAAAGCAAAGAGAGAACATGATCAGAACGTCATTCATCTCAAAGAGACTTTTATCATTTTTCTCTTAAAGTGTAGACCAGCTGCCCTTCCACTGCTGACACAAATGTACTCTGTTTCTCCATCTGTCTCTCCAACAGAACAGGCCACCATGCCCATGGGCTAGAGGGGTTTTGCACTGAGTTCTCTGGAGTGATGGAGGTCCATCCAGCACCCTGGCCTCACTTTACCAGTGCCTGACTGCACTAAAGCTCTGGCCTCTATAAAATATGTATAATTTACATCTGCATATGCCAATCAGTTAATTATACAATTGCTGTACAATTTTGATTTAATTTAATCTACAATTTGGTGAAATAGGTTCTACAGATACGTTATATATGTATGTATATATACAGTACTGTGCAAAAGTGTTAGTCTCCTGGGAAAATGCTGCTTAAAAGCTGTTTCCTGCTGGGCAGTGGTGTTCAGTTACTGTAAAACTCTCACCTTACAACAAATACAAACAACATTAACACAGTAAACTACATTAAAACAGCTCGGTTCAGTTCGGTACAGTTTTCCACTACGACTGGTTGCTATAGAGACCAAACATTCTGTGCAGCAGCGCGAGCGGATGCTCTAAGCTGAGGTAAACAACCAGGCATCATTACAATCGCCAGCATGGATGAAATCAGAGGGGTTTTATTTCTTATCCTAGGTTTGTGGCTGTTTGTCACAAAACAGGGAGAATTTGATTAAAGAATTAAAATTAGGCTAATGCTAATGCTAACATTCAGTCAACAACACTGGCGTAACCATAGTGACCACTAATCAGTAACCTCTGTCATCATATGTACACGTCATCATTTAGTATCGGTTCAGCGCGCTTGGAACCTCGGCCAAGGTGGTACCAAGAATGGTACTGGGTTCCAGATTTTAGTGATGGAAAAGCAAAAAAAAGCGAGTAGAGTTGAACTGAACCGAACTGAGCTGGTACCAGTCAGTGGAGAACCCCCCCAAAATGTATTCATTTTTTGTGTCCACTCCTGAAAGAGGGGGTTCCTTAAAGGAACCTTTTTCCTTTTATTTAGGCAAAAAGAACCATTACAACCCAAACAACTGCTTAAATGATTCTTTGCCAGGTTGAATAGTTCTGTTTTTCAAAGCAGTTCTTGTGAACCTCTATCCTTGAGTGATCCCATACAGGCTGAAGCAAAACTGTGAACCATTTGAGGGACCCTGTCTGAGAACCAAGGCTGTGAAAAAGCTACAGTGACACATTTAGCTATTTTAAAGTGTCGGTTCTCCTGTTTCTTGCAAACACAGAAGTAAAGGTTGGATTCTTTATAACATACCTGTAGTTTCTCTAATTTTGGGCAACCTTTGGCACCCATCCCGTCCTGCACCGCTCAGTGGTTCTGTGCCGATTGGTGCATGGTGCTTCCGTAAAAATGTAGGATCTATGTTCTGATGGACAGGTTTGCCATGTGGACTTTGACTGTCTGTGGTCGGGTAGCCAAGACCTTTCAGAGAAGACTCTGAGAGCACGTGGATGTTGTCCGAGGTGCAAAGCGGAGAGTCCATGGGCGTCACACAGCTGCTGCCGCCGGTGCTGCAGCCGGCATCGATGGAGGAGCACTGGGAGCTCTGCAGGGAGTGAATCCCTTCGCTCTGCAGGGAAGACATCCTCTTCGTCAAATGGTACTCGTATAACCGTGTCACTTCCTTCTCGGCGGATGAAGCCTTCGTTTGCTGCTGCTCTCCAGCGGCACGCTCGGTGTACGCTTCTTCTGCAGGGGAACGAGCGCCCGGCTCCATCGCGGTACCTCTGGCTTTGCCAGGGTTTATTGTGCCGGAATCACCAGACTCTGCTTTGTTGCTCGTTTGGGGCGTCAGGTTCAGGCGCGACAGGCTGCCGTCACCGATCAGCTCTGAGTAAACATGATCGTTAGGTTTGGGGTCTAAAATCTGTGATCGCAAACCCTTCTCTTGAAATGGAAATACATTAATGTTATTGTACCGTCCTACAATGTCTTCCTTTGTATGCCGAGGCTCGATTTCGCCACCGGCCGCAACCCTGCAGTCTCTGCCTTCTACCTTCCCCTGCCGCCTGCCCATCACAGTGTCCATGTGCATCCGGCTGAAGTAGTCGGTCAGCGACTTGGTCTCCATAGTTTCAGGTTCCATCTCCAGTTGGTCTGAGCGGAGGGTCTGGGAGGGGGGGACGAGGCTGGACAGATGCTCGTCCTCCTGGTTTCTGGGTGCAGCCCTCGCCTCGCCAGTGGATAACCGAAACAGAGTCTTCTCCTCGGACAGCGACTGATACCCTTCGGCCGTAGCTACAAACTTTTTCAGGGTGTTTTCAGAGAGCTTTTGAGCTGCCGCCAGCTCTGAGCTCTCCGTCATTTCAGAAGAATTAGTCTCATTTCCAGAATCTGAAGCAGACTCGGGGCTAAAGGACCGAGATATTTCTACACCTGTGTGCCACAGAAAGACAAACAGTTTTAGTAGCCACACTGCATGACTCGTGCAAATTTTTAAACTTTTTATTTGTACAAAACCTTTTGAAGACTATGAAACCAACAAATGTGTTTTACAACATAGATAAGGAAATAAATGAGCGATTCACAAAACAAACAAAATCTCAAACGAAACAGTGAATTCACAAAAATGCCAATGAAAATGAACACAATACAGAAATGCAGGAAAATGCTGGGTGAGTAATGGAGGGGTCAACGGAAATCAGTGGCTGGAAGACTGTGTACTGTCAATGAATGAATGTTACAATAGTGTAAGAACCTGAACTATTGTCTGATTGTGGGTGAGGCTGGTCTTCAGAAGCTGCCAGTGCCTCCAGTGCCTGCAGGGTGGAGACGACGGCGTCATCCAGAACCTCCTCCGTCCCTCTGCTCATCTGCATCGGCACAGCGTCAATCAGAGACACCGGGATGTCGCTTTGGTTCTTTCTCTCCCTCGCTTGTGCCCCCTGGTGTTCCTCTTCGTCCGAGCTGTCCCTGAACCCCGGTGGTGGGGCGGCTATGGCCAGGTTCAGCGACTGCAGAAGGACATCATTGTCCTCCTCGTCGTTGCCCTCTGGTGGTGGTGGGAGGGAAGTCAAATCGATGATATCATCGCTGGATTCAGAGAGGGAAAGAAGAGAGGTTGCTTTGTCTCTGAGTTCCCCCATCATGGTCATGTCCTCTTCACAGCTGATGTCATCTTCGTCCTCAGCATCATCCGTGGTTTCAGCGTAGCATATGTCATGCAGCAGCGGTTCCTCAATGCATTCAGTAGGACCGAAGATTTTCGCGTCACTGTAGACCATGTGGCCGCTGTAATGGAAGCCATCCACCATATCTAGTGATGGTTCCAGGGGCTTGTAGTCCTCCTGGTGTCCATACATGGACCTGTGCTCATCCAGAACCTCGGGAATGTCTTCCATCAGCCTCTGGTAGCCCAAGTTTTGTGGGTTCACGTTGTCCAGCAGAGGGTCCCCGAATATAAACGACACCTTTGCGCTGCGGGGCGACTCCTGGGGCTTGGGCCTGGGTGCGCTGAAGAAGGGCTGGGCGTGTCCCTGTGTGTGTATGTGGGTGTGGCTTCCTCTGATCGCCCTCTGTGCTTGGTGGAGGTCAGTGATGAAGACTGGAGCGATGTCACTGTCCCGTCTCCCGCAGACGTCATATTCGGAATCCGGGTCTGACAGGTCCCTGCCATGGTCCTCGCAGCCGCTACAAGAGCCGTAGCTCCAATTAATTGCCTGGTAGCCGTGCTTCTCCCGGGAGTCATGGCCTAAGACAAAACAGAGACAACTAGCTGATAAGAATACAGACAAAGTTCTTGCAAATGTCTGAAGACACTGTCGGGGAAATTTACATTTATTCTTTGTAATCACATATTGTAAGAGGAAATCGGTATCTTCAGTTGATGATTCATATTCAGATGACTCTTTCTAGTTATACTCATATGAAGGGTGATTCTGTTGGCTAATGATTAAGGTTGCAGAGTTTGGGGCACAGTGACATGATTAAATCAAGGTTGTTATTTTGCGTAAACACTGTTTTCAAGCTAAAGAGTTCAGTTTAGGTGTTTTGTTTAGACCAGAAAGCACTTCTTCAGGGTCGTCACCATGGGGACGCAGGGGAGGCGCCATGGTTTCTGCTCATGTTTCATAATGGTCATTTTGAAAGTTTAAGAAGTCCTCTGCGAAGGACGGATTCAGAGAGAACTTCAAGTCTCAGGACTGCCCTGGGTTGTGAATAGCTCTTTCCATTTGCAAATGTAATAAATCTTTGTTTTGAGCGAAGACTTTGTCTGTTTGTTGATTCTCCACCGCCCCAATAACACCTTGCCTTCTTTTTAAATGTTTCAGTTCATTTTTACAGCTAACAGTAAGTCATAATGTATCCTAAACCACGTCCAGTAGTCTGATCACCTTAATGAAGGAGTTCAGTTCATTATTACAGCTCACAGTAAGTCATACTGTGTCCTAAACCACGTCCACTAGTCTGATCCACCTAAATGAAGGAGTTCAGTTCATTTTTACAGCTCACAGTAAGTCATACTGCGTCCTAAACCACGTCCACTAGTCTGATCCATTTTAATGAAGAGTTGGATGTTGTTTAATTGTGTATGTGGGGGCAAATTCTGGCCCAAATGTGTTACAGTCAGTGTTCTAGTCCTGACTGGGATGATTTGAGGAGGGTACTTTACCTGCCGTGCTGTTTTTGGCCACATTGAAGATGGAGCGCCGCGAGTCCACCAGCAGCCTGTAGTATCCTGCGGTCAGGCAGGCCAGGTTCATGGCGTCGCTGGACTCCATTATAAGAGTGATGGGCTAAGAAAACAAGCGGAAGTATAAACAGACAGAAATACAGGCAGTTATAATTCATATTAGAACACTTGACCCATTCCTGTCTCTTGATCACATTAAGCAGCCAAGCTCCGCCCCCTCTCCAACGACAGGCCTCGGACACTCGGCCAAATGTAACCACAACAGTTTCTTTCTAGGAGCGAGTTGTGGTTCCCATTTAAAAGCAGAAGGAAAACTTTGTGTTCTGCGATGTGTTGTGAAATCTCTACGCTCTCCCCACCACGCACCGGCCAACCCAGAACTAATTCTGTTAATCAACTGAGGAACCTTTTGTTCTGCATTTCCAAATTTCATTGAAATGATCTGAAATGCAGAAGCTGGTGTGTGTCTGGTCCTGTTTTGTTGGCGTGAGCTGATCATTTTCTGCGTAAAGCCTGCATAGAGAACCACATATGAACACAGCCAGTATTTATCTGCTGAATTTAGAATACTAGAAAAAATGTAACATGGCTTTTGCAAGTTATGTCAGATCTAAATATGGAAACTGCACTAAAATGTTAACACTTTTCCAGATCTTTTGCCTGGGAGTGTCTAAGCTGTCTTTTATCTTCTGAGAGTTGCTTAAGATGTCCCTGAAGTCCAAAAACTCTTTAGCCAAATGTGTGGCGAGGATTGTCCTTTCAGATCCTAGACCTGCTCTAGACCTCCTCTCAGCACTAAGGTTAGGCTTCATCCTAGGAACAGTTTTAAGGTTTTAAGTTTGTTTCTCAAGACTCAAGGCATCTTCAGCCTCTGTCCAGCTGTCCTACCTTCACGTCCAGCACGTGCAGCTCCACCCTGACGTTTCTCTCGTCCTCCGTGTACATCTCAATGCGGTTAACGTGGCTGAAATCCGCCAGCAGGGCCACCAGGTTAGTCTTGGTGTTGATGACGTGGCTAATGCCGTGTCTTGGCCCCACCAGCAGGGTCACCTCGGTGTGCTTCTCACCTTGCTGGTGATGCAACACACATACACACACACACACACACACACACACACACACACACACACACACACCCATACACCTATGTCAGTGTTACACTCTAGCACCGTGACGACACTTTGTTGCTTCCAGCGTTGAGGGAGATGAAGGGGATCCCAGACCCCCCATAAGGAAAAGGGACCCCTGTAACTCTGAACTCGGGGTTCTCTTGAATAGTACTTGAATGTTTTGCCTGAACGAAAATCTTCACACGAGGTGACCGTCTCCATTTCTGACCTTAAGTCGTGTGAAGCGTTAAGCTCCACCCCCTGGAGTCCAGATTAAACTCAGTGTTAAACACCGCCCCCTGGAGTACAGCCTTAAACCCCGCCCCCTGGAGTCCAGCGTTAAACTCCGCACCTGGAGTCCAGCATTAACCTCAGTGTTAAACTCAGTGTTAAACTCCACCCCCTAGAGTCCAGCGTTAAACTCCGCCCCCTGGAGTCCAGTGTTAAACTCAGCGTTAAACTCCACCCCCTGGAGTCCAGTATTAACCACAGTGTTAAACCCCGCCCCCTGGAGTCCAGTGTTAAACTCAGCGTTAAATTCCGTCCCCTGGAGTCCAACATAAACTCTGCCCCCTGGAGTCCAGCGTTAAACTCCGCCCCCTGGAGTCCAGTGTTAAACTCAGTGTTAAACTCCGCCCCCTGGAGTCCAGCGTTAAACTCAGTGTTAAACTCCGCCCCCTGGAGTCAGTCTGAATGAGAACTGAGAGAAACTTCTGACACGGAGCTGGACCATAAACCTTTATGACTTATAAAAAAGAGTTTTCATTTCAGCTTCATTGTAGGTATTTATGTAACTAAGCAACTAAGACTATGACCACTAAACCCACCTGCTGGAATCTCCAGCACATAAAAGTGTATAGTTGTACAGTAAAATTGAGGCAAATGCTTGTAAAAACAAAACAAAACAAAACTCTGGTCTCTCTTTGAAGCACATGTTCTGGTTCCATGTTATTCATGCACAGGCAGAACCAAATCAGTGCAGTAAACACACACACACACACTCACCAGCAGCGTGGACTTGAACACTCTCCCCCCGTACAGCCTGAGGTCACTGAGGTACTTCAGGTAGTGCACCTTCGCCTGCAGGGCCGTCAGCTGCAAACACACCACCAGCAGTTAAACACAGCCTTTATCCACCAGCAACACTAATGAAGTCCTTCATTAAATTAACCCAGGAATAAAACCTGAGACAACACACAGCTCTGGAATAAATCAGTGTCTCTCTGAGTGTGAACCCATTCCAGTCCAGTGTCTGTTAAACTCCTCCACAAACACCTCATACTGCTTTATGAGGGACTGATTAGTGATCAGCTGAATCACATCTTATTTAATGAGGAAAAGTATAAAACACTGCTGT
>JBBPDC010000002.1:2588623-2600348 GCA_037974485.1 Hemigrammopetersius urotaenia
TGTGTGTGTGTGTGTGTGTGTGTGTGTGTGTGTGTGTGTGTGTGTGTGTGTGTGTGTGAGAGAGAGAGAGACAGAGACAGAAAGACAGAGAGAGAGGGAGAGAGAGAGACAGAGAGAGAGAGACAGAGAGAGAGAGACAGAAAGAGAGAGAGACTGAAAGAGAGAGAGAGAGAGACAGTGAGTGAGACAGAGAATGAGAGTGAGAGAGAGAGACAGAAAGACAGAGAGACAGGGAGAGGGAAAGAGAAAGAGAGAGAGACAGGGAGAGGGAAAGAGAAAGAGAGAGAGACAGGGAGAGGGAAAGAGAAAGAGAGAGAGAGAGAGAAAGACAGAGAGACAGGGAGAGAGAGAGAGCGAGGGAGAGAGAGAGTGAGACAGAGGAAAGGAGAAACAGATCAACTGAGAAATGAAGAATAAAATGCAGAAGACAGAGAAGAGAGAGAGAGAAGAAACAGAGATAAAGGGATTAAGGGATGTAAAAAGAGAGAGGGATACAGAGAACGGTGGACATGGATATGGTGTAAATAAAGGGGAGGAGAGAGAGAGAGAGAGAGAGAGAAAGAGAGAGAGAAATGCAGAGTGGAGAGATTGAGAGAGACTCTGAGGCTGAACTTTTCTTGTGCTCTCCCAGATCCTAAAATTTATGAGTGTTATTAACACCTATTCAGCACAATCAGAGGACCTAAACGAGCGTTCAGCTCTGCTAACGAGGACCTGCAGAGTTTTGGCTTCACGCTCATTTGTTTCTAATCATGGAGCACATTAAGGATCAAAGGTGGATCTGAACCTCACACTGCCCTAGAAAATATAGGCCAGACCCTGTGGGCCAGAGTTGGTATTTACATGCATGTCATCCTGGATGTTCCTCTTTTGCTCTTCTTGTGCATTCAGTTAGCAGCAATTAGGAGGGATTACGCATGAACTGTAGCTTCAATTGCATCACATTCACGGCCTGGGAAATAAAATATCGAGATTTTGTCCAGGAAGTAAACAAATGTTTATCTCTGTCTCTGTAGATGAGGACACGTGTCTGCTGCACTGAAGTGAGCTCCACTGCTCTCAAACATGAATCTCTGGATATCGGTCGTCTCATTTATTGCCACGTCTCTGAGCTTCACTGAGATGTTTGACATTTATGGGGAGATCTGCGCAGGGCTGTGTGTTTGTGAAGAGCGTGATGGAGTTCTGACAGCCGGGTGTGAAAACAGAGGCATCATCAGCCTCTCTGACATCGGGCCTTTGCACTTCAACACGTATCATCTCCTGCTCACAGGAAACCTTCTGAAAAAACTCTCGCTTAATGACTTCATACAATATGAGGGGCTCACTATTTTGCATCTGGGTAACAATGACATAGCTGAGATTGAGACCGGGGCTTTCAACGGACTTCAAGGATTAAAACGCTTGCACCTAAACAACAATAAAATCGAAGTGCTGCGAGACGACACTTTTGTAGGCCTCGACAATCTCGAGTATCTTCAGATCGACTACAACTATGTTAGTCACATTGAGGCAAATGCCCTCAACAGGTTGCGTCATCTGGAAGTACTGATTTTGAATGACAACCTGCTGTCCGCCCTGCCAAAAAACATTTTTCAATTTGTTCCTCTAACTCATCTTGACCTCAGAGGGAACCAGCTTAAACTGCTGCCCTATGGTGGCCTCCTGGAACACATGCGCCGGATTGTGGAGCTGCAACTTGAGGAAAACCCATGGAACTGTTCTTGTGAGCTCATCACACTTAAAGCGTGGCTGGAGAGCATCTCGTACACAGCACTGGTGGGAGACGTGGTTTGCGAGACGCCATTCCGGCTGCATGGCAGAGACCTTGATGAAATCTCCAAGCAGGAATTGTGTCCCAGGAGAGCCATAGCTGAGTATGAGATGCGGGCAGAAACTGTTCATGGGGGCGAGGCAATCTTCAAGACTACGGCTGCTGCTACAGTGACTGGATCCTTCACCTCCTCCAACATCCAGCGCTCTACGCGACCCACAAAAAACCCCCGTCAGTCAGGGAAGCTACGCGCCAAACCCACTTTGAGGGTCTCCTCTAGCAAGCCGCAGAACTATGGCCCAATGGTGGCATTCCAGACCAAATCACCAGTGTCCCTCAGCTGTCCCACTGCATGCACTTGCAATCTCCAGATTTCAGATCTTGGCTTGAACGTTAACTGTCAAGAGAGAAAGATCGAGCACATCTCAGATCTAGAACCCAAACCTTACAACCCAAAAAAGATGTATCTCACCGGAAACTACATCTCTTCAGTGCAGAGCTCTGACTTCACTGAAGCTACTGGTTTAGATCTGCTTCACTTGGGGAACAATCGGATATCGGTGATTCACAGCAGAGCGTTCGGGGACTTGGTGCACTTACGGAGACTTTATTTGAATGGGAACTTGATAGAGCGTCTCACTGACGATATGTTATATGGTTTAGAAAGCCTGCAGTTTCTTTACTTGGAATATAATGTCATCAGAGAGATAGAGGCAGGCACCTTTGAGCAAGTCCCCAATCTTCAGCTGCTCTTCCTGAACAACAACCTTCTTAAAGCATTACCCCTGGGAGTGTTCGGTGGATTGAGCCTGGCACGGCTGAATCTGCGCAACAATCACTTTCGGAGCCTGCCGGTCGGTGGTGTTTTGGAAGATCTGACGTTCCTAGTGCAGATAGATCTGTTTGAAAACCCCTGGGATTGCTCCTGTACTATTGTGGAGATGAAAAACTGGTTGGAGCAACTCAGCACTGGAACTGTGGTGAACAGCCTTATCTGTGAGTCTCCGCTGAGGCTGTCAGGAGAGGATGTGCGCTACATTCATTCCTCTCATCTCTGCCCAAACAACTCGAAGTCTCTAGCATCTGTCGTTCCACCCTCAGAGGAATCAATCCCAGGGAGCACCATCACCCTGGAGACAGCACTGGATTTTGACACTCAGTATCCCACAATCCCTCTCTCTGTGCTCATCCTGGCCTTGCTCCTTATCTTCATCATGTCTGTGTTCATTGCCGCCGGGCTTTTCGCAGTCATGATGAAACGGCGCAAAAAGGCAGAACGATCCACCTCTGTGGGCGCCAACATGAACTTCAGCGCTCTATACAGCGACCGAGCAGCGTCCAAGGTCAGGACCTCCGCGGGTCACGTGTACGAGTACATCCCTCCTGCAGCGGATGTCCCATCCAAAAGAGACCCTTACGACCCCGGTGAGGGACCTGCTGGAGGAGGGTACAGAGACTTCGATGAGCTTAATGGTTGTTTGGCATCTAACTCAGATGAGGATGTTAGGAGCACGATGGTTGGCTCTGAATTCAGTGCCTGCACGCCAGATCCCCTCAACAGATCCTCTCCACTCCAAGACGATAACTTTTTTTACCGAGACATCCTGGCGAGAAACCAGCAGGCGTCCTGCAGGGCCAATTTGCCGTGTAAGCACGGTGCACATGTTTCGGCTCACTATGCACCAGACTTTGATGTCAGACATCAGTATTTGAATCCAGAGAGGATACAGCAGACCATGGTGTACTGCTCAGCGCCGGCCGCCGTCTACGTGGAGCCCAACAGGAGTGAATACTGGGAACTCAAAGCTAAACTTCATTTTGAGCCGGATTATCTGGAGGTTCATGAGAAAAGGACAACTTTCACTCAGTTTTGAGACACCGCCACCAACAACTCTGACGTTTATTCTCCAAAGTCTCCAGTGGAGTTATTACTGGAATGTCGAAGAGACATAAATGGCCTTCTGGTTTATCTACCAGGGTCCCAGGAAGTTGTGTTGAGATACTTCGAGGACCTGTACAATAACTTAAACTTCACCTGTTGTGCAATTGACCTGGTTTTCACTGTCATTTTTTTATACCATCAGTGTATTTACATGTACATTCCTGATACATACTGGTCAAAGTAATTTCTTTCATGTCTCTACATACATAGATCTCTTGGGAAATATTACAGTTTACATTGCAAAAATGATCTTTATAAGATCATCAACCAACCTAGTCCATACATGCTGGAGTTTGTTTGATGTCCAGTGCATGGTGGTGTGCATTAAAAAACCTTCATGCAAAATCTGATTTATTCATAAAATTCACAGGAAAACCCAAAACTAACATTTAGCTCCTTTAACATGGTGCTCTGGGCTACAAGTTTTAACTCTTCACGCTGTAAATAAAGTGACCTGGAATATGCAGAGGAGGTGGAAACAGGGTACCTACTGTTATTTTTTAATGAAACAATACCTTAAAGGTTTCTGAGTATGCTGTAAAGATTTTTATGCATATGCTGTGAAAGCACAAAATGTACATATCTATCGATTTCACCTGTATGAATCTTGAAAGATGTCATGTTGGCCATGCAGAGCTTTAAATTCTCTTTAAAAATTTACAGCCATATCTGCACCCGTTTGGAGTCCAAACGCCGTTTTCTGGACTCGGGTGTTTACGGGGTTTCAGGGGAATCCAGCATCCCCCGCCTCTGTTTCATTCACCATCCTAACGAGTGTCTCAGTGAAAGAAACAGCAATACGATTTTCTTTATCTGCAAGGGTTTGTTATTTAACGTGTGCCAATGAAATTTTCATGCCCGGCCCGAGGCGACGTGGAGGGGCATTTTTTTTAAGCCCCACTTGCCGCAGCCCTTAAAATATCATTTCTTCCTGCAGTTACTGTTAGTATAAAACTATAAATAATGTTTACAAAGTGTAATGATTTTTCTTAATTTGGTCATTTTTGCGTTGTGGTTGTATAATTTGTTTTTCTAATTGTATGGCTGTGGACTGAATGCCGTTTCAGTCGAGGAGGGATCTACCGCCCTGATCTTGCACTGCTTTTTTATGTACAGCACACGCTGTTCTGATCACGTTCTTGCGTTTGCGTCTGAACCAGACTGGCTGTACATGACGTGTTTGTTTCCAGTCCAGCTCTTTATTTCATGTCGCAGATGATAATGGAATAACATTTATTTTCTTTTCCTTTTCAAGATGTTTAATAATATTTATTATGAATATATAAATCAGCCTGTGTGTGGTTCTACATGATTTATGAGTTAAGATGTGCTATTAAAAGTGGAACTCCACTATTTTTTGTTTAATTAAATGGTTCAGAGTGGGTTTGTTGGGAGACGCTCCATTCTGGAGAAATTCACCAGGTCAGAGTCGCTCACAGTGGAGGTGAGTGGAACCAGACGTCTGCCTCTAAAAGCTCCTCACAGAAAACAGGTCCATGAAAGGGTTCTGGTTGAGCTGACGTTTGAGAAGCTTTTGGTCCAAAAACTAAACCCATCCATGGTGGAGGGGTACAGGCAGGGCGTTGTGAAGCAAATTGATCCCAAAAGAAAAGTCATTTAGTTCAGATTCACTATTTAGATTCAAACATTCCCCATTAATGCTCAAAAGATGTTTCAATAGTGAGTACAATGGCTATACTTGTGTTACCAACACTGTAAGGAACTCTGTTTTACACCAAACCCACTCTGAGCCACTCTGTTTACACACTGACTTATCGGGAATTTTGGGAAATGTACTTTTAATCATTCAGTGCAAACCCAGTGAAGTACCCATACATGTGTGATGTATTTATTTCAGTACCTGCTATAAAAGGTATTCACTCTATACACTAGTTTTCTTGGTATCGTAATTTTTACATCGTCTCATGCTTACTGCCTGCATCTCTGGGACGAGCTCATTAAAACTGCACCTCTGGCTTCCCCATCGCTTCATCTGGCCCTGAGCATCTCCACACCAGAAGAAGCAGAACGAGGAGAAGGCGGAGATGCACTAGCACACGCTCTACACTACTGTACAAACAGCATTTCCGCCTTCTCCTCGTTCTGCTTCTTCTGGTGTGGAGATGCTCAGATGCACACTGTGCACCGAGGGAAACGCTGTGGTGGGGCTGTTGGATCTACTGTAATGTGCTTTAGCTAAAAACAGAGGAGTTTTCTTTGCGTAGAAATGATGAGAAGAGCAGCATGTTCTCTGTTTAAATGGCGCACATGCAGCTGAAATGCTCAGTACTGCTTAAAATACTGCTTCATCAGTTCATATACAATATTAACTTAAGTCAGATGTAAATAACGTATATAAATATTTCTTTTATATACACGCCTGTGAAAGGAAGTGCTGCCAAAATAGAAGCTCCACGTGTCTCTGAGTGTTTATATGGATGTTCATGACATAAAATAGTGAATCTGAACCAAATCTCTTTTCTTTGGGGACTATTATTCACCACTGCTGTGGGTTCTGTAGTGTTTTTCATGCTGATCTCAGATCTGTGTTTAGTTGTTCCTGCAGGTACAGTGTTTGTGATGAAGCTAGTTCTATTCTGCATGATAGTTGGTATGATGATCATATAATAATCATATGCTGAGTGTTTTTGAAGAAACAGTGGTGGCTGACTGACACTGATCATTATATCTATGCCACAGTGTGTCCTGTCTGACTTCACACTGAAAATATTGAAACAGCTCTTGATTGCTGCTGCGCTTTAATAAAAAACGCATGCAAGTCCATTGCAGATCTAATATTACTCAGCATTCATAAAGCTGATGTGACTGAAAAAAAAACTGAAAGCAGATCTGAGATCAGCATGAAAAACTGGTTTAGAAAAGGGTGTTGTAGGTTCTGATGATTACAAAAAACGGTGGTGGTTACATTTATTAGAGGGAAATTCTGGATGTTCTGTTGCATCTCAGCATCCACACTGTTCATCTTTCCATAAACATCTAACATCTCCTGCACGGCTGGTCCACTGTGTGTTTTGAAAGGGAAGCTGAGGCTCACAGAACTGAAACAGGGCTCAAGCGCCCCCCACAGGAAGACTGTCCAGACGAAGAGGGGCGACTCTGAAGGCACCTAGGCTACAAAACTGTCACCTCATCCTGTGCCGTGGTATCCATGGAAACCCACGGTTTTGTTTGTTTTAAGCAGAAACTCTAAGGGTGGCCGCAGTAATGCACTCATCCTCAGTCATTACGGAGAGTCAGTAATGATTCTTCTTGGGTTTAAATGAGGAATGTAGCTGTGCCAATGGCACATAGTCATCGGCAGATCATGTATGCGACTACGCAATACTTCCTCTTTCTCCCAGTGAGAGTCAGGTGGTGGAATCATCAAAACTTCTGAGGGAGGTGCTATCACCATCATCATCTGCTCTCAGCACTTCAGCACTCGAGAGGCTGGCAGACTGAGAGAGGGGGAGAGGGAGAGAGAGAAAGAGACAGAGAGACACAGAGAAGGAGAGAGAGAGGGAGAAGGAGGGAGGGAAGGAGGGAGGGAGGGAGGGAAACGAGGCCAGATCAGGATTATGTAAGCCTGAGCAGAAAGCAGAAAGACGACTTGCATATGACTGCCGGCTCAGTGGAGGAGAAACAACACAAATCAGCCTCACTTGCCCAAATCAGCTCCTGATTAGAGTTACTGCTTTACAGCCCGAATCCCAGCGACCCTCGGCCCTCGGCACGGGGAAGGGGAGACAGTAAGACACGGAGGCGGACTGAGAGTAAAACCGTGTCCCTGTCACGGCAGACGGACAGGTCGGCCCGTTAGCTCTGTCGGAACAGCTGTACTGCGCTCAGTCCCCAGAGCTTGCGTACATAAATTATTGAGTCAGATGCTGCTCTGGCTCACCTCGAGGGCTCCTGCAGCTCAGGAGATCCTGCACAAAATGTCCTGTGCATAATGACCAGCGTCACGTGTGTAATGTATAAAACATGCTGCATAGTTGCATGAGTGACAAACCGTGTCGCGCCTTAATAAAAGACTTGCTGCAGATATTTCAGATGTCACAGTGCATTTTGTTAGAGAGACCAGAGAGAGAGAGAGAGAGAGAGAGAGAGTGTGTGTGTGTGTGTGTGTGTGTGTGTGTGTGTGTGTGTGTGTGTGTGTGTTTCACAGAGGCTGGGACCAGTGGGTGGTAGCTGTTCTGACATTTACAGCCGCCCAGGTGAATCATGCTGAATCGGAAGAGGAGGAGGAAACCCAGGCCAGCGTTTACTTTCTCTTTTTAATGGTGTAAAATCGCCTAAATCAGACTCGTGTAGACGCTCCGTCCCAGAGGCTGGGTCATCTCAACCCCCCCCTGTATGAAGGTGGTGGGCACAGCAGAATAGAAAAGTCACAGACGCCCACACAAAGAGCAGAAGAGCCTCTTCATTCCAGCAGAACGCTGCGAGAGATCAAACGGCACTTCGGATGGTCCTCGACTTCAATCAGGCGCCCTGATAATATCGTCACGCTGGCTTATAATCAGCTCTGCCTCTCTCTTCCCTCCGCTGGGCACATAAAGACCCTTCGCCGGCTTTTTAAATTAACCTCCTCTGTCGCCCTGTGTGGCTCTGCCAGTTATCAGCAGCAGGCAGCCGCACTTGGCGTCAGCACCAAGGACGTGTCCTTCCTCACACACTCCTCACACACTCCAATCAGACATACTGGCATCTCTCTGACGATTAGCATGGATTGGATTACTGGGCAGTTAGGATTTATAAACAAGTAAACAAATAAACAAGCCAGTGAGCACATGCGAGAGTGCCCGTTGCACCGGCGGGCTTTGATGCTAATTGGCTCTGCAGTGCAGTAAACAAGAGGCTGACCTGTTCTACAGTTGGAAAAACACATAAACAGAGTAAAAGCGCTCCTCCATTCACGGCAACTGTTTTAGTCGCACGCTAGTCCCTAATCTGCACGCTGCCCCACTCCTGACGTTTAGTCACACCGCTGCACAAGTGAATGATGCCCTCCACCCCAGAGGTGTTTTTTCTCTGTGTCCTCGCATTGCTGAAGCGGACAGATGGCAAGGCGCTAGAGAGCCGTTCCCCCGAGCCCTCGGCAGAACCCTCATGCTAACTGTGTTTATTGCTGCCAATTGATCTAACGCTGTAACATTTGCTGGGTAATCAATGCTCATCCGACAACCGTGTGCACAATTGGAGATGAGGTATGAAACAAGCTGTAATGCTAATTGATCAGCTTCCATTTGAAGTGTCCTCGCAAAGCCACTTAACATAAGTTTCAGGCTGGGAGATTTTAAATGTGGCAAGTGGTTTCCTCTCCCACTGACCAAGGCAGGGGACGCTTAGTATTCAGGCCCGGAGCCTTTGGAGAGTTTGGAGAAAACTGCCCACAGAAGATCCTGTCTGGATATTATCATGTTAGGTGTTCCCAGTCCTGGCTGTGGGGTAACCAGAACAGTTCAGGAGCACAGACTGGACCGAGGCTCTCTCAGGAGTGTCAGAGTACACTCCTGAGTTACGGCAGAGACCCATTGGCCTGCTGTCTGTTATGGGAACTCTTGTGCAGGAGGTTCTCAAACTAGCATTTTTGCCCTGACCCAACCCAAGTCACGCCAGATAATATGCCTGGTTTGAGAGTCCTTGTGCTAGAGGAGATCACCAATCTGGGCGAAAGTAGCGGGGACTACCAGCCAATCATGATGCAGAACCCATAATTTTATTATAACACATGAATCACACACTGATTTACTGGCAGTCTTGCGGCCATAAACAATTTCAGAAGGGCCGCTAGTTGAGTAGGCCTGGTGTAGAGGGTCAGGAAATCTTCTGGGATGCAGATATCTGATTCATTCCTGAATGCGGAAGATGTGAAAGGAGACATTTGTCTGTGTCTGCCAGAGCTGGTGGGTGGTTGGCCCCAGAGCCACCAAACACATCGTCACACAGCCAGCAGAGGGGGTGCCGTGAGACGACAGTGGTGTTTACATGTCTCTCCGCCCCGAACAGGGCAGGGATGGCGGCGTCTCCTCCTCTGCTGCTGCGCTACTTTGCCAAAGCAGGATCACGAGTAAATGGCTGGGGGGTTGAGGGGGTGGGGGTGGGGGTGGGGATGGGGGGAGGGTCGATGGCTCCCATAATGTCGACGAGCATCTAATATCACATGGATGAAAGATGCATTATTCAGTCTCTAATTTAAATTTTAAGGATGTTGGTAAATAATTCAGTACATCTGGAACGTCTGAAGGTGTCTTCCGAAGCGAGGGGGTGGCGATTAATAATGCAGGCAGAACTTAATTCAGGAAAGCTTCATTTAACAGTTTAAAGCTTAACGATGCTCAAGTGCTGCTAGATAATCCTAAGACAAGGATGGATACCCGTCCTAATTTCACTGGTCAGAGGGAAACATCTCCATGCCAGGTGTTCTGATCTGAGGTGATTCTTGCTTGAGAAGGTTTGAATGGCCACTGTTCGTTTTGTACTTCATTAGTAGATGAACTCCTGGCCCCTGAGGGTTAAAGATGGGATAATTAGTTACATCTTTCAGCCTGAGCCTGTAAGTCCTGGGGGTGGAGGACCAAAGGGACGAACTGAACGCTTAACAAGGGCAAAGGAGCACTGGAGCAACAGACTGTGTCTCAGCTGCCTAATGGAATGGTTCACTGACAGCGAACCACACTTGTATCTTTAGGATGAGCAGGAGATGCCACATGTTCCTCTCAGACCCACAAATGCTCAAACCTGGTGCAGAGATGGAGCCAAACTAAGCTACTGTAGAGGCTTTAAGGTCGTCATGCCCAGAAAACAGAACCACAGCTCTGAGAGTCATCGTCTGCCTGGAAAGACCTTCTGAAGCTGAAGGTGACGTGGACTTCTGAAACCTACACAGACAAGTGGGTTCCTCAGTTCAGAGCAGTTCACCTCCCAAAATATCCAGAGCAGTCCTGTGGTCAGAAACTGACCCCTGATAATGAGCTGGAGGATCCAACACGGTCTCTAAGGACATTTTCCACTGCATTTATCATCCAAAAGCTGGAACTATGCTTTTGCCCAGAGCTGATTTGTTTTTGCTACAAATCAGAAAACAGCGAGAGCTAATGGGACCAGTGTCCTCCTTTGTCCTCCACTGGTGTTGTCTATTCAGTGTCCTATTCTCTCTTTGCTAACATTTGCAGCAGCTAAGAATAATTTAACAAATCCTTTACAGGATTTAGAGTAACGTGTGGTGGTTATGCTAATTTTACAGCGTTATTTTGCTAGTCTTAAGCTAAAACTAATGTTATTAGCATAGTAGCTAGTTTCCAAAAAAAAAATTTGATCATATTTCATTCTGGACAGAATCTGTGTAAATGAGAGATTTCTGTGAGTGTATGAGCGCACTTACGTGAGTGCACTGAAATGCAGTACGCAGTGCACACTGAGCCCCTTCTTCTGTAGTGCACACTGAACACTTCCCTCTGTAGTGCACACTGAACACTTCACTCTGTAGTGCACACTGAACACTTCCCTCTGTAGTGCACACTGAGTACTTCCCTCTGTAGTGCACACTGAGAACTTCCCTCTGTAGTGCACACTGAACACTACCCTCTGTAGTGCGCACTGAACACTTCCCTCTGTAGTGCACACTGAACTATTCCCTCTGTAGAGCGCACTGAACTATTCCCTCTGTAGAGTGCACTGAGAACTTCCCTCTGTAGAGCACACTGAACACTTCCCTCTGTAGTGCACATTGAACACTTCCCTCTGTAGTGCGCACTGAACACTTCCCTCTGTAGTGCGCACTGAACACTTCCCTCTGTAGTGTACACTGAACACTTCCCTCTGTAGTGCACACTGAACACTTCCCTCTGTAGTGCATACTGAACTATTCCCTCTGTAGAGCGCACTGAGAACTTCCCTCTGTAGAGCACACTGAACACTTCCCTCTGTAGAGCACACTGAACACTTCCCTCTGTAGTGCACACTGAACACTTCCCTCTGTAGTGCACACTGAACACTTCCCTCTGTAG
>JBBPDC010000002.1:2622400-2633101 GCA_037974485.1 Hemigrammopetersius urotaenia
CACACACACACACACACACACACACACACACACACACACACACACACACACACACACACACACACACATACACACAACACATACGTCTCTAAAAACGGAGGCGAGAAGTTGAGGGACAGTGGCAGTGAAGCGCAACCCTTCAAAACTTTCAAATTCTGCTAGAAATTCTATTTTTCCCCCGACAAAGATTTATACATATTTATACAAGCTCCTGTCGCTGATAAGGGGGGAAAGGAGAGGGAGAGGGAGAAGAAAATCTTGGAATTGCCGAGGTAAACTTTATGTAAATGCCATAAAGTAATAGACTTGTAGTGCAAATCACACCATTTTATCTTTAATTTTGCTTCACCTCCTGAAAACTCCTTCCATCCATCTCTACATCCCCCCTCCACCCACCCACACACACACACACGCACCCACCCGCCCCTTCCATCCTCTTTCCGTAGGCTTAAAGGTGCATCAGAGATATGCATTTAAGCATATTCAGAACACGGGGCGTGAAATTAAATGTGTGGCAGAGTGGGAAAAATATACAGGCACCGAAGATGCCTTTAAAAATAGTCATTTATGCAGATGGGGGGTGTGAAGGAGGGGAGTCGGGGGAGAAAAATCATTTGCGGCGGGATGACCCCTCTCGGCGAGCGCCCTCTCCCCTCACTGTTCTCGCCCTAATCTCCCGCTGTATCTTCATTTTTCATTGAACTCGGCCGGCTTGCCGCTAAGCGGCCTTGTAGATAAGGTGCAGCGCTAAAGGAGACGACTGAAGGTGCTCAGTGGGCCCGTTTCTATTGCACTTTCACCCGAGGCAATGGGCAGAATTTAACGGATTCCTTCCAACATATGTTTTTGCCAGATAAGTAAACAGTGTGTGTCGGGAATGAAGGGGGTGGGGGGCGTGGGGGAAGAGAGAAAAAAAGCATTTGCAATTTAATGACATTACAGCTCCCAGCTTAGCCTCCGTGCTGCCAGCCGGCGAGCGAGCGGTGGAAGGAGAGCGCCAGAGAACGGAACGGGGTGTCATCAGTGCCCCCCACCCCCTCTCTCTATCTATCTGTCTCTCCCTCCCCGCTCTTTCTCTCTCCTCTCTCTCAATGTCTCTCCCCCTTCTCTCTGTCTCTCCCTCCCGCTCTCTCTCCCCCTCTCTCTCTCTCTCTTTCACTCTCCATCTCTTTTTCTGTCTCTCTCTCTATCCTCTCTCTTTTTCTCTCTCTGTTTCCCCCTCTTTCTTGGACTATCTCTCTCTCTCTCTCTCTCTCTCTCTCTCTCTCTCTCTCTCTCTCTCTCTCTCTCTGTGTTGCCCCATGTTTTTCTCCAGAGGCGGTCCGTTGGTGATGGGAAGCCACCCTTTGTCCCCCTGTCAGCGCGCCGACTCTCCTTGCCCATATTTTTGTGACTGGTTTCCAGCACTTCGTTTCTTTCTCTCCCGTCGTTTGGCCGCGTCTGGCCTAGTCGGGTCTGACCCGGCCTGGTCGGGCTGGTCGGGTAACAGCGCTGCTGTAATAGTGAACGTTTAACAACAGCGGGGGCCCTCAGGTATACATGCATGTAAAATTAGGCCAAGTAACGACACCCGCCCCCCCCTCCCAAGAGGCGAGAAATATATCCTTCTCTCTCTCTCTTACATTCACACACACACGCACACACACACACACACACACACACACACACACACACTCTCCAGCTGACATATTATGGCAGGCTAATTGTGCAGGAAAGCAGATTATGGAAGTGTTAGCATGTAACTCCTTGACCGTGCGCTAATGTGATGACAAGTTTTTCTTTTTTCTCCGGGAGGGGGCGGGCGCGCTGGGAGAGATCCTGCGAGCCACTGCCTCGTGCCAGGGCGCTCTCTCGCTGGCACGGCTCCGTAATCTGTCTTCGGTATTAACTCAACAAACCAGTTTGTTTGAGTGCGGATCAATCGCTCGCTCATTATTGCCACGAGAAAGCCGCTCGGCATGAGTTGATCTCTCATTAAGCATGCTGAGAGGAGAGACGTTGGCAGGCGCCCGCTTTGTGCCAGCGGATAGGCTGTGGCCCCCAGGGGCCTGGGGTTCTGCACAGGCAACATCACGGAGGAGAGAAGAAATGGGATATTTAGGTCAGAAGTTTACGCCAGAAACAGGAATTTCAGGTCTCGCTTTAAAGGAGACAAACCCCCCATGGTTAGTGAAACGGTGTGTGTGTTACATAAACCCTAACAGATACCAAATGCTCTCAGAGTGTGAGGTGGTAGGATTAGGGTTTGCATAGACCAACTGACTAATACATTCACTAGTGGGCGCTGTGAGCCGCAGTAGGCTAGTCGACGACAGGGTGTATCCAGGAGGAAAGATTTTTTCATCAGTGTTTCTACTTTATTTGTGTTGGTATTCAACATGAAACCAGCATACATCCAGCTGACAGCGTTTCACAAAAAATACCTTCACTGCCTGTAACACACTCAACACCCCCACCACCTCACCCACCTACCTGTAACACATTCAACACCTTCACCACCTCCCCCATCAACTTGTTACACACTCAGCATATCCACTGCCTCACTCACCAACCTGTAACACACTCAACACGCTCAACACCTCCACCCTTCGCCCTGACCAGGGCCTGGGTATAACATCTGCAGCTTGTATTTCTGATGTGAGCAGGCCAGTAAGCTGTGATTGCCCTGGTATTTTGTTTCTTGTTTGTCTTTACCATTTGTTTATGCAGATTAGCTGTTAGGCCATGCTTTGGAGCCATTGTTCTGCTATTGTCTATTATTAATTTTTCCTAGCCTACCTGCGGCCTGGTTTATTTTCAGCTGTAGATTGTGGCAAAATTCTGAAATGTGTGGTGATTTTAGAGTGTATTTATGTTTAGGAATGTGTATTCTAATGTTATGAAGTGTTTTATTGTATTTATGTTTAGTCGTTTTTTATTTTAATGTTATATAGTGGTATCTGTTTTTCTCTTTATTGTAATATTATATATCGTGTTTTACCATCTGTTTTATGTGTTTATTGTTATGTTATATTACATATATTACTGTCAATTTTTATCATTGGTCTTTAAAACCTCACTGGTCAGGACGTGTTGCAATAACATACCCTCTTCAGATACACACTACATGTGTCATTTATATTTTTTATTTTTGCCATGGCTTTAGTTTATCTTTGCTTTAGCTGTAGCCGTTAGCCTACCTGCGGCCTGGTTTATTTTCAGCTGTAGCTTATGGCAGTAGCCAACAAGGAAAGATTCTGAAATGTGTGGTGATTTTAGAGTGTCGTTTATTTCTGGCAGTGTGTGTGTCAGTTTGTGAAATCAATGTCTGAGCCTAAGACTGACTGAAATGGAGCACAAACTCTCCTTCAGAGCATCACACACACACACACTCACACACACACGCACGAACACTATTTTTTAGCAACATATCTTGTCACCTACTTTTTTTCGATAACAACACGATTAATTCAAATCAACCGTTGAAATCAATGCCACCACTTCAGACACGAAACACTTCACGATCCGCAAAAATGTTCAATGTGTACTCTTTATTTATAAGGAAAAAACTCAAATGTGAACATGTGTGGATCTGATCAAGCACATGAACACATCACATAGTGTTTGTCTGAGAAGATACAGGATTTTCTTCCTATTTTTATTTATTCTCACTTTTCTTTTGAAGTGATTTTCGCAGCACTGTTGCCGTCCGTGTTTCGGCTGCTCCGCGTCGTTGTGTAATCAGCACTCTGAAAACGTTCTGTGTGAGTGTGTGTGTGGAGAAGCGAGAGCTTCAGCAATACCGCCTGTCAACACTGATGGTAAATCAAATTACCGGGGAGAGGAGAGCTGCTCGGAGAGTGGGAGCGGGGAGCGGGGCGTGTTTACTGTGAGGTTCAGGCAAGCAGACTGACACCAGAACGGAATGGACCTGACGTGAGCGGGTCGAGACATTTACATTTACACCTTTACACCGGCCCGCGCACTGCACCCGTCTCGCTGTCGCGCTGGTATCGAGTGTTTTTATACACATCGCTCCGCCACGTTCGCTTCTGACGAACAGTGGAGGAGTCTGAGTTACTCAAACTGCTTTATTTAGCATCTGTCTTTTCCTAAAGATCACAAACACACACAAAAGTTTCTTCACGCTACACAAACTTACTGACACCGTGAGCTGGAGTAAAAAAACTGTGACTTTTGTTTTCACAAAATAATCGTTAAATTTACTGGACAATTAACGTTGCTTTTTATACCTATTTAACAAATAAACACTCTAAAATTGCAAAAATGCAAGATTCTTGTTTTTTCTGTTAATATGAAATCTATACAGACTAAGAACACACACTCTAAATATGCCTTTTCCAGAACCAGGTTCCTGAAATTTCTGTATGCGTATGTGTGATTTTTGTGCTCTGATGAAGTGATGTTAGTACATATTCCGATTGTTCATCCAGTCCTCTTCACTGAAGTAAACCAGGAGCTGCTGATGGAACTGAACACATCCACGTGACTGCAGGATCTCCGAGAACATCAGGGACCACTCAACACTGTCATTCCCGACTAAAGAATTTATATGTGTACTTTGTTATGTAGTGTTTTACTGTATTTATGTGTATTCTAGTGTTATATTCTATTGTTTTACTCTATTCTTTTACTCTATTCATGTTTATTATGTTATATATTTTTAAACTGTATTAGTGTTTATTCAAGTTTTATGTATAGTTTTACTGCATGAATGCTTATTAGTGTGTTACTGTATGTATAATCATCTGATTATTCTTATATAGTGTTTACTGTTTACTACAAAGTTGTTTTACTCTATTAATGTTAATTAGTTTATTTTCTAATGTTATATAGTGTTTTACTGCGTATGTTGATTAGTGTTAAATCTAATGTTATATATTGGTTCACTGCATTTATGTTAGTGTTTATTCTAATGTTATATAGTGCTGTTATGTGACTGTATTTACGTTTGCATTTAGTTATATAGCGTTTTATTGTATATTTATTCGTGTTTATTCTAATGTTATGTCACTCTTTGCTGTATTCATTTTTGCATTTATTCCTATTTAAAGCTTGCATTTATATTTATTTAAAGCTAAATAAGTTAAATTGACTTAAATGTATTATTGTTTATATTTGCATTTATATAGTTTATAGTGTTTTACTGTATTATGTTAAGCAGTGATTATCCTGTTAAATATTCTTTTACTGTTTGTTCATTATTGTTTATTCCGTTACATAGTGCTTTTCTAAAGTTCAAAAGTTTTACTGTATTTATGTTTATTAGTGTTTATTCTAATGTTATAAAGTTTTTTCCTGTTTACTTGTTTTGCATGTAGTCTATGATGTTATATAACGTTTAACTTTATTTATGTTCAGTAGTTTTTGTTTTAATGTTTTTCTGTTTATTGTAATATTATATATCGTGTTTTACTCTCTATTTTTAAGTGTTTATTGTTATCTCATATTGCAGATATTACTGTTATTTTTTTATCACTGAAAATGTTCTACAGCCATATGCCGATCTTCAAAACCTCACTGGTCGGAGGACGTGTTGTAATAACACATCCTCTTCAGATACATACTACATGTGGCATTTTTATTTTTTAAAAATCACATGTAATATTTATTGTACAATATATATTTCTTTGTTGAGTTTAATATATTGGAAAAACATAAATGTGACGTAACTTCTCCGCCGCGTTAAAGCAAAAAATATACAGTACATAAAATGCACAGACGTGTGTTTCTGTAGAGGGAGTGAACTTATTTATACTAGAGAATATTTTGCACTTGGCTGATCTCAATATCAGTAAGACAAAAACACTGATGTTCTCTTCTCGCCTCTGCTTCAGCTCCGGACCGGCCCTGTGTATTTATTGAAGGAGGTGGTCTGATGGTGTGTGTGGTGCAGACACAGAGGAGAAGAACCCCAAATTCCAGACGTTTTTCCACCAGTAAATTTGTTTTAAGGGTAGAAATCATTCAGTCGAAGCTGCTTGAGAGGTCAGTCCACAAATCTCCAAAAACTTCAGTTTTAACCAAGGCACTCTGTTAAACACTCTGTCTCACATTCATCCCCTCACTCAGTCTCACACTGTCTCTCACTCTCTCACATTCATCCTCTCACTCTGTCTCAGCCTCATCCTCTCACTCTCACACACTATTCCCCACTCTGTCTCACACTCATCCTCTCATACTCTGTTTCTCACTCTGGCTTACACTCATCCTCTCACTTTGTCTCACACTCTGTTTCTGACTTTGTCTTACACGCATCATCTCACTCTGTTTCTCACTTTGTGTCACACTCGGTCTCACACTCAGCCACACACTGTCCATGGTCCAGGCCGCCGGCCTCAACAATCCTAAGAAAACTCATAAATAAATGAGACCCAGAGGTCTGCATGTTAAATAAAGAGAAACAATTTAGCTCATCTCACTAACATCTGGGTTTTTTTGTCTTTTCGCTGTTTTTCATTCCTCATTAAAGGTACGATCTTCACCCCCATCCCCACTGTAATAAGCAGCTAGGGTAATCTGCTTTATTGATAGGCGCTCAGAGACTCTCCGAGTGCCAACTGCAGGTACTTATCAGCTTTTCCGCCTCGTGCCCTGTCTCACAAGAGGAGGATGGTGCACTCTGTCGATGCCCCCTGGGGGACAGCGCCTCTTCAGATTCATTATTTCCTCTTTCTGATAGATATATTTTGCCCTCCGAAGCTGCGAATTTAATGTGACGCCTGACAATCTCTGCCAGCGGTCATTTGGAGCTCGAACAAAACACACACACACCCACGCAGCGGTTTAGGAGCGCTGGTCCCCCCGTCTCTGCGTGCGGATCTGAGAGAGCTTTTACACAATAATGACTTTCTTCACTGCGGAATTAAAAGCAGCGCTAATAAAACCGCGGAAACTCATTTTGGAGAAACAACACTAAACTGACCCTTCATTTAAAATTATGTTCTTTGATTTTGAAGGTAATTTAGTCAAAATCTAAAAAAAAAACAAGCTGTGTCTTGGTCAATACTATAAATATAAAGATATATGACGAGCATCGTAATAAAATTACGTTTGTGTTTGTCGGGAGCGCTGAGAGCGTGATGAAGCCTGGCAGACATCAGTGGGAATTTCATGTTCTGGATGCAGTTCTAAAGATGAGAGCGTTTTTGGAAATGCTGGCCTGACCAGAGGGGCTACAGACCCACACATAGATCAGAATTTCAAAAGCAAGAGATTTTTCAGATTTCATATTTTATTTTAACAAACTGAATTTGTGTCCAAAACTGCATTACAATCTGATGGACTACAGAAACTGCTGAACACTGGGAAGAACTGCTGATGCAAATAATTAAGTGGAGACATCTTCAGTGATGTTTCTTGCAGTCTTTGTGTGTTTATTCATTCTGAAAGTTGCAGCAGTAAATTAATCTCAGAACAGACCTCCTTCTTTGCAGAGCCAAAGGTGCTCTGCTCTCCAACCAGACATCCACTGAAATCCATGACTGATCTCCGGCTCCGATAAGGTAAAAGTGAAAGAGATATATCTTTGCTTTAATGGTCATCTTTGGGAGAGGACATTCTACTATAGTGTGGATCTGTAGAGGAACTCTCTCTCCAGGAGCAGAACAGTTCTGAGGAACACCAAAGGATATGATGAGGTAGATTCCTTTAGCTGTGTTTGTGTTTGTGTGTTGCAGAGCTCTGAAAATTCATAAAGAGAGCATAGTCTCAGTATCAGTATTTCTGCTCAGTACATATTATAAAAAATAGTTGTGGTTAGAAATTAGTTCACTAGGATATCTGAGTTTCTTAGGTATGATCACCTGTAATTAAGAATATACCAAAGTATGGATTTTAAAGCTCATTATGTTTATTTATTTCCAATATTCCCATAATCTCATGTTAGTGATGCTTTTAGTATCAATTCTGTATTGGAGAACTTTGGAACACTTTAAAACACAGTAAAATCTCTTTTATAAGTACTAAGTTATTGTATTGTATTATCTAAAACAATGCATATTAATTCAACCATGTTTAATAATAAATTTGGAGGTAGAAAAAGAGTAAACTATGCATTTCTGTCAGCTATCTCTGACTGATCACATCTAAAGGTGGCTTTTAAAGGGTAACTGTTCAGAGGTCACTAAGGTCACTTCTGGCCCAATCTACTGGATATGTAAAAATGAATGGTTTTAATGTAATCATAGGTGTGATGTCTGTGTGGAGTGGAGCCTGTAATAACAGGCCTATGGGATTGCCTTTTAGTGATGACATTGATAAAGATAATGACATGATTTTAGACACTGTTGGAACAAGTGCTTCAATAGAATAATTTATCTAATTAACTTAGCAGGTGGCCAGAAAGTATAATCAGACGAGCCATTAATGTTGATTAGATCAATGATTAATCGCCAGTTCCGTGGTGAGGAGAAGTAATTCAGGTGTTAAAGATGATCTATGATTTGTTCCTATTAACAATTAAACAGGAATACAGTGTTAGCAACCTAAAAATAAATGTGTGTGCACGTGGGATGATGTTGTGATTTTGATGATGGTGGAGATTGGGGGCTAACGCCACCCCAAGGGGATTATACCATCCTGTGGATGGGGCACAGTGGTGCCCTGGAAAAGACCTCCTTTCAGGAAAGATCCCCTTTGTAACAGGTGATCAGTCTGAATGAGTCCATATTGATCTGTGGTTCCCCGACTCTTTGAGGGGACAAGTGTTCAGCAAAATGGCCCCTATAGGAGGCCAGCATTCAAACTTGGTGGAAAACGTGTGAAAATCATCTGACCCTATCATTGTTCTCTACTGTAGACCAGAACCTGTTGTCTTTACATGACTGACCTCCCAATTGGTCGTTGGTTGGACTGTTCTCTGACACTGTCTGACCATGTTCTGCACTGACCGTCTCAGTCACCTGAGGAACATCTACTCTACCATATTGCACTGATGCAGGAACATATTGTTTACAGGGTCTTCAGCTCTGTTTGCTGATATGCTTCACACTGGTCGGTTCTGCTTGGATGGTGAGATGGTGGGATATTACATGTTTATTTGGATTATGCACCACATCTGCCTTGAAGCACAGAAAGTTATGTTTCTCTGCTCATTTATTCAGGCCTTTTATTTCATTTGTTGTGTGTGTGAAGCCTGACTGAACCAGTGTGTGCATCAGAGTTAACAGTCTTAATGTGAGACTCTCACCTTCTCTCTCCTTCCTTTTCCTTAATCACTTTCTCTCCCTTCTTCACTCTCCCTGACTCTCTCTCTCATCCACTCTCCATCTTTCTCTTCCTCGTCCTCTCTGTATTTTTTTCCCTCTCTCCCCTGTTTTTTCATCTCCCTCTCTCCCTCCTTCTGTCTCTCTTCCTCTCTCCCTCTTTCTCTCAGTTTATGAGAGTGTGCATCTTATGTCTCAGAGCAACCTGAGAATGACTCTGAGCAAACACATACGTACACACACACACACACACACACACACACACACACACACACACACCAATATGATCACACACACCTCACAGATCAAACACTCCCCACACACATCTGTTCTGCAGCTGTGATTGGTCATGTGAAGGCGTGGGGGTAAAGGTGCAGCTGCAGATAACTCCAGGTGTTTTCTTGCTGGGAGTAAACTGAGAGTACAGTCACACACATACACACATACACACATACACACACACACACACACACACACACACACACCTCATATACATTACATATCTCACACACACACTCACACTCCTTCTCACACTCACATATTACTCCATACTACTTGAGACCAGCTGGTGGCCTGTGATCAGAAGGTCATGGGTTCAAGCCCCTAGGTCAGTGCTACTGCAGGACCTTGTTCAAGGGTACTGCTCCCGACACACTCCTCACCCACACACTGCTCCCCACACACTGCTCCCCCACACGGATCACCACACACACTTCTCCCCACACATTGCTAATCGGGTGAATGGGTCAAAAAGGACATTTTTTGCTCATTTCCACACTGCTCCCCCCACACACTGCTCCATTTACAGCATTTAGCAGACGCTTTTATCCAAAGCGACTTCCATTCCCTACCTACAGGGCACAGTCTCCCTGGAGCAACTTGGGGTCTTGCTCAGGGGTCTTGCTCAAGGCAGGATTCGAACCCATGACCTCTTGGTCTGGAGGCAAGTATCCTACCCACTGAGCTACCGCCACCCACCCACTGCTATACACACTGCTCCCCTACACACTGCTACCCAACACAGTACTCCCCTACACACTACTCCCCACACACACTGCTCCCACACATTGCTAATCGGGTAAATGAGCTAAAGAGGCCATTTTTTGTTTAGTTATTATTTGTGTATTTGTTTACTTATTTATGGTGAATGTTATTTTGATTTTTGTATGTTTCTCCACGTTATGTTGAATCGTTTTCCTAACGCACAATATGTTCATTACCAATATGAACATTTTAATTCATTTCTGTATTTATTTAGGTTATTATTTTTACAGAAATATTTACTGAAGAATTATTATTATTATTATTGTTATTATTATTATTATTATTATAAATTAGCTCACACATTTTATTATCCACTGAATTTCATAACCTGACACGAATAAAACATAAGGCGAATAAATATTTTTAACTGGTTGATATCTGTGTGTGTGTGTGTGTGTGTGTGTGTGTGTGTGTGTGTGTGTGTGTGTGTGTGTGTGTGTGTGTGTGTGTG